>BSBK01000215.1:3357500-3890000 GCA_027943335.1 Chamaecyparis obtusa
AAAGTAGTAATTAAATAAACATATATGAAGTAATAAATACACTAATTCCTAAGAAAATACCTGCAATGTGTAATTAATGTAGGATATCCACACATCATGGACGTTGGTTTCATGTTTAACTATTTGAATAGTGGTAAAATGGATTCACCCTTATTCAGATGTAAAGGGGGAAATATGAGATCTATTCTCAAACCCAAATTCCCAAAGAAGAGATCCAATTTGATCAACCAAGAGATTAATACACAATCAAATCAATTTATGAGGAATATGGAAGAGAGAGAGAGTAAATCCAATATTTCCCTATGAATGTAATTATGGTTGAAATATGGAATAGTTGAAATACAAATACTAACTTCAAATTAGGGTAGATCTGGAAAATGTCAAATTCTAATGTCTGTATACTTTCGGGCAATTCTGAAACCTGTTCCAAACTGGAAATGCTGAGACAGAGAAAACCCAAAAATCTTTCTCTAAGATGAGCTCAAGTCGGGTTTGATCCTCATAAAAGGTCAAATACTACATTCTTTATTTGAAGTCCGATTCAAATTCTGTTCGTAGATCTCTGAAGCTTGTTGAAAAGGGTATCCAAATTCGCTCTCAGATCCAAAATTCCACACCTGTACCTGCAAGAAAAAGAGAGTTTTTTTTGTATGGGGGGTTTGCCTTGGTCAAACCCCAATTTAGGAATTAACCTAGAAATTGAATTGAAAGATATTATGCATAAAAAAAGTAATTGAAACAAATCACCTTGCTTATGTTGAAGTCCTTGTAGAGGATTTGAATCCTCAAATCCATAAGTAGGAATGCTTCAATGGATGTAGGATGAATGTAGGATGTCTCCAATCAATGGCATTTGATCTTCAACACCAATCTTGACTTGATCTTTGCATATTAGAAGGCTTGAATGAATGTAGAAGGATGGATCATCAAAGGGGGCTCCAAAGAGATTGAATCCTTCAATAGCTAACAATGGATCTCCTTGATGGATGAATGCTTGAACACTTGAATGCTTGAAGACTTTCGTGAATGCTTGAGAGCTTGAGAACTTGCAATTTCTTGAGATGTGATTACTTGATTGTGGATTAGAAAATGAGAGAGGAAGGCCTCCTTTTATAGTGAACTAGAGCACAATCCTCTAGAGGGGCCACCTTGGAGAATTAAATCCCAATCAGGTCCTAAGCTTTAGAAAATAGACCTAGATTAAATGCAATTAAAGGATTTACCATCTTGAAACCTGAAATGGTTGACCCGGAGGCAGGAAAATAAATATCCCGAAAGCCTGATGCCTAGAAATCCAAGATTTTGGAAATTTAAATGAGGGGGGAAAAATTGAGGTTGGACCTAACCTAGTCAAGTTTGACTTCAATCTTGACCTAGTCAAGTTTGGGCTCAATCCTGAACTAGTCAGGATCAACCTTGAATTTGACCCTAGGCCCAGATTCAGTCAGAACTAGGTCAGGAGGTCCCGGGGATGCCCAGAAACCTAGAAATGATATCAGATTAGGACAGAATGTCAAGGATAGACATAAAATCCTATGATTATTGTGATGAAGGCTAGGAGGACCTATTTCTAAATCCTACCTAGAAAATAGAGCCATGGAAGAGGGAAATTAAGGAGAATCCTCAGGATCCTAACCCTCATTTCACCTAGAATGAAGAAATCAAGTGGTAGGAAGAAGCGAAAAGTAGGGAGAAAGCCAAAGACATGCAAAAGACCTTAACAAGGAACTTAACATGACCCCAAACCACTTACTCGGAGGGCTAAATGCTCTTATCATGGAAGTGCTTCCATTTTAAGACAATACATTAAGCCCCCACTTTAGAAAGACTATGGACTCGATGCAAACTCTTGGTAAAGGAGAGCAGAATGAAAAGATAATCTTATTGTAATCAAAGGGACAAAGAGAAACCTTAAGCCCCCAGGGACTCAAGTCTTCATCGACTCCTAGATCACAATAAGAGAGACATCTCTAGAGATAGAAAGAAGGTGTGATTACCTCACCCAATGAGAATTTATGTCCCATTGTGAACCACACATGAAAATGGCACAACTGGAAAGATGGAATTGAACCACCTAGTGAATGTGGCTACTCACTAGTCAACCCATCAAGGATTCATCCTTAGGAATATTCTATTCCATAAGAATAAAACCAAAAAACAAAAGAGATCCAATCTTAAGGACACTTCCAACCTTAAGGGATCAAAATATATGTGTATTTGAAACTGGAGGGATCAATAAATCCTAAAATATAAACCCATGGTTTAAGGATTAATTACTAATTCAAAATGGGAAAAAGTATCTTGAAAAATGTGTGTATTGAAAAGTGTGTATGTGTGTGCAATAGGTGAGCAAAGTGTATGCCCCCATGTTAAAGTCATTGCTGACACTTTAACAGGAGCAATAGCTTTAACAGAAACTTAAACAACTCCACTAGTTATGTTTCCACGTCGAGATTCCCCCAGATGAAGACAAATCAAGGGAAATATCATAGAAACATACAAAGAACACAGAAGGGATCTACTTACTCTGGGGTCAGTATGATCATAAGATATATATATATATATATATGATATTATTGCAAATGAATTGACATCATTCCCTAAAGAAAGTAGAACTACAATCACAAAGGAGGAAAGATCACATAAGATATACGAAGGAAAATCTTTTCGGACCATGACATGGAGACCAAAAATAATTAGTGCTACCATATCTTGAATCCAACCAGATTACACAAGGAAACATTTACGAACAATAGCACAATTACAACAATACATTGAACAATGCATAGAAGAATAGAGATACATATAGAGGAATTTGAACAATAGTTTCAGTTCCTTTATCACCTTGCACCAACTGAGTAATAAGGATCATATAAAAGAATCTAACAACATTTAGCAAACACATTACGGGAGAAGCACAGTACAGCATGAAAACACACAACACAGCTACCACGAAGGACAAGCCAATCAAGCGTGCCACCTACTTTCCCCATCTCATTGTATATCATTTAGGGAAGGTGGATAATGCACAAGAGGGACTATATCCAACATAGTAGGGATGATATTCAGTTCCAAACAAGGACCCTCTTGAGAATCACAATGTTCGACACTAGGTGTAAGAGTTAATTGTGATGAAAGCATATCAGTGTCAATGTCAATAGTTTCATATTCATCATTAACATCATCAGTCTCATCAAGAGTATCTTCTTCATCTAAATTAATCAAAATAGGATCTAAGATACAAATAGACTCATCATAATCATGCATGTGAACATCATTATTAGTAACAATTTGTTCTACCACATTATGCATAGATTTATTCGTAGAATGTAGAGATCTTTGAGCTTTAGCATGAGCATGACACTTTTTACGACGTTCATTAGCAGATCGATTTCATTTTGATTTATTTGAAATAGGTTGAAAACTAGGAGGAACAATCATAGGATCCTTCACAAGTTCTTTAGGAAGATCAATAGGATTATTATCCATAGGAGAAACAATCACAAGATCTTTGATAGGTTCAGTAGAAGGAACTTGATTAATAGAGCTAGAAGTCATAGTTAAAGGAGGTATCGAGGGTGTAGGTAAAAGACCATGATTAAGATCCCTAGGAGGTGAACTTAATTCAAAAAATTTATGATGTTTATAAGCTTGATATGATCGAAAAATATTATCAGGTCGAGGAGGACATGAATTAGGTAATGAAGGCCAAAAGAAATCCAGAGAAGCACAATCTCTAGGCCTAGAAGGTTGATATAAACTATGATTAATCATCTTCACTTCTTCATCATGAATGAACTTAAGAAACTTATGGATAGGTGAAGCAATAGCATGCATGGTAGTTAACCAAGGCAAACCTAGCTTAACTTGAAATTGATCAGAAGTAGGAACAACAACAAAGGTAGTGTTCACAATATTTCCATAAAGTTCAACTAGTAAAGTAATAGAACCAAATGATGGATAAATAAAACCATTGCATGTTTGAATCCACACATCCGATGTATCATAAAAGTCACATTGTATGCTTTTCATAAAAAAAATTTCTTCAGTGATAACATTGACTAAGGATGTAGGATCAACAAGACACCACGAGTAGGTTTATGAGCAATCCTAGCAGCAATGTAAAGGGGACCATCAATATCTTTAATAGTCTCAGAGTCATCAAAGGTAATCAAAAGTTCCCAAGGTCTTTTATTCTTAAATTGTTGTCAAGGTTTAGGTTGTGTTTTCATTTTAGGTTTTGGTTGAAGTTGAGATTGAAGTTGAGGTTGAATCTGAGGTTGAGGTTGAAGTTGAGGTTGAGGTGGAGATACAGATTGATCAACATGATTGAGATCATCCATCTTTGAATCATACACAATGTCCATAGCAGATGGTTGAGCAATAGTATTAGTATCATGCGTAGGTAAAGGGTTCGTATAGATTTGAAGGTTCTGATTAGGAGGAGAGACAAATTTATTCCCACTACTATCCATATTATCAAAAAATAAAGCCTTAGAATCAATTAGATCTTGAACTTTATGTTTTAAAAGAATAACATTTCTCAGTATCATGACCATTCTAACGATGATATTGACAAAAAGCATTTTGATAAAAAGATTTAGATGCAATCATAGTAGGTAAAAAAGGTCGAATAGGAGGTAAAGAAATCATAATAGTAGCTAACAATCTATTCATAATAGCATGTAAAGATTTAGAAAGAGGAGTAAACACATGATTTAATCGAAAAGTAGTGGATGCAGAAGTGGCATTGTGAGATGCAATGGCAACTTGATCAGCAATTGCATTCTCTTGTTTGTTTATCTTGAAATAGTTGTTGAATTTTTCAAATTTGTTTGAATTAGGAGAAGCATCACTCTTATCAACGGGAACAGGAGCCATTGGAGTGTTGCTCTCAAATTGACTCACTCATAATTGATAATGATGAAGCATTGCACAAAGTTGTTGAAAAGAGGTAAATTTAGTAAGCAAAATCTTATCTCTAATACCTTTTTGCAAATTTGAAATAAACATATGTTGAATATCAATATCAGGAACATGATAGGAAATCTGAGCATACAAATGGTTAAATCTACCAATAAATTCAGTCAATTTTTCCTTAGCACTTTGTTTACAATGCATCAAATCAGTCAAAGACACTTGTGGGCCAATATTATTTTGAAATTGTTGAATAAAGGAATTAGCAAGCTGAGGAAAGGAATCAATAGAATAAGGAGGCAAGGAACAATACCATTGTAAGGTCTTGTCACAGAAGGTCCTAGAAAATAGTTTGGCTAAAATCCTATGGTCCTGAGCATAATCACTACAAAGGATTTGGAATGTCTTAACATGATGAACGGGATCTCCTTTTCCATTATAATTCTCAAGATGAGGCATCTCACCTTGCTGAGGAATAGGAGTATGAATGATGTCTCAGGACAAGTGACTGCCCATGTCACATGTAGGAATACTAAACTTGTTTTGAGTTAAGGAAGCAAGTTGTTGTTGTAAGGATGACACAGTCTGAGGCAAACTGATGATTGTTGAATCATTAGAGGAAATAGGAGGAGTAGCAACATTAGACACACTAGGTAAAGTGTAAGAAGCTACAGGAATAAAAGATACAATTGGGGGAACACTAGGAACTGTAGTTGGAAGCAGATTGGAAGAAGTGAAAGGAACATTATGATATGAAGGTTGTGATGTAGGAAGGGACACAGGAGGAACACTCATAGGAACAGAGGGAACCGTCACAATCACCAAAGGAGGAGTATAGGTAGGAATACTAGGTAAAGGATTAGAAGGAGGTTCAACACTAGTGATAGGAGGAATCAACTCTAAATCTTGAGCTTCTTGAACTAAAGGTTTAACATTTGAATGCACAAGGTGAGTAATACCACGCAAGAGATTAACACCTTTATCACTATCATGGAGAACTTTCTTAAGAGCCTCTATACCTTGAATGGAATCTTGATTATGGTTCTCTTGAAGAAGCCAATTACCCATTTTATCAAGTTCAGTGGAAAATTTTTGGACTTGCTCAAGAGGAACTCTTAAAGCATCATCCTCATCATAAGATGAGTGAGAAGAGTTTTGCTCCATAGTAGGATTTGAATCATGAAGAATCAAGTTATCATCCGGGATTCTAAGGAAAGGAGAGGAAGATTCAGGATCAAATGCACCCATGAGTCTATGACTTCTTCTAACCAGAATATTATAAGTAGGACTAGTGGTAGTAAAGCTCATAAACCAATGTAATGAAAATGAACTAAACTAAGGACACATAAAGCATGAATATGAAATCTAATTGGCATGCAAGATCTAACACAAAGGAAAAATCTAATACTAACCAGATAAAAGGAAAGCACAATAAGGCATCCAATTCCACAAAAGTAAAGAGAGTAAGTATGTCGGGTTCACCAAAATGAATAGTGGTAAAATGGATTCACCCCTATTCAGATGTAAAGGGGGAAATACGAGATCTATTCTCAAACCCAAATTCCCAAAGAAGAGATCCAATTTGATCAACCAAGAGGTTAATACACAACTGAATCAATTTATGAGGAATATGGAAGAGAGAGAGAGAGAGTAAATCCAATATTTCCCTATGAATGTAATTATGTTTGAAATATGGAATAGTTGAAATACAAATACTAACCTCAAATTAGGGCATATCTGGAAAATGTCAAATTTTGATGTTTGTGTATACTTTCAGATAATTCTGAAGCCTATTTTGGATAGGAAATGCTGAGACAAAGAAAACCCAAAAATCTTTCTCCAAGATCAGGTCGGGTTTGACCCTCATAAAAGGTCAAATACTACATTCTTTATTTGAAGTCTGATTCGAATTCTATTCACAGATCTCGAAAGCTTATCGAAAAGGGTATCCAAATTTGCTCTCAGATCCAAAATTCCACACCTGTACCTGCAAGAAAAAGAGGGTTTTTGTTGTATGGGGGGTTTGCCTTGGTCAAACCCCAATTTAGGAATTAACCTAGAAATTGAATTGAAATATATTATGCATAAACAAAGTAATTGAAACAAATCACTTCGCTTATGTTGAAGTCCTTGTAGAGGATTTGAATCCTCAAATCCACAAGTATGAATGCTTCAATGGATGTAGGATGAATGAAGGATGTCTCCAATCAATGGCATTTGATCTTCAACACCAATCTTGACTTGATCTTTGCATATGAGAAGGCTTGAATGAATGTAGAAAGATGGATCATCAAAGGGGGCTCCAAAGAGATTGAATCCTTCAATAGCTAACAATGGATCTCCTTGATGGATGAATGCTTGAATACTTGATTGAATGCTTGAGAGCTTGAGAACTTGCAATTGCTTGAGACGTGATTGCTTAATTATGGATTAGAAAATGAGAGAGGAAGGCCTCCTTTTATAGTGAACTAGGGCACAATCCTCTAGAGGGGCCACCTTGGAGAATTAAATCCCAATTAGGTCCTGAACTTTAGAAAATATACCTAGATTAAATGCAATTAAAGGATTTACCATCCTGAAACTTGAAATGGCCAACCTGGAGGTGGGAAAATAAATATCCTGAAAGCCCGATGCCCGAAAATCCAGGATTCAAGAAATTTGAATGAGGGGGGAAAAATCAAGGTTAACCCTAACCTAGTCAGGTTCGACCTTGATCCTGACCTAGTCAGGATCAACCTTGAATTTGACCCTAGGCCCAGATTTAGTCAGAACCAGGTCAGGAGGTCCCGAGGATGCCCAAAAACCTAGAAATTATATCAGATCAGGACAGAATGTCAGGGATAGACATAAAATCCTATGATTACTATGATGAAGGCTAGGAGGACCTATTTCTAAATCCTACCTAGAAAATAGAGCCATGGAAGAGGGAAATTAAGGAGAATCCTCAGGATCCTAACCCTAATTTCACCTAGAATGAAGAAATCAAGTGTCAGGAAGAAGCGAAAAGTGGGGAGAAAGACAAATACATGCAAAAGACCTGATCAAGGCACTTAACATGACCCCAAACCACTTACTCAGAGGGATAAATGCTCCTATCATGGAAGTGCTTCCATTTTAAGATGATACACTATTAAACTGGGTGGAGAGTAAAAATGAAATGAATATTAAGTGATGTGGAAGAGAAGTGGAGTCAAATGAAAAGGTGGTGTATTTATTAATGGAAAAGTGTACTTGTAAAAGAGGTGGAAGTATTTATTATGGATGCATGCATTGAAATAATTAGGCAAAAGGTGGGACATTAAGTCCCCCTTCTGTAGCTATAGGAATTTTAGAATTGTGAACTATATTAAATTACAACAAGAAATCTAGTTTAGATGTTGGTTTATGATAAAGCTTTAGGCGTTAGGCGATGACCATTGACCAATAATTTTAACTATACTACATCAATTGTTGTAAGTTGTACAATTCCATTAGGAAAAAAAATTTCAATTTCATATGGGCCCAAACATCTTGTCTATAATTTGTTCATGTTGTCCTTGTATCTAGATTCATAGAGGAGTTCCCAATCTCCTGGCTTAAACTATTTCTTCTTCTTGATGTACTCATCATGTCATTTTATCCTTTAGTTTTGCACCACTTTTGTTTGGTGTAAAGCCAATTTTCTCAATTCATCTAAAGCATTCAATTACATGAGCCTTTATTTCTATGTTGTAGATACATCTATGTTGAGATCAAGTTGTTCTCTTAAGGTTTTATGTGATCAAAATTCAATTAGCATCATGGTTGTTTTTCCATACAACATTTCAAAAGGGGCAAAACTAGTTGTTATTTTCCATGATGTTCTGTATGCCCATATTGCTTCAGGAAATGTGGTGCCCAACCCTTCCTATGTACAACTATTGTTTTTTCTAAGGATGGCCTTTATTTATATATTTTTTATTTTTGCCTTCCCTTTAGCTTGGGGATGGTATGTCATAGATTTTATATTCTTGATGTTGTACTCATTCACAAAAGTTGTGACAAGTGTTGAAGTAAAATAAGCTCCTTTATATGTTACTATCTCCCTTAGAACTCCATAGCATGTGAAAATCTCTTCATAGAGGAACTCTACAAATTTTTTGTCCCTTGCACACTTCATGGCTTTGAATTCTACCGATGTAGTAACCTAGTTAGTGCAAACCAAGATGTAAGACTTGTCATTGGATGGATGATCAATGGGTCCTACAAAATCTAGTCCCCACTTGTAAAATTGTGTTACTCCCATTTTTGGATGTAATGGTATTTCATTTGATCTAGTTGGTCTGCCCATTCTTTGACATCTATCACACTTTCTTTATATTTAGATTCATCTTTATGTAGGGTAGGCCAATAGTATCTTGTATTCAATATTTTTATGGCTAACCTTTTGGTTACAAAATGCCCTCCTTATGGCTCATCATGGCATGCATGAAAAATTTTATAGGTTTCACCGTATCATACACATCTTCTCATCACCTGATATGGTCAAGCATAAAATAACAATCCTACTATCTATTAGAAGGTAATGTTCTTTTCAACAAGTAACCTTTTATCCTTTGGTAAAAAGTGGGAAGGAATCCTATTGGAAACTAGGTAATTGGATATATAAGCATACCAAGGTGTATGAATGCTAATGGAGAAAAAATATACATCTAGAAATGAGTCATTAATGACTTTGTTATCTCTATTTGAGCATTAAAGATTGTCATTAGTATCAAAGACATTAGTCGGTTACCTATGCTACTCTAGTCGGTAAAAGAAAGCACTTCAAGACTAGTCGGTTAAGTCTTTACACTGACCACCAGGGTAGTTTTACCGAGCATCAGTGTACACTGATACCGAGTGATAGTAAACACCGAGCAGACTAGACAATGAGTACCAGTGTAATTATCGAGCAGTATATACAGTGTTTACCAAGTATCACATAAAATGGCATAGTAATCAGTAATGGCACACTTATCTATGCAAATGGTTACAACAGAATCACAAACATTTTACCAAGATCGAGGATCATTTATTATAGATATATTCATTAATTTCAATGAAGATTTTTTATGTAATTGCTAGATCTAGGTTATTTATGTACACCGTAGATCTTAGGGTTTTCTCTAAGATACTGTAACCTAATTTTGTTAAGCAAAAAAAGAAGTATGCTATATAATTGTATTTCATGTCATTTTTTAGAATGAGAAAAAAAGAGGCTTGACAAGGAATTCAAGAACAAGCGAAGTAGTTCTTGAAGCATTAGCAAACTTCAAGATATCAGTTATTAGACAGAGCATAATAGAATACAGAGATATTCAGCTTAAGCAGAATCAAACAAGGCTACCATGTAGTTCAGAGTAGAGATCTTCACATGAAAAGGTCATATCTATTCATTATTTCACTTATCTGTATCAGACAAGATAGAGTTGTCAATTAGCAAATATATCCTATTATTTTCTAATCATTGCAATAGAGTTTGGTAAAATCTCTTAACAGAGTAGACCTAGCAGTCTTTTATGTAAATCTATTAATCGAGTGCACACTCAAGTAGTGTTGTTAAAATCCTATAACTAGGTAGATCTAATCGATCTAAAATGTTACTCCTAACAGGGTAAGATCACTAGAAGTGATCACCACTTGTAGCCCTAATAGGAAAACCTTTTCTATCTGTAGTAGTAAAGAATTTGTGGGTGTCATCCCCACCGTAGTTTTTACCTTCTAACAAGGTTTTATGTGTTACCAAAATACTTGTGTTATGTGATAGATATACTATTGATTTCATGCTATTTACTTTTGCAAGTTAACTAAATGAATGATACACAGAAAGTATTCAAGTTATATGTGAAGTTGCTACTGTTTGTTGTTTAAGGATTGAGAGTTGAAAGTTTTTGTGGGCACTGATTCACCCCTCCCATCTCAGTACCCTATCTCTCCATCCCAACAATTGGTATCAGACCTCAGATCTCTTATTGGATGGTTTAACCATTAAAGAGTAAAGATCTAATCATGGAGAGATGTAAGTTGGATGAGACAATAGAGAATCAAAAGATTCAAATGCAAATGTTCATAGAGAAGTATAAGCAAGCTAAAGATGACTTGAGACATTTACTGGTTCAGAGGAAGAACATGGCTATTCCATAGAATGAGATTAGTTACCATGAAGAAGAGACTGATGATGTATTTGAAAACATTGGATATAGTTCAGGAAGTATTTTTTATGGATCTAAAAGTGCACTCTCTGATTTGTCTAAAAAGAACCTTCACTTAACTGAACAAGTGAAAGCCCTACAAATTGGTCAAGAATCATAGATGGTGAGAATGATAGATGTAATAAACAATGCTAGACAAGTTGAGCAAGAAAGGAATCTAGTTGTTGAAGATCGAAGACATATAACTGAACAACTTCAAGCAAAAGAAACTAAGATACAAAGACTCACCGAGCACCATTTTGAAATATCCAATCAGATGATGATTGTAAATCAGGAAGTTAACCGAGTAAATGGTGAATTATCAAGAAAACTTGAAGATATCGGAATACTTAGGGAAGAGAATGAGAAATTGATAAATGACGTAAAGATACCACAACAACACAATGAAATGATGAAATTAGCTGAAGATAGTTCGAAAAAGATTGATGATTTTCTAACTAATCAAAGAATATTTGGAAGTAAAGCTAGATTAGGCTATACCGGTGAAGGAGAATCATCCAAACAAGCTGAACAAGTCAACAAAAATCAAAATCAAAGACCTAAGATGATGTCATGCTATCACTATGGAAAACCAGGACATACCTCAAATGTCTGCAAAAGAAAAGCACAAGGTAAACCCCAAATCACTCCTAAGTTTAATGGTTACTATTATTAATATGGAAAATTTGGTCATCAAGCTTATGAGTGTAGAGAAAAAGTGAATAAGAATGCTAACAATCCTACCATGGATAAACTATGTTATACTTGCAATAAACATGGACACACTGTAAAGCTAAGATGAAGCAAGTCTAGACACCAAAACAAAAGAGAAAACCCAAACCATATCAACCAAAGAGAAAAGGTAATTCTTATGTCTGGGATTACAATACATGGGTTAACTATATAGCATGTGGTAGATATGGACACATCGCAGCAAACTGTATGAGGAAGAGATGGGCTAGACAAGCACTGGAATGGCATGCTTACATTGTCATAGGGTTGGTCATCTAAGAAAGGACTACAGAGACTGAGCACTAGTAGAAGGACATGTATTTGAGAGTGGAAACACTATTGTAGATATCATGAGAATAAAAAACACTATGTGGAGAAAGGCATCAAATGAAAATGCTAAGTCAAGCAATGTTGTCAGTGAAACCTCATCCATTGGATTGGGTGACATCGGTACTTCCACCTAAGGTGAATTAGGTATTTATGGAACTGACATTTCAAAATGATCTCATTTTACATACAGTTCCTTATATATGATGAGCACATACCAAATCTGCATAAATAAAGATGCATTATGGTTTATATGTTATGAGCTAACAAAGTCACATAGTCAGTATATGTAAGATCGATCATTGAGCTACCTATCGGTAAAATTTATTCAAGGTTAACCGAGTATCAGTATCAACCGAGTGAGAAATCATGTGTTAATTGAGCTATTGAAAGTTTGCAGTATTTGCCGAGTTGACAATTGTCACAAACCAAAAAGTAGGTTGAGCATTAATGACAAAAAGTTTAAATTGGGGAATCAAAAATGCTATAAATACACGGACTTAGTTCATTTTTACATAGCGATATTGAAGAGCGATTATTTCACAAAGTGAGTTCGAGAAAAGAATTTTCAAGATTAATCCAAAGTAGTTGCAGATCAAACCGAGCGCACTCTTCATACATTCTGAGTAAGTTGAAACCCCTACCGAGCTCATTCATCACCTTTTGCTAAAAACCTAGTCTGTTAAAATGGCATCTACTGCAAGTAGTTCTAAGATTGTGGAAGAGGAAGTGAACCTCATTGTTTCAGCTAACTATGATGATCCTAAATACAAGTTACACTTGGAAGTTTCATAAAAAATAGATTCAACGGGCGCTTTCTCAAGCATCCCACCAAGGGTTTTGTTAGTCGAGGATGTACAATCCTACATTCACTATAAGATAGGTGAAATAGGATATTTTGATATGTATGTTGCATACTAGGGACTCTATAGTGATGATGGGAAACTTAAACTAGAGTACAAACAAGTTGAAAAGATTGGACTCATTCATGCCCTAAATTTTCTGAGAAATTTCAAAACTAAATGGATTAGGGTTGTACTCAGTCACTATCACAAGGGCACATTTTGGCTGGATAAATTGATTAAAATTTGAAAGAGAATGATTCATAGGGTTACAGGTTACCCTACAACTGATAAGGCCAAAGCTTTCCATTGTGCCTCCTGATCTGAAATTGAGAAGAACACCAACATAGCATGGGACGGCCATGCACTGAAGATTGCTTCAATTGAGGATTCGGAAGTTAAATTTGCAGCTCATGTAATTGGTTATAAGTTCTATCAGTCAAGTAGACTAAACAATGTTCCTTGTAGTGCTGTGGACATGGCATACAAACTGATAAAGAAAGGACACCAGTTGGACCTTGTCAAGTTACTATTGAAGTAGTTAGGTGAGAACATGAAAATAATCAGGTTGGCAAAGTCTAATACATGTAAGTTTAGATCACTGTTGGTGTGTATGTTTTTCTATCTTCAAAAATTCTTTCCTTTTTTCAATCACATAGATTGGCCTACCAATAAACCAATTGCTAGTCAAATTACTGATATAATGACAAGTCTGGGAGACAATTTAAACAAAGTTGTAGATGATTATTTTGAGAAATTTAAGATTAAGATGAATCTTAGAAGCAAAATCCCAAGCTCACTGGTCGAGAAATATGAAATGGATATTTGTTTTCTAGTAGACACCGACCACACCTTAATCAAATCTGTTGAGTCGAGAACAAAATGGCTAGCCCCCATGGGATACGAAATGGATATTGATTTCTTTTTGAAATCAATCAAGGCTCTACTAGATACACCTAAGGACATAAAGTCCAAAAGGTTTGGAACCTATGAAGAGGCAAAGACTAGAATAAAAATAGGTCTTGTCATCAGCAAAATGATGAGAAAATCCAGGAAGATGATGAAGACACTAACTGAATAGTTTGGAGATGAATCTAACTCATCTGATGAGTCACCAATTGAACCTACAATTGAAGTTCAATTACTATTGACTGACAAAGAACATGATAGTGAGGAAATGGAGTCCAAAAAAGAAAAATATTTAATACCGGTTTCTCCCACTCCAACTCCAAAGAAGAGGCAGTTTCCAGTATAGTCTAGAGCACAAACAAGGTCAACAACTGTAGCTTCACCACCTTTGAAAAAGGGAGTTGAGAAGGTAACAAAAGAAAAGGTAGCTACACCGACCAAGACATATGCAAAAAGAGGAACCAAGGTCATAGCTAAGGCACCAAGGAAAAAGAGAAGATTGATTAGAGGAAGAGAAGACCTTGAAGACAAAGAAAATGACAACAATTAGTTTAAGATTGTCAACAATAAGAACATAACAATGGATGAAGTTGTTGTAGATATAACTGAAAATGGAGAACTCATAGATCCAGAACTTAGTCAGTTTGACAACATGTCTACCGAGGATCAAAATAAAATTGAGGAGGCATTCATCTAGATGATGATAAGCTTCAAAGGAGTTCCATTGGAGTTTGCAAAACCACTACCCAAGGCATTAGATGAAAGAATAAATTAGAAGTGGTCCTATGCTTTGGACACCGAGAAGAAAATGAGGGAACAAGCCCTAGTTCAGGCAGCTCCAAATTTATCTCTTGATGCAATTAAGGACTATATGGATACTTATTCTAGGATTTTCAGAGTAAAAGGTTGAGCTTTGCAAGTATTAGATGAAAATCTGACAGATATTGATGAGTCTAGCTAACTCATCTAGACATCAATCATTGCAACAAAAGAGCAAGTTGAGAAAAATGCATTTCTAAATTTATCTAAGAAGAGACAAAGCTCAAAAGGAAAAGGAATCTACATAGATGATGTTGATTTGGCAAAGAAGACAAAAGAAACAGATGTATCATTTACTGAGGTGATTGATACAACACTTGTCAATGAAGTCATAAATATTCCACAGGATGCACCAGATCAGGTTGAGATCCAGATCATAGATAATAACACATTAGATGTACTCATTAAGGACATTACTAATGGTGATCCTAATGATAGAGATGAAGATGTGGACGTGAACATTGCACCAGATAATACACAAGATGAAGGTCAAGTTACCGAGTCTGCATTCACATCATTACCGGGAGAACTTCCTATTGTTATAGAAGTAATTGAAATTTTATCATAAAAACAACCCGAAGGCTCAGACCCCAAGAAACTGAAGGATACAATAGGGAAACAGGAAGTAGAGATACCAACTAACATAAACAAGCCTAAAGAGAAAGAGGCAATAGAGACAGAAACAAAGGATCAAGAGAATCCTAATGTAACCGAGGCTACTCCACCAGAAATTACATCAGAGGCTCCGACATAGTCAACCGACACAAAGGTGACCAAGGAGCAATAGAAGGAGGATACAATGTCACCCGGGCAAGTTACACAAAGTTATGAGGTAAATGCAATCATACCACTTGTAAAGAGTTCACCTCAAGAATCTAAGAAGAAGAAGAAGAAAAAGAAAGGAAAAGGGTTGGTCACCTTATAAGAAGTCATTTTTATACCCGAGTGAGACCCCGGGACCCTAAGCCCCGAGGAATTAAGAAACTATGGGGAGCTATGTACAAGGAAGGCAACACAAGAAAAGTTGAGACAAGAATGCAAGAGCAAGGAAATACTTGAAAATGTAAGAGATATCTTACAACAGGTCATACTCAAGGTACACATAAATGAAGATACTCCAATAATTGACCAACTTGCTACACTTATAGAAGAAATAAATACCCCAAATACAGAAGCTAACAAGAGAATAGAAGAAAGGGCCGAATCAAAGATACAAAATAAACTTGCAGAAAAGATCAGCCAAGCAGTGGAAATTCATAAGGTAAAGTTATTTGAGGTAATAACTGGCATTCAGTCTATTACTCAGTTAATTAGTCAACTTTTGATAAAGTTATGCATTGTGGACACTTTCACTACCGAAGTTAGTGAAAAGATTAAACAACTTGATAAAGAAATCCAAGCCAGTGTACAAGCAGCCTTGACCAAGCCTCAAGCATTTGCCAAGAATATCTTGAAAGTTCAAGAACTCCAGTGGTTAAGAGAAGATCACAGAAAGAAAGAAGAAACAATCAGTGAACAAGTCACAGAATTGCAAACCGAGTTGCTTCCATATTTGAAAATCTTTGAGAGGCATATTGTCAAGGCACAAACACTTGTTGCAACACTAGAAATCTCTATGGTGGACAACATTTTTCACATGCATGCACAAGTCGGTCTTGAGCACATTGCTCTCACCAACTTGAAAGAGGAATGGGAAAACCTCTTGGAGTCATTGAAGAAAACCCATAAGCACATTTTTTATAAACTGTAAGAATACATTTTTGTATTTGGCATTACTATCAAAAAGGGGGATAACAATGTATATGCCAAATATGTAAATAAATGCTAAGTATACTACACATTACTGGGAGAATGCACAAAGGGGGAGTATAAATTTTTTTGTTGATAAGTATTTATGTATATATGGCAGAGACAAAATATTTTGAGACATAAGGTCTATATACATTTAAGGTTTTGATACTAATGCCAAAGGGGGAGATTGTTATCTCTATTTGAGCATTAAATATTGTCATTAGTATCAAAGACTTCGGTCGATTACCTATGCTACTCTAGTCGGTAAAATCAAGCACTTCAAGACTAGTTGGTTAAGTCTTTACACCAAGCATCAGGGCAGTTTTATCGAGCATCAATGTACATGGATACCAAGCAAACTAGACACCGAGCACCAATGTAATTACTGAGTAGTATATACAGTATTTATTGAGTATCACAAAAAATGGCATAGTAATTAGTAATGACACAGTTATCTATGCAAACGGTTACAACATAATCACAAAATGTTTTACCAAGATTGAGGATCATTTATTATAGATATATTCATTAATTGTGATGAAGATTTTTTATGTAATTGCTAGATCTAGGTTATTTATGTACACCATAGATCTTAGGGTTTTCTCTAAGATATTGTAACCTAGTTTTGTTAAGCAGAAAAAGCAGTATGCTATATAACTGTACTTCATGTCATTTTTGAGAATGAGAAAAAAAGAGGCTTGACAAGGAAGTTAAGAACAAGCGAAGAAGTTCTTGAAGCATTAGCCAAATTCAAGATATCAGTTATCAGATAGAGCAGAATAGAATACAGAGATATTCAGATTAAGCAAAATTAGACAAGGCTACCGAGTAGTTCAGAGTAGAGATCTTCACATGAAAAGGTGATATCTATTCAGTATTTCATTGATCTGTATCAGACAAGATAGAGTTATCAATTAGCAGATATATCTTGTTATCTAATCATTGTAATAGAGTTTGGTAAAATCTCTTAACAGAATAGACCTAACAGTCTTTTATGTAAATCTCTTAACTAATTGCACACTCAAGTAGTGTTGTTAAAATTCTATAACTAGGTAGATCTAATCGATCTGAAATGTTACTCCTAACAGGGTAAGATCACCAGAAGTGATCACCACTTGTAGCCCTAATAGGAAAACCTTTTTTATTTGCAGTAGTAAAGAATTTGTGGGAGTCATCACCACCATAGTTTTTACCTTCTAACAAGGGTTTCTGCGTTACCAAAATACTTGTGTTATGTGATAGATATATTGTTGATTTCATGCTATTTACTTTTGCAAGTTAACTGAATGAATGATACACACAAAGTATTCAAGTTATATGTGAAGTTACTGTTGAAAACTGAATTGAAACAATTATTGTATTGTCATTGATGTCAAACCTTAATTGGTAAGACTGTTGCTACTTAGGAAAGTACTATATCTATTTGAGTTTTGCTAAGGGGCTAAGCAAGGTTGGTAACAATAGCACCTAGGGAAAGGTTGAGTTATCTTGATACTACAAAGTGTACTTGACTATGTTGCACTATGATGAGATAATGTATTGTTTATCTTAGTAAGACTGAAGACTAAACTGGTAGGCTTAACCAAGAAAAGAATGGAAAAATCATGTTTAAGCCGAGTGATGTTAATGTCGACTGAGTTAGTATATGCCAAGCAAAATTATAGTGTCGACCGAGCATCAGTAAATTGCCGAGGAAGATAGTGCAAGCCGAGGAGACAATTTTAGTATTGACCGAGTGTTCTACATGAAGACCAAGTGAACAATCACAGTATTGACCGAGCATCATCAATTTTATATTTGAAGAGAATTTAATTTTGGAGCCAACATTGTTGAATTCTTGGATTATGTAAAATGTGTTGACTTTATTTATTGATTGTTTGGAAGCATTAAATGCATTGTAAAATGTTTTATTGTAAATCTTTAAGAGATTTGAGATGATTCTAGAAAAGGAGCCGAAGAACATAAAGCGGGTAGATTCAATGAATCTAACCTAACCCTAAGATCTATGAATGAGATTGAGTGGCAAAAGATGAGTTAACCTAATTGAGGAAAATATAAGGGAACCTGAACATTGTGATATGTATGCACATGGTGAACAGAGAATGCTGGAAGAGAAAAGTTTTATTGACTAAATAAGTAGAAAAGGCTGAAGGAGAATGGTGGTGATTGCTTGAAGAAAAGTTTCGAGTAGATCAGAAATGGAAATGGCAAAGTTTCAAAGTTAGTAAACCAGCATTAGTGTACGAAATTGGATCTAATATTTGCAAAGTGAGTTGTATATTTTTCAGATAATAATGCTACTACTTTCTAACCATTGTAATAGTCAAAATCCTTTTAACAGAGGTTGACCTAATAGTCATATGTTAAATCCTTTGAACAAGGTTGCATTCTAATGGAGTGTATGTAAGTCCTATGACTAAGCTCACTTTTAACAAGGTGATTGAAATCCTTTAACCAGGTCACATTTGACAGTGTGTATTGTATCCTTTGACAGGGTTGGCTTTTTACCGAGCTCACTTCAGAAGAGTGAAAATAATAGTAGCATGTTACAAAGTGGCTTTTCCCAAATTGGGTTTCCACTATAAATCCTGGTGTTTATACTTGTGTGAATGTTTAGATTTGAACATTACTATGTTTTACAAGTTAAGTTACAGCTAGGTAGTGGACTGCATTGTTAGATGTTTCTATTATTGAATCAGTGATGACCGAGTTTGTTTTGGTTTTGGATCTGATTTAAGGATAAGTTTATGAGATTGTTTTATACATCAGGAGCTGAGAACAACTAATTCACCCCCCCCTTTGTGTTGTTCTAAATCATATTAACAATTGGTATCAGAGCTAAGTTGCTTATTATTAGTGTTGACAAATATCAAGTTTAAAGGGGCTTGAAGCAAATGATCAGGATGTATAAGAAGGAGGTACCGAAGCTGAACAAAGAAAATTCCCCTACATGGAAAAGCTTGATGAAGTTGCATCTGGTCGGTATTGGTGACTCTGCAAAGTACTACATTGAGAATATTTATGTCTCACCTGTCGCACCTTTGATTGCCGAAGAAATGAGAGCTAAGCAAGAACATAATCGGGCAATGCTGGAAATTGCATCTGCCCTAAGCTATCCAGAATTTGAGAAAATTAAGGACTACACAACTGCAAAGGATATGTGGGACACTCTTGCAAGGATCTATGGTGGTGATTTGAATGTGCTGAAAGCAAAGGCTGAGAGTCTTAGAGGTAAGTTTGATGAAATGAGAATGCAAGAAGGTGAAAACATTGCACAATATTGTAGTAGAATACAAGAAGTTGTGAATGCTATTAGAGGAGCTAATGGGACTATTGATGATGAAACTATAATTGGGTAAGTATTAAGAACCCTACGTCCTATATATGCTATTAAGATCTTAGCTATTCAAGAATCTAGATGTAACTCTACTAATGTGCTTACTTTGGAAAGTTTGGTTGGTAAGCTGACTACTTTCAAACTCTCTAATTATGATAATTTCACTGTTGGAAGCATTGGAAATGTTGAATCTACTTTTAAGTCATAGCTAGTTCTAAACAAGCCAAAGAAAGAAAAAGAAAGATGCATCAATGAAAGTGATAGTGAAAGTGACAGTGACACTTCTAATGAAGACCTAGAAGATCTAGAAGCTCTTATGGCTACAAGACTGAGAAGGGGAAAAGGAAAGTATAAAGGTAAACTCCCTATTATATGTTTTGCATGTAATAAAGTTGGTCATATAGCTGGTAGATGTCCTGACAGGAAGGATAAAGATGATGAAAGGAAAAGCAAACACTAAGATAGAAAAGATGACAGAAGCTACCAATGGAATAGAGACTACAAGGGAAAAGGTAAGAAATCTTGTTATATTGCTGAAAAAGAGACTGACACTAATAGTGATGATTTTGAAATTGAGGTAGTTTATGTGGCAATGAAAGATGAATCTGATGAGGATGAGAAAACTGCATTGATATCCTATGTGAACAAGAATGATAAATGGATTATTGACAGTGGTTATTCACATCACATGACTGGTGACAAAATTAAGTTTGAGACCTTATATCATTACAGAGGTAAAAGTGTAAAATTTGGTAATGATGCACCATGTCCTGTTAGAGGAAAAGGTTTGATTAAACTAACTGATAAGATATCTTGTGAAAATGCATATTGGGTTGAAGGTCTTAATTACAATTTGTTAAGTGTTGCTCATCTTAACAAAACTGGTTACCAAGTGGAATTTCATCACAAGCAAGCTAAAATATTTAATGTTGCAGGAGAACTGATTGGAAGTGGAGATCAGACTAGAGGTAATTTGTTCTATCTTGACCTATCTGAAGAAACATGTTTGATTGCACAACTTGATGATATTTGGTTATGAAATAAAAGGTTGTGTCATGTTAACTTTGACAATCTGGTAGAGATAAGTAAGAAGAAAAAGGTAAGAGGTCTACCTAGATTGAAGAAACTTGAGAATGTGATGTGCAAGGAATGCCAGTTAGGAAAAATGACAAAGTCAAGTTTCAAGAGAAAATCCTTTACTTCTGAAAACATTTTAGATTTGGTTCATACTGACCTTTGTGGACCTCTGGGTGTACAAAGTTATTGTAGTGCTAGATACTTTATCTTATTTGTTGATGATCATACTAGGATGATGCATGTGATGTTTCTAAAAGAAAAATCTGAAGCTTTTCAATATTTTAAGTGGTATTTAGCTAAGGTTGAAAAGGAGATTGGTAGGAACCTGAAATGTCTTAGATCTGACCGAGGTGGAGAATTTACATCAAATGAATTTAATCTATTTTGCAATGATAGAGGAATTAAAAGATAGATGTCTGCACCTAGAACACCTCCATAGAATGGTATAGCAGAAAGGAGAAATAGATCTATCTTGGATTGTGCAAGGACATTGATGATTGAAAAGAATGTGGCACAAAAATATTGGAAAGAAGCTATAAGCACTCATGTCTACACTCTTAACCGAGTACAGATCAAGAAAGGTACAAATCTGACACCTTATGAATTATGGCATGGGCATGCACCAAGTGTTAAATACTTTAGAATCTTTGGAAGTAAGTGTTATATATTAAAAGACACTAGAAATGGAAAGTTTGATGCTAAGAGTGATGAAGGCATATTCCTAGGGTATTCCACAAAAAGTAAAGCTTATAAGTGTTTGAACTCTAACACTAACAAAATTGTGGAAAGTGTGAATGTCAAAATTGATGAGTATGCAGAAAGAAATGAAGCTGACTGTAAAAGAGAACCAGAAGATTATAGATATTTTGTGTACATTAAAGAGGAAGAAGAGGCAAGTAACAAACTTGCACCTGATGTTGAGTCTCGGATAAGAAATGCCAAGTGACAGACAGAAGCTGTCGAGCATCAGGAAAATAGTGCCGAGAGAGAACAAGAACATGTCAAGATACAAGAAAATGTTGTTGAGTATTAGGAAGAGGTTGCCGAGCATTCTGAAGTTGAATCTGAAAATCTTATTGAGGAACATGATGAAATAGAGGATAGAACAACTTAACCTATTTTGGAAAAATATGTGAGAAGACATCATAAGCCTGAACAGATAATTGGAGACAAAGATACTGGAATCTAGACCAGAAGTAATACTAAGGATCCAACATGTCTACTATGTGAATTTGAACCGAAGACAACTAGAGAAGCATTGGAGAATGAAGACTGGATACAAGCAATGAATGAATAAATTGACTAGATTGAGAAGAATGATACTTGGACTCTAGTGCCGAGACCTAAAAACAAGAATGTTATAGGAAAAAAGTGGGTATTTCAGAATAAGATGAATGAAAATGGTGAAATCACTAGAAACAAAGCTAGGCTGGTATGCAAAGCCTATGCACAAGAAGAAGGAATAGATTATGGGGAGACATTTTCCCATGTAGCTAGATTGGAAGGAGAAAGAACTCTACTTGCATATGCTACTTATAAATATTTCAAGGTATATCAAATGGATGTCAAGTCTGTATTTTTGAATGGTATACTAGAAGAAGAAGTTTACATAGAACAACTAGAAGGTTTTATTGATCCAAACAGAAGACACATGGTGTGCAAACTAAACAAAGCATTATATGGATTGAAGCAAGCACCTAGAGCATAGTATGAAAGGTTGCACAACTACTTGATACAGATTAGATTTTCAAGAACAAATGACACAAGCAATCTGTACATGAAGGATGAAGAAGGTAAAGGTATCTCGTTGGAAAAAAATTTTGTTGATGACATTATTTTTGGTGGACAAGATGCATTATGTAAAAGTTTCTGAAATGAAATGAAAACTAAGTTTGAAATGAGTATGTTTGGTGAGATCAAATTCTTTGTTGGTTTAAAAGTATATCAAAAGAAGAATGGAATTTTCATTACACAGTCTAAGTATGTTAATGAAATACTGAAAACTTTTGGGATGGAAGATGCTAAACTAGTGGGAACTCCCATGGTTACTGGACAAAATTTATCTAAGAATGATGATGTTGCAGAAGTGAATCAAACTCTAAACAGATCCATGATTGGAAAATTGTAGTATGTTGTACACAGCAAACTAGATATTGCATTAGTTGTTGGGATTGTGGCAAGATTTTCTGCTAATCCTAAGGAAACACATATGATGGCCGTGAAAAGAATTATGAGATACTTGAAACGAACTATTGACTATGGTCTATATTATAAGAAGGATGACAAATTTGAACTCTGGGTTTATACAGATGTTGATTGGGTAGGAAATGTAGATGACAGAAAGAGTACAAGTGGTGGAGCTTTCTTTCTTGGACATAGATTAGTCTCCTGGACAAGCAAGAAACAAAATTGCATTTCCCAATCTACTATCGAGGCCGAGTATGTTGCTGCTGCAGTAAACTGTTCAAACTTGGTATGGATAAAACAATTGTTGATAGGCATGAAAGAAGAAATCACTGAACCTGTTGTTATTTTTTGTGACAACACAAGTGCTATCAATGTTTCTAAGAATCCAATGATGCACACTAAGACCAAACACATTGCAATCAAGTATCACTACTTGAGAGAATTAGTACAAGACAAAGAAGTCTGAATGGAATATGTGAATACAAAAGAACAACTAGTAGACATATTCACTAAAGCTTTACCTAGAGAAGCTCATGATTATTTGAGAAGTCAATTAGGGGTTCTTCCCCTAACTGAGGCTACCTAGACAAGCTAGGAGCACTGCATCAAATGTGCTACAACATAACATTTGACAAATTGATGCAGAATATTGTCACACTTTAGGGCTGGCCTAGAGTTGTGAAGAGAAGCAATGACAAGGAATCAGTCATAAGCAAGATGATAGAGGGAGAAACACTGAGATGCACAGATATTATCTACATCTGATGGATGTATGTTTTAGTTGCTACTTTGGCATTTTTGTCAAAGAGGGAGAATGTACTGATATGATTAAACATGAGATATGATCAAGAGCTGATGAGCTGATGGAACTAAAAGGAAAGAGGATGATGAACATAAATGAAGAATCAGGATAGAGGGAGATCTAAATACTTCTAATGGTCACAAGAGTGAGGCTTACAGGATTCTGAATCAGAATGAAGCTAAGGATATTATAATTTTTTGATGGACAGATAAGTTTTTGGATTGGTTGGTAATCCATGTGTTATTCAGGTGATATCATATGGTGTTTCCATCAATGCCAAAGAGGGAGATTGTTGAAAACTGAATTGAAACAATTGTTGTATTGTCATTGATGTCAAACCTTAATTGGTAAGACTGTTGCTACTTAGGAAAGTGATATATCTATTTGAGTTTTGCTAAGGAGCTAAGCAAGGTTGGTAACAATAGCACCTAGGGAAAGGTTGAGTTATCTTGATACTACAAAGTGTACTTGACTATGTTGCACTATGATGAGATAATGTATTGTTTATCTTAGTAAGACTAAAGACTAAACTGGTAGGCTTAACCGAGCAAAGAATGGAAAAATCATGTTTAAGCCAAGTGATGTTAATGTTGACTGAGTTAGTATATGCTGAGAAAAATTATAGTGTCGACCGAGCATCAGTAAATTGTTGAGGAAGATAGTGCAAGCCGAGGAGACAATTTTAGTATTGACCGAGCATCAACAATTTTATATTTGAAGAGAATTTAATTTTGGAGCCGACATTGTTGAATTCTTGGATTATGTAAAACGTGTTGACTTTATTTATTGATTTTTTGGAAGCATTAAATGCATTGTAAAATGTTTTATTGTAAATTTTTTAAGAGATTTGAGATGATTCTAGAAAAGGATCTAAAGAATATAAAGTGGGTAGATTCAATGAATCTAACCTAACCCTAAGATCTAGGAATGAGATTGAGTGGAAAAAGATGAGTTAACCTAATTGAGGAAAATATAAGGGAACCTGAACATTGTGATATGTATGCACATGGTGAACAGAGAATGCTGGAAGAGAAAAGTTTTATTGACTGAATAAGCAGAAAAGGCTGAAGGAGAATGGTGGTGATTGCTTGAAGAAAAGTTTCGAGCAGATCAAAAATGGAAATGGCAAAGTTTCAAAGTTAGTAAACCAGCATTAGTGTATGGAATTGGATCTGATATTTGCAAAGTGAGTTGTATATTTTTCAGATAATACTACTACTACTTTCTAACCATTGTAATAGTCAAAGTCCTTTTAATAGAGGTTGACCTAACAGTCATATGTTAAATCCTTTGAACAAGTTTGCATTCTAATGGAGTGTATGTAAGTCCTATGAATAGGCTCACTTTTAACAAGGTGATTAAAATCTTTTAACTGGGTCACATTTGACAGTGTGTATTGTAACCTTTAACAGGGTTGGCTCACTTTAGAAGAGTGAAAATAATAGTAGCATGTTTAAAAGTGGTTTTTCCCAAATTGGGTTTCCACTATAAATCCTGGTGTTTATACTTGTGTGAATGTTTAGATCTGAACATTACTATGTTTTACAAGTTAAGTTACAGCTAGGTAGTGGACTGCATTGTTAGATGTTTCTATTATTGAATCAGTGATGACCAAGTTTGTTTTGGTTTTGGATCTGATTTAAGGATAAGTTTATGAGATTTTTTTATACATCAGGACCTGAGAACAACTGATTCACCCCCCCCCCCCCCCCCCCCCCCCCCCCACTCTGTTGTTCTAAATCATATTAACAATTACTACTGTTTGTTGTTTAAGGTTTGAGAGTTGAAAGTTTTTTGTGGGCACTGATTCACCCCTCCCCTCTCAGTACCCTATCTCTCCATCCCAAATGACTTGTGGATCCTATTTTATTTTTGGTCTAGATATAAAATCTACAACCACATTTTCTTTCTATGGTTTATCAATAATTGTAATATCAAATTCCTACATCAACAATAACCATGTTTCTAATATGCCTGCGATGGAAGGCATGTTCATAAGATATTTAATGGGTGCATGATTTTTATGAATAAATATTTGATAACTATTGATGTATTCTTGAATTCATTAAGTGCATATATGACTGCTAACATCTCTTTTTCCATGATAGTATAGTTGAATTTAGGTCATTGTAGGTTTTTGTTGATGAAGTTAATTGTAGCCTCCAGAATTTATTTTGTATGCCCTAAGAAAACTCCAATAACATAATATAATCTATAAATATGGATATGATAGGGAAGTTCTCAATTGGGTCCTTTAAGAATATGTACTTGAGTCAAGGTTGTCTTTAAGTTAGAGAAGGCTTTTTCATACAGTGTTGTCCATTAGAAGTCAACATCCTTCATCAATAGATTATATAATGGTCCTACCATGTTGCTGAAATCCCTTATAAACCACCTATAATAACCTACATTTCCCAAGAAACTTCTAACATCCTTTTTCTTAGTAAAAGTAGAAAGGTTGAGAGTCACCTCAATCTTATATGGGTCAACTTAAATTCCTGCTTATGAAATGTAATGGCCAAGGACTACTCCCTCTTGTAGCATCATAAAATCATTTTCATTATTCAAGGATAGATTATGATCCTCACACCTTAGCAAGACTTTTTCTAAGTTCCTCAATGCTTCCTCATAAGTGTCACCATAAGTATTAAAGTCATCCATATAGATTTTCATGTAGTCATGTGAGATATCAGAGAATATTCTTATGACTAACCTATAAAATATAGCTAGAGAATTACACAATCCAAATGGGAGCACATAGTAGGCATGTGTTCCCCAAGGATAGGTAAATGTTGTCTTCTCTCGGTCTTTAGTTGTAATCCTTATTTGATCATATCCACTAAAACCATCTAAGAATGAAAACTATTATTTTTCTACTAGAGAATCCAACACTTGCTCTATGAAAGGGAGTGGAAAATGATCTTTCTAAGTTGTAGTTTTAAGCTCTCTACAATGTACACATACTCTCCACTTTCCTCCCTTTTTAGGGACTATAACAAGAGGTGATACCCATTAACTATCAAAAATTAGGTAAATGAAGCTTGCATCTAATAACTTGTGTAATTATCCCTTCATTATTTCTCTTAATGTAGGTTTAATCCTCCTTTTTGTTTGCCTCACAAGTCTGCAATCTTCTCTAATATGAATTCTATGGGTACACAACTTAGGATCCATGGCCTGCATATCATGGTAATCCCATGCAAATGATCAAATACATATGCTACTCCTAAATTATTTTACTATTAACGGTCAAACATTTGTCTAGTGATGCTTCTAATTGTTTAGTTAATTCAATCATATATGCCTCACTTCAACATGAAATTTGTACTTCATACAACAACAGTGTATGAAGAATACCTTTGGCTGTAGGAAAGTTGGGTGAATATGAAGTAGGAAGTATGGTCTGCAATGGGAATACAAGACTTGATGGACATCTAAATAGTTTCTCATCTAATCCATAGTGATTTTGAATTATATTAGAGAGCACTTCATCTTCCTCCTAAATTTGTATTAAATGGGTCCTTATTTATCACCATAATTTGTATGATGGAGTTAACTTCATCTATTTCTTCCCCTATATTTGTCCACATTGGTTGTCCAAAATTAGGTTGATGCTATGTTGGAGAAAGAGAAATATTTTTATTAGTCATGCCATTAGAAATGATTATGTCTCCTAACCTACAACCTATTAAGGCATTTTTTGTAGCCAACCAAGGTAGGCCCAAAATAATAGGATAACCTCCCAGAGTTTTTTCAGAGAAAGCATCATGAAGTTAGTTGGATATTTCCAAGAATCCTAGGTTACTACAAGGTCCTCTACCATGCCATCAGGTCTAACAGTAGAACTATTTCCTAACTACAAAACAATAGGAGTAGGTCTTAAATTAGTGATATTGAGATGTTTCATGGCATATTTTATCATGACATTTATGACAACACCTAAATCTATTAAGGCATTTTGTACTTGGGTTCCATTGTTTAAAACCCCAACTACAGGACTATTAGGGTAAAATTACTTAGGGAGAGTCACCTTTC
Organism: Chamaecyparis obtusa; assembly: GCA_027943335.1. Taxonomy (NCBI): domain Eukaryota; kingdom Viridiplantae; phylum Streptophyta; class Pinopsida; order Cupressales; family Cupressaceae; genus Chamaecyparis; species Chamaecyparis obtusa. Next base: position 3,385,467 of record BSBK01000215.1, read on the forward strand.
TAAGAATTATATCTTCTAATTGGCCTACTACATGTACTATTTTCAAATGCTTTTTCTTCCTTCCTGGTTTCTTTAAATAGGCCTCATTGATCAATGGATTTGTTGTAAATTGGGACATCCTTGATGAATTGGAACAAAGGTATCTTAACACAAATATGCTTCAATTGGTCTATTAGATCAAATGTTGACTCTTCTTTCTATTTTTCCACTTCTACCTCTAATATTTGAGGTAAAGGAAGTACTGTATCAAATTTATGGGATAATTCTTACTCTTTTACCTAACTTGGCTGAACAAGTGAGCTAGGCACACTATCCTACTCTACTTCTTCTATAGGTATTTTAGTTATGATTGGGGAAGAAGGTGCTCAAAAAGTTTTACCTAACTTGAGATGTATATCACTAATGCCAACAACATATGCAAGGTATTGATTTGGGTCAGCAGAATAAACAAGTTGTTGTTATGGCTTGTTATTAGGATTAGGGTTAGGTTGTGATAGCAATTAGGTAGGCCTAGGTGAACTAGAATTTTGGTTAGGAGGATGCATTAGTTCTTTCTATTGAGGTTGTGGATGTGGTTTTAGGTATCTAGTAGATTGGTTTGACCATTATTGTCCTTCCCTCCATTTGGATATCTACTGCCAATTCCCTTGAGGTGGTTTCCATCCTCCTTGAGGTTGTGGTCAATTCCCCTGGGTTTGTTACCATTTATATGGAGATGTTTGGTAATTGGGCCATAAATTTTGAGGATTATTCCAAGGTGGTTTAAGATATCCTCCATAATTTGAAGGATATGGGGTTTTCCATCGATTATTAGGAGCATAAGAAATTGAATAAGGACCACTAAAAGATAATGGCTTTAGTGGAATATCTTGTGTTGGATCTCATGGCCTTCTTTGTGTAATATATAAAATGTGTTCATCATATCCTTCAATCGGCTTGAACTCTAGTGGAATTTTCTTGCTATCAATTTTGGCCACCATCTTGCATCTGTAATCCTTGTTTTGTCTACAGTAAGACAGTAAGGGCAATATTCTACTAACATTGCCTATGTCTCCTCATGCTTCTTCTTGGTCTGAAGTGTGTCCATCTAAGTAGCCATATTGTTTATTATGTCTTGATTGAAGTCTAATAATAAATGAATGATATCCGTCCTTGAGACTTCATTAGTGTAGTATTTACCCATAGTAGATTGGTAACATCTTCCTTTCTCTATGATTTCTCTAGAATAATTCTAACACATCTTCCTAATATCATCCCAGGAAGCTTGATTGATATCTCCTTCTCCCATCAAGTCCAAGGCTTCTATACAACTTTCATTGATTCTCCTAAGGAAGATAAACTATTGAGACTCTTCATTAAGTTGATGATGTGAGGACTTTTGCAGACTAAACATGAACCATGAAATATAGTCCTCCAAAATCCCATCTTCTTTCTATTGCATCCTAAAGATATCATCTTCCCTCATATCACTTCCTCTACAATATTCTTTGTACTTAGTGAGGAATTTTGTTTTCATAGCATCCCTTCCTAAACTCATAAACCATCTCAATGATTTGATTCCTTCAAAGTATTAGGAAATAACTTAAGCCTATGAGAATTTATGGTGTATTTAGAGCTCCTACAAAGGATATCAAATTTAAACAAGAAATTATATGGGTCCTCTATCACTAAACCATAGAATTTAGGAAGGATTAAAGAAAGTGGATTTTCAAAAGGATTTTGGTCAACTAGTTCTTTTGACGAATAGGAAGATGAAATAACCAAATTCACAAATGCATCAACATAAGTGTCTATCTCTTCTTCTTATTTTGGATAATTTAAAAGATCACCTAGCTATTTATTAGGATACAGATCATTAGGAGTAAATCTCCATACAACATCTCTGATTTTGTCTCTATGCATGTAGTGTTAACTCAGGAAAAATGGTGAATCATAACTTCTCAAACTGAAAGCTATATTAAAACAAACTTCTTTGCTATTGAAAATAAATAAGTTCTATAATGACTACAAAAGACTCCCTGGTTTGACACCATCCTCGATAACGGTGCCAAAAATATTGGTCTCCTTTAATGGTTTCAATAACTAGGCCCTATAACTCTAACTCAGAGATTGGATATCCATATTGCCAAGCAGTTATCTGATCATCATGAGGGTTCATTTTCTGTCAATCTAGGGGTGTATACTTCAAATGGGTCAACAAAGTATATGCACTACAAACTCAATTGTAGCCATGATATCTATAGATGAAAAGGAAATCATATTAAAAGTGAAGTGCATGGAAATTAAACAACTCAAATGATTAATAAAAACTACGATCTGAATTGAAATCAAATGATTAATAACAATCTAATCCATGGAAAATAAATAGGAAACTGCACTATCTACTTTGGTTGCAGGAACAAACATAGGAAGGAGTTTCTAGTGGTTGTAGGAACAAACATAAGAAGGAGTTTCTAGTGGCTGCAGGAACAATCAACTGTCAGGACAACAACTAAATATTGAATGAGAATTAAATACTAAACATAAAGGTTGGGATTATCACTAAGTGGGATCCCTTATTCATTTTCTTGAAATCTCTACTAAATAATTGCAACTATATTATCATCTTATTCATCAAAATGATGTTACATACTAATATGGCTGAAAATGTTCTTCAATACACTAAAAGTTTGAAATTACAATAGTTGTAGTTCTAACCCCTTGAGAAGGAGTATATGTACCTTATTTATAGAAATGAAAATCCTAACTAATAGCAAGTCCACTCCCAATACAATAGGAGGAATTTTTTTATTACATCATAAAACAAGGAAAGGGAGTTATGCTCTAAATAAGAAACGATCAAACTATTTCTTCTATAGAGGAAATCTAGCATAAATGATCTCCCCTGATCTATTCTACTTTAACCATGAACATTAAAGTTTCATCACTACTCCTTATGAGTTGTAGGTGATCAGTTGAACTAACTTCTTCAAGATTTATCTTGTTGACTTTGTCTCCAACCGGTTAATTGTTATAAAATTCTTCATTTCAAGGCTTTTGACCACTACTATTTACTCCTGCATTATGACATTAGTGTGCACAACACATAAGTATATCTATTTCACATAAGAATAGCCATTTATCTAACCAAATGAAATAAATATGAATATTTCACATAGAAAAGGTCACATACTAGCTTTCAACATTTAACTCAAAAAGGAATCATAAGGATAAGTTAATAACCATCTTAACAAGTATAGAAATTCATTGATAAAGTCAACATGAAAACATCATAAATAAGGTATTTAAAAATTAACAGTGTCTAGAAACCCTTGACATAACCTTTAAGAACATGAAATATATAATAAAATAGAGCCATTAATTATGCTCAACACTCTACTTAAAAGAGGTTCACAAGCGTACAATGGAGAGTACCAAGGGGTAGGAAAATCCTAAATGTCGACAAGGTCATCCAAAGGGAAGCAAAAAGGTGAAGGTGAAAATGATCCACTCTGGTGTGGTAGGGCTATCAAAGGAAGTACAATAATGGTGTCTCCACAAGAATCTCATCTATGTTTTGATGTATGGGTTGCGTGTGGACTCAAAATCCTTTGGGGTGAGGGTACTAGTTTTGGGAAGGGAAACCATTTTTGGAGTCTTCTCCTCCTTGTTAGTGCATAAGACCTCTATTTTTTTGTAATGTACGTAAACTTTATCTACCAACAAAATTTTTATGCTTTTTAATATTTATACAATTCACCATTATAATTAGTTTATTAGTTTCAATATAAAAGCATAATTCACTAAGAAAAAAGTTATAGTTTTGTATACTAAGTGAATATTTCCAGTAAAATAACTTCATTGGTTTTTAACGATAGTATAAATCACCAATAAAAACAACCATTCACATTAAAAATTATCTGAATCACCAATTATTTATAACATTTATTTGAATACAAAGAAAAATTTCCAACACTTACATTTCTCCAGCACATGGAAAAAAACTATTTGCTAATATTTTCCACTAATTTTGGGTAGTTGCAAATGATTCACCAACCACAATAATATGATTTTTTCACAGGAAATGAAAAATATTCCTATATAATTACATGTAATTTCTACGATTATCAAAGAATTTACCAGTATTTTGCTACTTTTCAAGGGGGGGTCTTAACGTTATCCATGTCTATGAGCTAGGAAGATTAATTAAATCAAATGATAGTTAATTAAATGTGTAAACTAAAACATTAAGATAAATTAACGATACATGAAGATAAAAATATTTTGATTATGAAAACTAAGAGAGTAGGTCATCAAGACCAACTGATAGGCTTTGTGAGCTCTCTATCTAGTACATATGTTCAAGTGTAGGATGACAACCTGGGTACAAGATGTCAAAACAATGCATACATTATTGGAGTTGATGAGTAAACAACCCACAACTCCCAAGAACACCTACATGCAAACACCTATCACAGGAAGAGAGTGAAGAAGCAAGAATCTATGGAGGCCTGAACGCATTGATCCACGAGAGAGGAGAAATCAATCTTGATGTGCAAAAACAAAAGTTGCAATTCAATAATGAATAATATGTTGTCAAAGTTGTTAAAATAAAGGAGATCAATCCTTATAAAAGGAGATATGAAACCCTAAAAAGGTAAAACTTAGGTTGCACAATAATAATTAATAAAGCAATTAATTATTATATGCCTAAAGTTTAGCTTAAGTAGAAAGAGATAATAAGTGACTTCATAATTAAATCAAACATGATTTAATTAATAAGAAAACACTATATTACTCTAACACCCCCTCTTAAGATGAACTTTGGGAGAAGCTAAAAACTTAGAAAGAACTACTAAAAGAAAATGGGTCCCGGCAACAAAAGGCCTAATTAGGTACCCAAGTACAAAAGAAAGTCTCTATAAAGAGGAGAAATAGAGAAAACCACATGGGAAAAAATCTACTCCAAAAAGAGACAAAGACTAGTCTGAAGGACTGAAGAAGCCTCCAAAACTAGGAATGTTCCATAAAATAGGAACAAGAATGAACATGTACAACATCACTGAAGCAAGAAGCTACAAAATCTATCAAGAAGTAACTGATGATCTGAAGATCCTCCACTAAAATATGACCAAGTAGAGAAGACTGTAATCTACATGAGTTCCCTCAAATGACACTACTCGAATCAGGAGGCAAACAAAGGCAAACAATTGAAGTCAAAGATACAGAATACTGTAATTTGTACAAGTGCCCTCAAATGATACTACTTGAATTAGGAGGCAAACAAAGGAAAACACCTGAACTCAAAAATACAGATGGCATAAAAACACCAAAAGTCTGAGGAGATGATCAATCAAAGTTGGAAGAGTGCATCCAAAAAATAGGAAAGAGAAGAGTGTCCATATGGTAAATGATCCATCTCACTAGAATGCATTGGTACCCAGCCACTGCATCCACCTAGTACATAGAATCAAATACTGAATACATAGCTCACACTATTAAACCAAGGAAGCAATAGAACCAACAGTAGAAACCCCCATAATGTTGACAAGAGAGTAATGATAGGTACACTGAAAAGATCATCCAATTTGAACTACATGATACCAGGAACATCGAAGGTGCGGAGAGAGTACAAACACAAATAAAGAGACCTGAGGCTAATGTAGTTGGAGGAACACTCATATGACAAAAGTAGATGGAAAATAAAGGAAAACATCAAACCTCCTAGCACTTTATAATGGAGTGTGAGTACAAAGAGCATGAACATGTGCAAGATCCTATACATGCAATAGAATGGCACTTTAGCTTAGTGTGTGTGCATAAAAGAATGCTACAAAAGTGAAGTATACACTACTCAAAGGAGGGTGAAGGCTGCTAAAACAAAAGAATAGCCTAAGATGAGCCATCCCTTAAAGAGAAGAGATCCCAAGACCTGAAACATCCAAGATATCCACTAGATTGCTAAAATGTAAGAATTTGAATAAAATGCACCTGGAGCTGAATTTGGAAAAATGACTCATAGGACTGGAAAGTTCTCAGAACAAGCTTTTCAACGATATTTTGTTTGCCCAAAATAGAGTCTAGAAGCGCAAGATAGAGCTCCCCGAGTGCAAAACTGAACATCTGGCTTTGACAGTAAAAAACACCATCAAAAAAGAAAAAATAATAAATTCAAACCTCCATATTTGGATAGAGCTTGGAACCAGCTTTTTGACGATATATTGTTTGCTCGATTTCAACACTGCATGCTCAAGTTATGAGCAAAATACCAACTGCTGCGTTGGAGGGCCCAAAAATGGTGCAAATGATGATGATGCATGCTGATGTCATCAAATGGCAGGCAAAATTTTGATGGCCAAATGGTCATCACCATAAAAAAAATTGAAAATCACATGTGTATCTCGGGAAGTGTGCCAAAGTGCATAGTTTTTTTGCCTCAATTTGTGTATCAAGGCAATAATTTTTTTGCCCCAATTTGCGTGCAAGAAAGTAAAAGTTTGTCTTGATTTGTGTGCTAGTACTAAAAAATTTTGCCTCAATTTATGTGCAAGTTCATACAATTTTGTATCGATTTATGTGCCAAGGTCGTACGACTTGGCATGCAAAAAATAATTTGCCTCAAAATGCAACGAAGTTTGAATTTGACGTGCCTTATATGGATCTGGGGTTTTTAAGCATTGTGAGCTTAATGGCGAGGTCCGTTTGGGCCCAAAGTGCCTTGGGATCCATGCCATTACCGGTTGCAAAAAAAATTACCATAGATTTCAACTTTGTCCAAATTGGACAAATTTTATATGTATCTAGGGGTTCTTGTATGTTGTGAATGCAACCATGAGGTCTGTTTGAAGCCAAGAAGACTAGAAAAAGAGCCCCCAGATCTGATAGAAAATCCTCTGAAAGTACACATCTGATGAACATGACTGAATCTCTCAAGAAGAGGATAGGGGCAAACAGATCTGAAGCTCTGATACCATATTGAAGTTGATGAGTAAACAACCCACAGCTCACAAGAACACCTGCATGCAAAGACTTGTCACAGAAAGAGAGAGAAGCAAGAAGCTATGGAGGCTTGAACGCATTGATCTACGAGAGAGGAGAAATCAATCTTGATGTACAAAAACAAAAGTTTCAATTCAATAATGAATAATATGTTGTTAAAGTTGTTAAAATAAAGGAGATCAATCCTTATAAAAGGAGATCTGAAAACTTAAAAAGGTAAAACCTAGGTTTCACAATAATAATTAATAAAGCAATTAATTATTATATTCCTAAAGTTTAGCTTAAGTAGAAAGAGATAATAAGTGACTTAATAATTAAATCAAACATGATTTAATTAATAAGTAAACACTTTATTACTCTAACATACATCTTGTAAAAATAGGGTACATGAGTTGTACCAAAAAGATACTAGGTTGATTTAATAACTAAACAAGTAACAAATGCATTAGAAACAAAAACAAGGAATATAGATTGATTGAAATATGATACTTTAATGACAAGAAAAGTGGAAGGAAATCTTACAACCCTCCATCGATGAAAACTTCCTACATGCTACTCCATTCTCCTCTCCAAACTTGCACACAAAGCATATGATAATTTTTTGGGGGATATTGTTTAAAGGCCCACCAAAGTCAAACCTCCACTTTGGAGTTTCTACCTCCACAAATAGCCAAGATTGATAGATATTCAATAATCATGATAATAGATAAATTATCAAATAAATTATATTATTGATGTACTACTTCAAAATCTATGAAAGAAAGTGCATGCATGATTAAGGTGACTCCCCTTTGATACCAGGAAGCTAGAGCTCACTAGAAGGAACACAAGAGAAATTTAATAAATGATGAGAAATGGGGATGAACAAGAAATAGCGTGAGGTTGTGAAAATGACCAGGAAGTTGTGTGAGTTTGCAAGAGAGTTTGTATTGGGTGAATATTTTGTAATCAACTAAATCAACTAATTAAAAAATGGTTATATTAGCCACAATGTAATGAGATTAAATCTCTCCTCTCATAAAGGGGATATTGTCTTATTATTACTACTAAAAACAATTTGTACACATAACACAATTTCCTAATTTAATAATGCAGCCCAATGACTTAAAAATCATATTTGAGTACCTCTTAAACAAATGATCAATGTCACACTATGACTCAATCATCTCAAGATAATGTAATAGGAAATACATAAGAAGATTCCCAACACAACAATTTTAATCAAGATAAAGATTTGATGAAAGATTTCTTCTATTATTGATTGAGTTTTTATTTGCACTTTAAAATCAAAGTTCCAAAATCCTCTTCAAAATGGTAGAGTTTTGTTGCATATGCTAAAATATAATATTTACAATAGAGTCCCCTCATATATATAGGAAAATTTATGAGAAAAAGGGGAAAGTTGCAACTAACTTGACTTATTCAACAATAGGATCCTATTTGACTTTTAACTTGTCTTGTTCTTACATGTAATTATATTTTTTACAAACTACATGTAAACTATCAAAAGAAAAATAGAAAATGCATAAAAAGAAAGCATGGAAAATAAAATAAGTGTCCAAAGACACTTCCTCATTATAAACATTATTTTCCAAGTAGTCATCATATCTCTACAAGGTATCTTGTATGTCAGAGTCATCTAAACCTGGTGTGTAGCTAGAAATGGCTTGGAATTATGTGATTGAGTCCTCTATACTAATGAAGGCCTTCTTATGTTTACACAATTAATTTCAAGTTATCCAAAGCTACTTGAGAATATATTAACTTATTAATAGACGTGTATAGTCCTAAAAATTTAGCACCCATAATTGGATGCTTTAGGACCTATTAGGCCCTATTTTGGTAATTTTAAGGTCCAAATGCTTGTTATGCTTAATCCTGGAAAGCTATCTTTTCTTCTCATATTCCTATTCTCTCTCCCCAAGATCCCCCTAAAATTTGAGCCCATTTTTCTTGTGACACATCGCCAATGGTGACATATCCTTGGGTTTTGGGGCCCAAACTCTCCTTGGGGCCCAATGATGGGGTCCTATTTCGATATTTTCATTTGTGATTGGCTTGGATCAGATTTGAATCCCAAAATGATGGAGTTAGTATAAGAACCCCTTATCACTCCTCATTTTGTATCCATCAACAATATACAAGCAATTTTTAGAATCAAGCTATCACGATTTCAAGCAAGCAAGAGCAGTTGAATTCAATATTTGAAGGAAAAAATCCAAGATCAAGATCTCCAAGTCTCTAATTCTTCAAGATCATTCAAACCTAAGGAAATCTTCTCCATTTTATGCAATTTTCCCTCCCATGATGGCCAAGTAGAGGAATTCTCAAATCAAGTAAGAAGATTAATTCATTCATCCATCTTCTCTTTCCTCTTTGCAAGTGATCATCAAGCATATCTACATTCAAGGTCTAGGAGTGGAAATTATAGATATGTGCAATTGTGAAGACATCCTTGATTCTAAATTTGAATTCTAAGGTCAACTCTTTGTATTTTAAACATATTCATGGGTATGAGAGATGTCTACATTTGTCCATGAGGGTTTATGTAAGCTAAATCTATTATTTTCCTTTTCATTTACTTTCCTTTATGAAAATCTATTTCATTTCTAAGGTTGATTCCTAAATAGGGTTTTGACCAAGGCAAAACCCTTTCCACAATATTTTTCCTATTTTTATATATGAAATAATGGGGTACATAGTTGTCAGATTAGATCTAGGAATAACAGGTATAGTCACAAGTTTTATGAAAGTCTCATACGAAAACATCAAGGACATGTTTCCAAACTTGACTTATCTCATGGACATGTCGCCAAACTCAACCTATCCTAGGGACATAATGAAACTCAACATGTCTCAACCACTTTCTACTCAAATTTCTATCACAAGTTCATTTTGTCATTTAATTTCCATTTATTTAGTTTTAGCTCATTATTTTGTTGTTACGGTCTATTTTTTACATCTTGTTAGTGTTTTTTCTAATAGATCAATTACATCACTTAATCGTTCCTATTTCATTCATTGCATTACTTAAGGAAGGAAAAATCTTGTTTCCAATTAGTACTTGAGTCACCTAGTGAGCCTATTGGGGGCATTCTTCCTTCCTAATGTGCAATCAATGAAATGGGGAAGTAATTCATTACCTATTATATTACCCATTTTCCAATGTACATTTTCATGAATCAAACATATTACATTGAAAAATAATATTTTTTGTTTAGATCTACATTATATGCATTACATATTTCTCATTCTCATATTTGGATCGAGATATACTTTGCTTGCTTTACATTAAATCTTTAAAATTGATAGTTAGATGTTCCTTTCATAAATATTGTTATTTTCTTTGGTTGAATTGCATATCTATTTCCAATCTTACAATTGCATTAGATATATCTTCTCTTGTGCATGAGTGTTATCACTTTGATTCCTTTGATAGCATTCTGGTTAGGATAAGTTGTATACTTATGGGTTCTTTTGATCCCGAGCCTTCTATTTTTCCAAGGACTCTTGATGAGACCAAAATGCATACTAGTGACATCAATCCTATCATGGAGAAAAAAATCTTCTCATTCTTCTCATGATGAGTATGAGGCTTTAAGAGTCCCTCCTATGCAACTCCAAAAACTATCCAATGACTTTGAGAAATCTGAACAATGGTTAGGACAAGAAAACTCTAATTCTAAAGTCATATCTGATTACCTACAACTGATTGAATATCTAGATGAACTAAAGGAATAGTGATTGAACAATGATTAGAGATCACAGAGCTATTAAAATTGATATGTAAGATGATTAAATCAGTCAATATGTTGTCATTGATGTCAACTAGTTTTGACTATACTTATCATGATAGTTACAAACATCTAAATATCTGTAGAAGGAAGAAAAGATGAAGAAATGAGGTATCTACATAAGGAAAAGATGGATGTGACATATAAGGATAAGGTATACATTGGGTAACTTATTGATGACTCTATGGATTTGTATTGTTGACTTGAGCATGTTACATTAATATATTATCGACAAGAGATTTGAATTGATCAAGTTAATGTGGTCGGTAATTGAAGAATTATGTATACACCAAGCCAGTGCAGTGTATACCAAGTGACAGTAATAACCGAGTTAGTTATCACTGACGCATATAGTATTAACCAAGCATGGATGAAAACATTAAATGCTAAGAACAACTGACTGAAATTGATGAGATGGAAATTATTATGATTTTGAGGTAAAGGATAAAGTTAGTTATAAGATCCACAGCTGGCATAATTTAGAGAATATCTAAAGGATGAGATTGAAATGTGTTATGGACACATCTGCCAAGGAAGGTTTAAGAGGCAAAATGGATGAAGGAGATTAAGAGGCAAAATCTGATGGCTGATATGAAAACAATTTACTTATCTATTTAAGAGACATGAGTTTCATTGTTGAAACATGTCGGACAAATAGAGACTGCAGAGATTTCATGTGAAGACTTTATTCATGCATTCCTAATCAAACTAGTTACAGAAATAACCAAGCTCCAGACATTACTGAGCGTCAGAGAACTATTTATCGAGTGAAGTAAGTTGGGAAATATTGAGGAAGTGAATTGATTAATGATCAGATGAGTTTTATGAGCATAGAATAGATCTAAATATTTGCAATTGAGTTGTATTTGAGTCAGATCAGATTTGTATCAGTTTAACCATTGATTTAGCAAAATCTCTTAACCGAGTGGACTTAACAGTCTTATTGTATTTCCATATGACATTCAATGTATGTTAATTGTTATCTTGTTGACCTCATAATGAATGATGGTCAAGAGTTAACTGTTAGTGATAAATCCTCTAACCAGGTCACACCTAACAGTGTGCATTGTAACCTTTAATAGGGTTGGCTCCTAACCGAGCTCACTTCATAAGAGTAAAATATTTTGGGTTACTAGTCTTAGGTGATTTTTCCCTTAGCAAGGTTTCCACATTAAATCATTGTGTTATGTGTTATTTGTTATGATTTTTTTTCTATCATACTTTACATACTGCATAGTTGATTTAGTCAGTAATCACAGTTTGGATAATGACTGGTATTTGGTGAATAAATAGACAGATTGATATTTTATCTTACCGAGTTGTTTATATTGTTGAAATAGTTTTGAAAAGTACATTTGAGAGTTTAGGATTGTAGGATAACTAATTCAACTAATTCCCCCCCCTCTCAGTTATTCTAACAATTGGTATTAGAGCATATTGGTTGCTTGGAGGAAAGTTTAAAGGACTTGAGCAAAAGATCACAAGATGTATAAGAGGGAAGTGCCTAAGCTAAACAAAGATAACTTCTCCACATGGAAAAGTGGGATGAGGCTTCCCATATATGGAATTGGAGAATCTTCTCTACATCTACTAGACCATGGCTACTTACAACCAACTATTGGACCTTTGATAGTTGATCAGTTGAGGAACAGACATGAACACAATATAACTATGATAGAGATTGTTGCTTCTCTATCTGATGATGAGTTTGAAGATGTCATAGCATGCACTACAATGAAGGAAATGTGGGATAAACTTGCACTATTTTATGGTGGTGATGTAAATGTAATGAGAGCCAGAGCTAAAAGCTTAAGAGGTAGATTTGATGACATGAAGATGAAGGAAGGTGAGAACATCACACAATACTCTAACCAAATCAAGGAGGTATTCAATGCTATTCGAGGAGCAGGAGGTATTATTTCTGAAGATATTGTTGTAAGTAAGATACTGAGAACCTTGTTGTGTATCTATGCAAAATTAGAATATATGCAATTCATGAAATGAGGTCTACACCTAATAGCACTCTTACCCTTGATAGTTTGATTGATAAGTTAACTAATTTTGAGCTGAATAATTATGACAATAGTGTTATAATGAGTTTTGAATCTTCTTTTATGTCATCTTTGAAGATTGGTAAATCTAGTAGTAAGCATAATATAAAGAATGAAAGTGACAGTGACAACAAAGATGAACTGGATGAGCTTGAAGCACTTATGGCCTAGAGACTTCAAAAAGGTAAAGGAAGGTATAAGGGAAAGTTACCTTTAGCTCATTTTAATTGTAAAGAGATTGGCCATATTGTTGCTAGATGTCCTAACAGGAAAGAAAAAGATAAAGACAATGACTGATCTAGTGATGGAAAGTTTGGTAGAAGAAATAACAAAGGAAACCGACACTACAATAAAGACAACCAAGATTACAAAGATAGAGTCAAGAAGGCATGTTACCTTTTTGGAGAAAATGAGAATGACACTGACACTGACACTAATGATGAAATTAAAGTGGTATTTGTTGCAATGAAAGATGATTCAGAAGAAGAGGAAAGGTATATAGAAAAAACCCTTATTCTAAAGTTAGCAAAAATGATACTTGGATCATTGATAGTGGTTGTACACATCACATGACTGGTGATGAGGATAAATTTGAATACCTTGAACACTATAATGGAGGATCAGTGAAAATGAGAAATGATACACCTTGTCAAGTGAAAGGAAAATGGTTTATCTTATTGAATGATGGGATTAGATGTGATAATGCATACTGGGTAAAAGAACTTAACTAAAATTTGTTGAGTGTAGCACAAATGAATAACTCAGGTCACCAAGTTGCATTTGAAAGTAAGAATGTGCAAATCTATGATGGAACTAGAAAATTGGTCAGTACTGGAGGACAATCAAAAGTAATTTATTCTATCTTGACAATGCTGAAACTTCTTATTTGCTGGCAAATAATGAATATGTATGGTTATGGCATAAGAGACTGTGTCATGTGAACTTTGATAACATGATTAAGATCGGTAAAAAGAGAAGAGTTAGAGGTTTACCGAGTCTAGCCAAACCTGATCATGTTATGTGCAATCAATGTCAGAAAGGAAAGATGACCAAATCTAGTTTTAAAAGCGAAGACTATTCATCTAAAGAAATTTTGGAGTTGGTACATACCGACATATGTGATCCTATGAGAAATCAAAGCTATTATGGTGACAAATATTTTATTTTATTGTTGATGACTACTCTAGGATGATGACAGTCATGTTCTTAAAAGAAAAATCTAAGGCATTCAAGTTGTTTAAATGGTATAAGGATAAAGTTGAAAAGGAAACCGGGAAAGACTTAAAATGCTTAAGATCTAATAGAGGAGGTGAGTTTATTTTTGATAAATTTGCTAACTACTGTAATGAGCATGGAATCAAAAGATAGGTTTATGCACCAAGGACACCACAACAAAATGGAATTGCTAAAAGGAGGAACCGATCTATTGTTGATTATGCCAGAACATTGATGATTGAGAAAAATGTTACACAAATGTACTGGAGAGAAGTAGTTAGCACTATTGTATACACCTTGAACCAAGTTCAACTGAAGAAAGACACGAACAAGACACCTTATGAGTTATGGTTTGGCTATACACCGAATATAAGTTATTTCAGAATCTTTGGAAGTAGGTGTTACATTCTAAAAGATGATAGGAATGGTAAATTTGACTCTAAAGGTGAGGAAGGAATATGTTTAGGATATTCTTCTAAGAGTAATGCTTATAAATGTTTGAACAAGGCAACTAATAAAATAGTTGAAAGTGCTAATGAAAAAGTTGATGAGTTTTCCGAAAAGAATGATGAAGAAAGCATGAAGAAACTAGAAGACTACAGTAGGTTTACATATGTTGAGCATCCAGACTATCTTCCAAAGCCACAAGATGAGTCTACCGAGCATCAGGAAAATGCTATCGAGAATCAGCAAATGCAAACCGAGAACCAAGAAGAAGCTACTGAGCAAGAAAATGAACTAGAACCAAATGATGAGAGCAGAAGAGAACAAGTTCTAGCAAGATTTGTTAGAAGAAACCATCCATAGAATCAAATCATTGGAGAAAAGAAAGTTGGCATGATGATCTAAAGTAAGTTAAGACAAAACACATGCTTAGTTTGTGAATTTGAGCCTAAGAATGTTAGAGATGCACTTGAAAATGAGGAATGTATTAAGGCTATGAATGAGGAAATTGAAAAGATTGAGAAAAATAAGACATGGACATTAGTACTGAGACTAAAAGATAAAAATGTAATTGGTAGTAAGTGGATTTTTAGAAACAAGTTAAATGAGAATGGTGAGATCACTAGGAATAAGGCAAGACTTGTATGCAAGGGATATGCACAAGAAGAAGGTATAGACTATGGTGAAACTTTTGCACTAGTAGAAAGACTTGAAGGAGTCCATATATTACTTGCATATGCTGCACATAAGGGATTCAAAGTATATCAAATGGATGTGAAATCAGCATTTCTGAATGGAATTCTAGAGGAGGAAGTCTACATAGAACAACTGGAAGGTTTTGTTCATCCAAATCAGAAGAACATGGTATGTAAACTGCATAAAGCTTTGTATGGACTAAAGCAAGCATCGAGAGCATGGTATGAAAGACTACATGCTTATCTTATCAGTATTATCTTTGTAAGGACAAGTGATAATAGTAATTTGTATATGAAAGGAGAATTTGATGAAAATATTTTGATTGCTGAATTTTTTTTGATGACATAATCTTTGGAGGACATGATATGATTTTCAAATCTTTTTCTGATGAAATGAGAAAGGAATTTGAGATGTCAATGCTTGGAGAGATTAAATTATTTCTAGGTTTTTAGATTATACAACAGAATGATGGGATTTGCATCACTCAATCAAAATACATTAAAGCGGTGTTAAAGACTTTTGGCATGGAAGATTCAAAACTGGTAGGAACACCAATGGTAACAAGATTTAAGTTGACAAAGGATGATGAATCTACATAGGTAAATTAGACACTATATAGATCAATGATTGGAAAACTGATGTATGTGGTACACACTAGGACTGATATACCAAATGTAGTTGGAATTGTGGCAAGATTTTCTACCAATCCTAAAGATTCACATATGGTTGTTGTTGAAAGGATTCTGAGATACTTGAAGAAGACTAAAGACTATGGATTATGGTACACAAGGGAAAGCAAATTTGAACTCCAAGTTTACACTTATGAAAATTGGGCTGGAAACATTGATGACCGGAAGAGCACAACTGGTGGAGCATTCTTTTTAGGAGAAAGGCTTGTGACTTGGATAAGAAAGAAACAAGCATGCATTTCTTAGTCTACTATTGAAGTAGAGTATGTTGTTGCTACTACAAATTGTTCAAATATTGCTTGGATAAAACAAGTGTTGTTAGAATAACTGAGAGGGGGGTAAAACAATTATCTAGTGTCCCAAAATAAAATGTATAATTCAAAAACAACTTCTATTTCTACTCCTCAGTAAACAATAATTACTTTCACTATCTATGCTTTTACCGATTACCAGTCTAATACTATAACAGTTATCGATCAAATCTAACATGTGACATGTAAAGTATGATAACAAACAAATATCACAATCAACACATAACACAAGAGATTTTAACGTGGAAACCCTGTAAAGGGAAAAACCACCTGGGACCAGCAACCCAAAATTGTTCACTCTTCTGAAGTGAGGTCGGTTAAGACCCAACCCTGTTAAAGGTTTACAAACACACTATCAGGTGTGACCTTGTTAGAGAATTTTAGACTAGAAGTTATCATCCAACCAGCATTCACTATGGGGTTGACAGGATAACAATGTTCTTTCTATGAATGATACATCATAAGACTTTTAGAGTCCACTTGGTTAAGAGATTTTGACTGTATACAATGGTTAAATATGTAACAGTAAATGATCTACTTTAATACAACTTCAATTGCAGATTATAGATCAATATTCAGTCCATACAAATCCTTCTGATCAATATTTCACTTCAGATTCAATACTGTATCAACTTACTATCTGTCGGTAATTGCACTCTGTAGCATGGTAATTATTTTGCAGCTCGATTCTTACTTAACCAGTATGATCAGAATGCATGAAAACCTTGTTCATACAATATTCCTCTTGTTTCTACTTCTTCCAGCATCATTCCATAATGAAATTCTAGTCTCTTATATAGACGAGTAAATCATTTTCTTCTCCTCCATCAGATTTTTCTGCTTAACCACATTCATAGATTTTGTCGCTTCAAGCTTTCTTGGCTGATGTGTCAATAACACGTTTCAATTTGCTCCATTAGATCTTCCTTTAATTTTGTTAGCCATCTATCTTCATAACAAACATTATCTGTTATCACTGAAATCAAGCTACTTTATAGCTCATCAATCCTATCGGCTAAACTAATCATTTAGTTCATTTTGTTCCACTCATTTAACAAAGAAATGTGTCGGTGAACACTACTCGGTTAATACTTCAATCGGTATATACTACACTCCGTCGGTGTATACTAGAAACGCTTCATTTACCGACAACACTGCTTTGTGTCTTTCAGCTCTATACTTCATCATAGATGAATGCAACATAATAAAGTCAATATCATCTAGTCATAGACTCATCAACAAGTTACTCAATGTGTTCCTTATCCTCATCTATCATGTACATCTTTCCCCATGTAGATTTCTATGTTCATCTCTTTCACCTTTCTTCAGATGTCTCGGTATAGTAACTTACAAGATAAGTGTTGTCAAACTATTTGACATCAATGACAACATAATACTGATTTAATCATATTACATATCTAATCAAAAACCCCTCAATGATCTTTAATCATAGATTCTTCAATCAAATTCCAAATCAGTTGTAGTCCAACAAGTGTTGGAAGGAATGAATGAGGTGATCACTGAACCAATGATTATATATTGTGACAACACTAGTGCTATAAATATTTCCAATAATCTAGTGATGCATTCAAAAAAAAATCATATATCTATTAAATATCACTACTTAAGGGAACAAGTTCAAGAGAAGCAAGTGAAACTAGAATTTGTGAAATCTAAAGAATAACTTGCTAATATTTTTACCAAGCCCTTATCAAAGGACACATTTGAGTATTTGAGGACTAAACTAGGGGTTTGTCCCCTATCTATTAGTCACTAAGGTGATCAGGAGGTTGCATCAACCTATACTTTATCAAAAAATCATTCATGTTGATGCACATAGCTCACACTTTAGGATTTCTAAGGTTGTAAATTAAGATTGTAGAAGATGGAACAAAGTATTATTTATCAGTACATGAAGGTACTTGATCTAGATCGAACAACAAAGAATTACTTGGTTGCTAAAGAGTTGTTTATTTTCTTTGGCATTGTTGTCAAAGGGAGGGGAACTTCATATGAAATATCTATTGTTGAGAACATGAAATGGGAGAAAGAATCAAAGAGCTGTATGGAATGTTGTATGTAGTGACTAAACATATTAAAATATCAAGCTAGGGAGAGCTTTTCGAGCTACAACATTTACCTACATAGTTTTAAAATACATGTTTGGTATGTGTATGGCATATTTCATATTGTTTATGTTGTCATCAATGCCAAAGGGAGAGATTGATGACCTACAACTGATTGAATATCTAGATGAACTGAAGGAACAATGATTAGAGATCACTGAGCTATTAAAAGTGATATGTAAGATGATTAAATCAGTCAATATGTTGTCATTGATGTCAACTAGTTTTGACTATACTTATCATGATAGTTACAAACATATAAATATCTGTAGAAGGAAGAAAAGATGAAGAAATGAGATATCTACATAAGGAAAAGATGGATATGACAGATAATGATAAGGTATACATTGGGTAACTTATTAATGAGTCTATGGCTTTGTATTGTTGACTTGAGCATGTTACATTAATCTATTATGAAGAAGAGATTTGAATTGATCAAGTTAATGTGGTTGGTAATTGAAGACTTTTGTATACACCGAGCCAGTGCATTGTATACCGAGTGATAGTAATAACCAAGTTAGTTATCACCAATGCATTCAATATTAACTGAGTATGGATGAAAACATTAAATGCTAAGAACAACTGACTAAAATTGATGAGCTGGAAATTATTATGATTTCAAGGTAAAGGATGAAGTTAGTTATAAGATCCATGGCTGACATAATTCAGAGAAGATCTAAAGGATGAGATTGAAATGTGTTATGGAAATTGTTAGAAAGTAAAGTCCACCAAGATAACTAAGAGGGGAGTGGGGTGAATCAGTTATCAGATAATTATAACTTTTATTAACTTCAACAGATTTTCACCATATAACCAATATAACCAACAACCGTAGAAAGATATTCATACACAATAACACAATGACACAAGATATGTTGACTAGGGAACCTCTTGATCAAAGAGTAAACCCCGATGGGAATGATGCCCACAAAAGATGCACTAATATGTGTATACAAATAAATGTATCTTCATAGAATTAGGGTTAATCATCAACAATAAGTGAAATAATAACTAAATACAACCACAATTGAGCAACTATTTAACAAAATCAATGATTAATTAAGCATCCTATGGCTCTCTAACTAAGATGTTAATGAGTGAGCTCTCAGTAAGCTCTCATTAATGATAGTCTTAGAATGAGAATGATAGAGATAAAACAATGCTACAACTAACAATTATCAAGATAAATGCTAAAATTGCTCTTAAATGCTTTTCTAAATTCAAATTGCAAGAGGTTTGATGCAATTCTCAAATAGGTGGTTGATGAATTATGAAGGATTTTGGCCTCCCTTTTATAGATTTTCCAATGGTAGGGGGTGTAGTTGTGTTTAATCATGGTTGAGTTGGGGTTAAGTCTTTGGTTCCACCCTTTGAAGACAAAGCAAATTTTGTGTCCTCAAAGCTTGGGACAAGTAGACAAGATGGATGGTTGAGATTCCTTTTCACTTTGAGTGAATGAGATTTAATTGGGCTTGATCCATGTGAATGCCTTTCCTCAAATTTCATTGGTTGTTTGATTTTCCTCTCCTTTTGGTTTGTTGAGAGTAATTGATTTATTTTAGCCATGTACCCCTTGAATGGGTTGAATTTAATTTAATCCAAGACTATACAATTAATTGAATTAATTGTATTTTGATTTGATTACACTTGATTAAAATGTTCTCAATTTTGATTGATATTGAATTAAGACTTGATTTTAATTTTGATTGGCTAATTGTGCATTATGATTCAATTGATTCAATTTTGTCATTGATTTGCTTTGATTTGACTTAATTTACTTTGAATTATCATTAAATTGTCTTTGTCCATTTTTAGGTGATTACAAATGCCCCTCTTTGAGTTGATGTGCAAAGCATGTCGATTCAAAGAATACTCTGATCTTGCTTGAAAAAAAGGTCCTGATTCATTGATGGTCGATCTTTGATGTTCATTTTTAATGTCTTCCGATGGTCGATCCTCTAATTCTCGATATGAAATTGCTGCAAGTAATGATTGATATGAAAATTCCTGATTGGTGTGGTTCTCTGATGATCATTCCTGATATGATGATTGATTTGCTGATTGATCCTGATATGATGTTTGTATTTGATGATTGATATAATGCCCCTTTCGTTTGATTACAAAAAAAAATTTGATAACAGCTTTCGATTTGATCTGATGATCAGTCTCTAATTTATGTTGATGTTACTGATGATGTTGATCTGATTATCTGATGGTATGCCCCCTCAGAAATGAAACATATTGTTGTTTTTGATAGATAAGTTTAAATGTTTGATTGATATGTTTTCATTTATGAAAAACACTTTATGATATGCAATACTTCTCAATTTGCCCTAGTAAATGCAATAGATTCATATACATCAAAGTCATTTCTTACCTCAAAATTAGGTCAAATTTAGCTTAAATAGGTTGAGAAACCTAGATTTACTATTCATTTTTACTTTTGACTTCTGTGATTTTGCTCTGGTTCTGCTTGGATTTTTGAGATGGTTGTGCCTCTTCAAGAGCATCGATATGAGCAGTGTTGGAGATATGCGAGGTCACTTGACTATGGACCTCTGGTAAGTACTTTTCAAACCTTGGTATTGCATTTACTGCATTTCCCAATTTCATCGCTGCTTTGAAATATTTAATTCACGCTTATGCAAATTTCAATGTCGCCTAACATTGTTAAATGTCACATCCATGGTTTTTAGTGTCGCTCACGAGTATTTCAATGTCGCTTATCAAATTTTCATTGTCACCTAAGGTTAAATGGTTCACGCTTAGCCTTAGGTTTAAAAAACTAGATTCCTTAAGTTTTTACGCTTATGAAACCCTAGCAATTAGATGTCGCCTAGGAACATTTTAGTGTTGCTTAAGTCAATTTAGTGTCACCTGTGAAAAATTTGTCACCTGAGACAAAATTAATGTCGCCTGACAAAAATTGTGTGTCACTTAAGGAAATGTTGCCTGCGATGAATAAAATCACGCATGCAGCATTATTCTCAGAATTTTCACTTGTACTTGACTATTTTCTATTTTTAATTTTTCTATTTTTGAAATATTTAGTACGTCAAGATGACTAATTAGGATAATATGATTAAGTCAGTTACATTTGAACTAAACAATTGATTAAGATATCAGTGTAGTAATATCAACGAAGTTGATTTGTCAATCTGTTATGATAGGGTGATGGTCTAATATTTTACTCTCATGATCTAGAGATATAAAACAAAGATTTTCCTTCCTCAAGATATAGAGTTAGGAGTTTTGATGCGCTCATGATGATAAAATGAATTTTAAAATAACTTGATTGACTTTAGATGTTCCTTGACATAATATGTTGATATGATTCTTTTGTTCTTTTCCAAACAGACTGACTTCCCTGTGTTATATATCCGATTAGTTCCATCATGGGTTATTGACCTTGCACAGACATTGACTACAGCTAAGTATCATGTTATAGAGCTTTGTGGTTTGAGCTTCCCTCTCGATCTTCCTTGGTTCTAACTAAACCATGGGTTATTGATAGCTGTGGCGGAGCGTTGGCACTCTGACCACAATACTTTCCATCTTCCTCATGGCGAGATGATGATCACACCCGACGACGTGTATCATTTGCTACGGATTCCCTCTCAAGAAGAGATTATTTATTATGACTCTATGTATGATTCTACTATCTGTTGATGAGTATTTAGGGACAATTTCATTGATGATGATACGATCACATGGCCATAGTTTTCTTCTTTCCCTACATTGCCTGCAGTTCTAGGTGCATTAATTGGTGGTCTACTTCTTCCTGACCGATGAGGTCTTGGTTTTTCTGTTGGTTGGGGTAGGATTTTAGAGGATTTACTAGCACAGCCTTGACATTTTGATTGGGGTTCTTGTGTACTAGCTCAGCTATATTGAGATCTTCATGAGGTGGTGTATAGAGAGAGTTCCTCCTTATCTATCGGTGCTATTATTTTCCAATTATGGATTTGGGAGCATCTTCCTATTACCAGACCTATTTTTGATAGGAGACAGCCGTGTGGATATCCTTATGCCTTTCTATATACTAGTATGGTGATTCACCATCATTTAGGTCATCTGGATTATTGGCGACATCAGATACATGATCTTGATTAGGTTACATGGTGTCCCTACCTTGATTGTGATCTGTGACAGGAGGATGATGATGAGTTGCCATATATGTTTAGTCCTCGTTGGATGATTGGCCTATCTGATACTAGTTTTGAGTAGTTTTGTTTTGGTCGAGTTTCCAGATAGTTGTAATACCCCAAAAATGGGCTATAAGTTCATTAACCTCCTACATCGACAAATCGAACAAAATCGACATCGAAGTCCTAACCTAAGGCACATCTAAACATCATCGAATCATAATTGATTATCTTAAATTCTGCATCGGGGAATATTTCTAGTAATATTCCTAATTATCTTAATTATCTTTAATTTTATAATTATTTGGCAATAAATCACATTTATCCTAAAGTTTAATTAATTGAATATTTTTCATATTTAATTAATTAAACTTAATATCTTGCCACTTAATTGTTTAATTAAATTTAATTCTATCTATTATTAATCGTATTATTTAATTTTGACAATAAATCAAAATTCCTATCTTTAATTGATTAAATTCTTATTTAATTAATTAAAGCATGTTGTCATTATTTAATAATATAATTTTTAATAAAAGTTTGGTAAAATAGTTAATTAACCCATAAATTAATTATTTATTTTCAAAAATCAGTTGAGTTGAGGATAAATCACTTTATTTATTTATTTAATTCTTAATTATTATGCATATTCAAAAGAAACAGTTAAACTCCAAATCAGAAAATCAATGCAAGTTATTGACTTTTTGGAACTCAACATCCTTTTGGAGTTCAAAAAGCTGATCTAAACTCTAATTTGAGTTAAAAAGCTATTTTTGCATGATTTTGAGAATTAACTATCTTTCATGATCAGATAACTCAAAAATCAAGATGAGTTCATTTGAGTGATTTATGGCTTTTCCCATGCACCTCCAAAGCCCTGGATTTCTATAAATTAAGGCTTTAGCTCTTCACAAATCATCTCATATTTTTGCACAAACACGCTGGAGAATTGGAATTGAAGAATCAAAGCTCTTGCGAATCGACATCTTTGTGAGATCAATCTTATTTTTGCATTCATTTAGATTCATATTGCATATCATTTCTAGATTAGCATTGCATATCAATTTCCATATTAGCATAGATTCATATCAGTTTTTATAATTCTTATTGCATAGAAAATATCAAAAATATAGATCAATTGCATTCAAATCCTTCATTTAGGTGTCATCTAGGTCACTGATCTCGATAATAATCTGAGAACATTAATCTCGCACCTACTAGAAGGCAGTAAATCGCTTGGTTAGATAGCTTTCAATTTTGCATGATTTCGATTATAACTAACCTCTAATGTTTTACTGAAGTGTTGTGTCTACAGATCAGGTACAATTTTCACACACACATTTCTGGCGCCCACCGTGGGGCCCTGAAATGGGTTTCCAATTCAATTCTATCAATTTCTGTCTTTTTGTCCTCGGGATCTATGCAAAACTATGATTTTTAATTTTTGTCCGTACATCTGTCGTACGAGTTTCTAGCAAATGTCATATGGGAGCATACCCACTGTCGTATGATACTGGACCCACTGTCGTATGACAGTCTATCGGATCGCGAATCATTTCATTACATACCCACTGTCATTTGAGAGCTAATCTGTCGTATGGTAGCATACCCAGTGTCGTACGAGTTTTTGGACTGTCGTATGAGAGCATACCCACTGTCATACGAGTTTTCGTACCAGTTTTTGACTGTCATTTCATTTTTCACAGCAGAGTATTAGATTTGATTTTTATATTTCGGCTAACTGCTAATTTTGACAATTGAAATTCTTTGTTTTTGATTGCTCTCTGTTGGTTTTGATTGGGAAAAGTGCAAGAATTGCTAAAAATTAGGTAAAATCTACTGAGTGCGTTGCGAGGATCACCAGATATTCTCCTTCATCTAATAACATTTTGATTTGGGCTTAAAATAAATCTCTCATGTGTCTAGCTTGTGTGCATCTTCTCATGCTTTTATTCTACACACTTGCATAATTTGATACTAGGTTGTGATCCCTTAAGGATTCATTAAGTAGTCTTAGAATACTTGTGATTGATCTTGATTGCTATCTTGGGTTATTGGACTCGCTAATCCACCGGCCCCTCATTTCTGCCCCGTGGTTGCAATCTCAGCACCATAAAGGGGAGGGGTCAACAGGACAGAAGCGTTAAATGTTCCACTTGGCAACCCTTTTGTGCTTTTAGGAACTCACTTGTTTTCTAAGTTGGGGACTCATTTTTAGCTTGTGTGAGGTGTTAAGTGTTCCACTTTGTGGACTCGTCTCATATTTGCTTTAAGCGTTAAGTGTTCCTCTTTCTACTTTTTGGATGCTTTTGGTAGATTTACTTTCGGAACATATAGCTGTGCTCACATAGTAATTAGGCCCTATGAACACTATTCGAGATTCTTGAGAGATTGGATTCCTAGCGAAATCTTTCTTGACGATAGAATCCTTGTAGGTAGGGAGGATACTTAGTGCATTTCACATTCAACTTGGTTAGTGCATCTTCTCTTATTGATCGACACATTCTCTCTCCAGAGAGGTTGATAGATCACATGGGGTTGATATCACGAGCTTTGGTGAACCAAAATTGGTTAGTGCATCTTCTCTTATTGATTGATACATTCTCTCCCCGAAGAGGTTGATAGATCACGTGGAGTTGATATCACAGACCTTGGTGGAACAAAACTTTGTCTTAGCGTGTCGGATTAATCTGCTTGCTTTGTTTGGGTTAAAAGTGAAGAGGTGTCAAAACCTTGGATCTGGAGCCAAGTCCCCTTGTGGTATAAATCTATGAGTCATCTTTAGAGAGGGTTAACCATAGCGGACAATCCCTTCATAGGGCAAACTGTGTTGACGGAACCTCAAGCGATCATAGCCATTTTCATCGTGGTAGTGACAGCCGCTATATAAATGTCCTTGTGGAAGAAATCTCCACAGGTATGGTTCATTGTTGGGTTGTCAGATCTCCCTAGCAGCTCTTGAAGATTAAGTTCTCAAACTGTGTCAAAACCCTAGTGCGCCGAGATTGGAGTTCACCCCTTTGAATCATAAAAGTTACAGAGTCAAACCATTACTAAAAACCCTAGAGAGGCCAATTTTTCACTTTCAGGTATATGTGTGTTATTGCAAAACTTTTCAGAACAAACACAATTAGTACTCTCAGGGATTAGCACAATTTGGTCACTTGATTGTTCATGCGCAAGGTTGCTTTTGCCCTTGTTCATTGTTTTCAGACGTGCTTGGAATCACTTGCTTGCTGTTCTGCATGCTTGTTTATCTACTTGGCTATTAAAAATGATCAAATCTGGTATAACCTTCAAAATCTAGACAGTACAATTTGCAAACAATCCAGAACTGAAAACCTTAAATTTTGCAAAAATTGACATAAAGTTCTTTCTGGAGTCAAAAGTCATTTCAAGAAGTCAAAAGTCGTATGACTTTTTTTCAAATGTCATTTTAGTATCGCCCATATGTCGTATGATTGAGAACCCAGTGTCGTACGAGTTTTCAAACCAGCAAATTCAAGAAGCCAAAAATCTGTTAGCAACTGTCGTACGAGTTTTGTCAACTGTCGTTTCATTGCTACCCAACTGTCATACGAGTTTCGCAACTGTCGTTTCATTGCTACCCAACTTTCATACGAGTCTACAGAATGTCGTTTGGAAAAATTTGAGAGTTGTCAGAAATTGTCAAATTTGTGAGATATCTAATGTTTCCAGCATAGTTCCAAAATCTGTCAAAAATATCATTGTGTCAGGAACAGAGCAATAGCTATCGAGCATTCTACCATTTTCCGAGTTTGATCTTTTGAATCTGATCTAGCCTTCTGTTTGATCAATTTGAGTCCTTTTTATCTCATGTCAAAACCTTGTGTGTGTGTGAAAATTGTACCTAATCTGTAGACACAACACTCAGTAAAACATTAGAGGTTAGCAAAAATCAAAATCGTGCAAAATTGAAAGCTATCTAACCAAGCGATTTACTGCCTTCTAATAGGTGCGAGATTAATGTTCTCAGATTATTATCAAGATCAGTGACCTAGACGACACCTAAATGAAGGATTTGAATGCAATTGATCTAGATATGAGATTGAATGCAATTAATCTATATTTTTGATATTTTCTATGCAATAATAATTGTAAAAAACTGATATGAAATCTATGCTAAATGAAATTGATATGCTATGAATGCTATTGAAAATTGATATGCTATGAATCTAACAATGATATGTAATATGAATGCAAAAATAAGATTGATCTCACAAAGATGTCGATTCGCAAGAGCTTTGATTCTTCAATTCCAATTCTCCAGCGTGATTGTGCAAAATATGAGATGATTTGTGAAGAGTTGAAGCCTTTAATTTATAGAAATCCAGGGCTTTGGAGGTGCATGGATAAAAGCCATAAATCACTCAGATTAACTCAGCTTGATTTTTGAGTTATCTGATAATAACAGATAATTAAGTCACAAAAACATGCAAAAGCTAAGCTTTAACTCAAAAATAGAGTTTAGCTTTAATTGATAATTGACAGTTGTCTGCTTTTATGATTGTGCATGTTTTAATTATGAATTAATTTAATAATAAAGTGATTTATTTCCAACTTAACTAATTTTTGAAAATAAATAATTAATTTATGGGTTAATTAACTATTTAATCAAACTTTTATTAAAAATTATATTATTAAATAATGACAACATGTTTTAATTAATTAAATAAGAATTTAATCAATTAAAGATAGGAATTTTGATTTATTGTCAAAATTAAATAATACAATTAATAATAGATAGAATTAAATTTAATTACACAATTAAGTGGCAAATATTAAATCTAATTAATTAAATATGAAAATATTCAATTAATCAAATTTAGGATAAATGTGATTTATCGCCAAATAATCATTAAATTAAAGATAATCATGATGATTAGGAATATTACTAGGAATATTACCCGATGCAGAATTTAAGATAATCAATTATGATTCGATGATGTTAGATGTGCCTTAGGTTAGGACTTTGATGTCGATTTCGTTTGATTTGTCGATGTAGTAGATTAATGAAATTATAGCCCATTTTTGGGGTATTACACCTTGTCATAACTATCAATCTTCAATCAATCTTCAAAAATAGACTAAGTGTTGAGGACTCATGTCTGCTATCTTTTGGGGGATCTATCCCATACATCCAGGGCATAGTTTCCTTCACCCACATCTCATCAGATCTTCAAAACTATCATAATCTTGACAAGGTTGCATCATCCGATTTTCTCGAATCAAATTGTTCTTCAGTGGTCTTCGTCCCTTTCTTCTGTTTCATTCAAAGTTAATGGTGGAGACCAAAGCTTCTTCACACAAGAAATCAGAAGAAACATCTCAGCACTTGCTTTTGACCAATACCCCGGGTCCAACTCTTGAACAACTCATCAAGTCAGGTATCTACGAAGATGACGGTCTCGGTAACTTTCGATTGAAAACTGGTTACATACCTCCTCTATCAACTCACAGAGGTAATCAGCAAACTCCTCCTCAATCCGTTCCAGGGAGCCCAAAAACTCCTACCATGTCTCAAGCAGGGACAAACCACGGTTCTCTAGGAGGAGGATCCCAGGGACACCTTTCTCAACATAATGCTGACCAAGAACCTACACCCTCTGAAATCCATTGATGTCAGAATGACGATGAATTCAAAAGAATGATGAGGCATTTCTTGAAAGTGGATAGAGAGGCATACTTTTTACAATTAGCCCAGGAAGGGGCTAAGCTTCCTCCCATCTTTAACGTTGATGATATCATCACACATGAGGAAGAAACTCCACTCACAACTATGACAAAATAGATGCATGCTATACAAGTTGAATTTAACAATCTTAAGAAGGAGAAGGAACCCAAGGAGTTCTCCATGGAGGCCCTATGTCCTTTCCCGTTCGACAAAAACTTGTATATGCCACCATTCCCAAAAAGAGTGGAGATACCAAAGTATGACAAATATGACGGACACTCTGATCCTCAAGATCATGTCAAAGAGTTCTGTACGCAATCCATGGAATTCATGCATGAACCAACTTATCTGATGCATCTTTTGAAGGAGAAGGAACCCAAGGAGTTCTCCATGGAGGCCCTGTGTCCTTTCCCGTTCGACAAAAACTTGTATATGCCACCATTCCCAAAAAGAGTGGAGATACCAAAGTATGACAAATATGACGGACACTCTGATCCTCAAGATCATGTCAAAGAGTTCTGTACGCAATCCATGGAATTCATGCATGAACCAACTTATCTGATGCATCTTTTTCCTAGATCCTTGGGAGGAGCATCCATTCAGTGGTTTTCAAGATTACCTTCTACGATCAAAAATTTTGAGGAATTGATTAAATTGTTTTATCAAAAATATTCCTACAATATTCAACATCTGATTACCATGATCGATATCTGTAACCTCAAGCAATATCCAGGGGAATCATTCCTAACTTTTCTCAAGAGGTGGCGAAAGAAGTTTTCTCTTTATGCTAGACCAATTCCCGAAATGGAGAAACTTGAAATCTTTATCAATAACCTTGTTCCAGAGCTCAACTATCCATTACAAATGCAAGATCATGTATCTTTTGATAAAATGGTGGATAATGCAATCAAGATTGAGAAAGTACTTGTCAAGAAAGGAGAAATCACACTTCAAAAGGACAAGTCTGAATCTGGATCTAGCTCAAAAGATAAAAACAAGAGCTGGAATAGAAACAAAGGTATCATCTCTGATGGTGTTGTTGACACTATCCGCGCCCCATCAAAGGCACCGGCCTACAATCTCACCCTTACCACCAAAGCCATTGAAGCTTCAGAGCAAAAATCTACCAAACCATCTCCAAAGAAGCCATTCAAATGATGGGATAATAAACGAAAGTTTACTCCCCTGAGAGAATCTTTGGAATCTACCCTGAGAACCCTAATAGCTGATAACGTGATCTCTTTACCACCAATCCGAAACCCTGATCCAGATCCAAAACCATATTGGTGGAAAGATAATGAATTTTGTGCTTTCCATCGGACTAAAGGCCATAGAACTAATGGATGCTTCCACTTGAAGCATACCATTCAAGACTTGATAGATCAAGGGGACATCACGATCGATAATCCTACCAGCAATAATAATCACACAGCATTTACAGAACCGTTTCCACAACATGGCAAGGGAGTTTCCACTTCTCAGCCTAACATGGGGGCAAAAGTCAACTATGCCTACCCTGGAAACAATGCTGTCATCAATATGGTTGAACCATGTCTCTCTGAGAGCTGCAATGTCATCACAATTGTACAAAGAGATAGAAATCATTCCTCAGCTAATGCAGTTACCAGATCACAAGCTCAGACTCATCTGAAAGGACAAACACCAAGTTCATCTAATGTCCCTAAGATACCTTTCAATCTCACATCTACTTCTAAACATAAGGTTGCCTCAAAATCTTCCAATCCAAAGGATACCAGACCTACATCTTACAGCATCGTACAACAACTCCAGCATACCAATGCCAAAATCTCTATGTTTGAGTTACTTCGAATATCTCCAGCTCACAGAGATATCCTAGACAAAGCTTTCCTTGGCTCTAATGTTCATGATGATCTAGATCTAGACAGGTTCCAGACTATGGTTGGTCATCTAACATCTCTGCAATATATCTCCTTTTCAGAAGAGGATGACAACTCCCTAAGTCACCTACATAATCAGCCCTTGCACATAGAAGTCTTGATCCAGAACCGTTGAGTCAAACGTGTGTTGATAGATGGGGGTGCAGGCCTCAACATTTGTTCTTACAACTTAATCACACAGTTGGGATTCTCAGAGATGGCTATTGATCCTTGAAAGAAGATCACCATAAAAGCCTATGATGAACAAGAAAGAGCTTCTAAAGGCACCATTGTCTTGCCCATCTGAGTGGGTCCGATCATCAAAGATACCACATGTCAGGTGCTTGATCTACCATTGGCTTACAATATCCTTCTAGGGAGACCCTGGATACATGAAATGCAAGCTATTCCTTCTACGTACCATCAATGCTTGAAATTTCATTATGAAGGAGTGGAGGTTACTATCCCAACAGATCTGAGTACAACTTGCAATACATTGAAGGAAAGTGTCGATAAGCTTGTTCCCAATAACAGAGAATCTTCCATCAAGCAGCAAAATGTGGCTTCCACATCTAAGATGGACGAAATTGCTAAAGAGATCAATATCAAAGAAAATGGGATGGGAGAATACACTATAGAGCCAGTCTTGTCTCTGACATCTCTCCCAATCTCACCCAAGTCATATGGACAATCCTTGAAGCAATCTAAATCAGAACCTAAGGAACCTATGGAAGCATACAAAAGAAATTTTGTGGCAGAGCAAGTATCCAAACAAGAATTTGAAGAGGATGAAGCTATGCTGGCATGGCTATATAAAGAGGATTCTGAATCTAAAATTTTTCAACCTAGTGAATCTATAGCACCTACAATCCCTTCTAATTCATATGGTCCAGGAAACAAATTGATAGCCAAGATGGGATATTCCGGTCAAGGACCTCTAGGAATCAGGGGAAAGGGTCTTGTGACACCCATTTCACATATTGGTAGAGACAAAAAAGATACTGGTGGCATAGGGTTTAAGAAGAAACCCTATCATCTCAGAGGTGGTTGTTCTCATGTCATAGAACAAATAGCACCAGGAGAACCCCTTCTTAAGAAAGAAGAAACAGAACCCTCTGATGATGATTCAGATAGTTCAGAACTCATCCCCTATGAAAAATTGCCTAAAGAGATCAAAGATCTTCTTGATGATAAAGATGATCCTATCAAAAGAATTAATGTAGTAGAAACACAAGAACCTACTATAGCACAAGAGATGGTTGCACCACAAGAACTAGCTAATCTCGAAGGTGATCAAACTGATCAAGAAGAAGGGGGTAGTTATTCTGACATTGATTCCCATGAATATGAATTCAAGTCAGAGACTGAGGGTAATCCTTCTTGGGGTATTCATCCTGATTTCCCACATTCTTTAAGCTTTCCTAGAGATCCTGAATTAGAAGCTGAGTCAAATGACTATGAATGGGGTGCCATTCCAGAAGAAGATGAGCTTATAACGGAGAAATATATTGATGTTATTCACCAATATGTATCTCAACCCAATGTAGGTCTAGAGCGAAACAATGAACTTAACGTGTCTGATCCACCTATGGCTGAAGAGGACTCCCATGATGATGTTGAGCTTATTCACGAATTGAACATTTTGAGCTGTAATATCACCTTTGAACTTGAGCGTCGGGTTAGGACCAATGATGACATATCCACATCCGTGAACACCATATCCCAAACTTTTCCCGCTTTTACTATCCAACGCCCTGATCTTATCGACCAAACTTCCACAAACCTAAACCATGGTATGTATACCTTCCCGAATGACTATGCCCTTGCCTGCTACCTCAATGCAGTTGAGCCTATGAGTACTTCCATCAGTGAACCGAGCATCAGCATGACCGAGTCGGACATCAAATATCTTAGTCAGAAAAACAAGAGTAAAAAGAAAAAGAAAAAGAGTTCTGAGGGTGAAAACCACTTTGTGGTAGTCTCAAAACCAACAAAAGTAAAAAGAAAAGACGTATTTGAAGGTGAAAACCTCTCTGAGGTGCCTAAGGATGAGATATTTGATGTCCTTTCGAGTCATTTACAGGATAGATCTCCAGTTCTAATTGAGCCAACTCAATCCATCAATTTGGGTACAACAGAGGAACCACAATTGGTACATGTAGCACAATCTCTATTAGACGAAGAGAAATAGAACTTCACTACCTTCTTATCAGACAAAAAGATCAACTTTGCATGGAAATATTCAGATATGCCAGGATTGGATCCCAATCTCATTATGCACCATCTATCCATTGCTCCTGGAGTAAAACCAGTCAAACAGAAATTGAGAAAGATGCATCCTCATGTGGCACTCTTAGTCAAAGAAAAGCTAGAAAAACTCCTCAAAGCTGGATTCATCTGTGTCATAGACTATGCTGAGTGGATCTCTAACATTGTACCTATTTCAAAACTAGATGGTTCAATTAGAGTGTGCACGGACTTTAGAGATGTGAACAGAGCATGCCCTAAGGATGATTTTCCACTGCCTAACATTGATATGATAGTGGACATGACTGCGGGATATGAAATGTATTCCTTAATGGATGGCTTTTCTTGGTACAACCAAATCAAAATTGCTCCCGAAGATCAAGAGAAAACAGCTTTCACATGTGTGTGGGGAACTTTCTGTTGGAATGTTATGCCATTCGGACTCAAAAATGCTGGAGCTACATATCAAAGAGTAATGACATCTATTTTTCATGATATGATGCATAGAACAATGGAGAATTACGTGGATGATACCTTGGAAAAATCCATGATTAGAACTGAACACTAACAGACTTGAGCATGATCCTCGACAGAATGGAAAAATTTAGTCTTCAACTAAATCCTAAAAAGTGTGCTTTTGGAGTCACTTCTGGAAAGCTCCTAGGATACATCATCTCCAAGAAAGGCATTGAAGTTGATCCAGCTAAGGTCAAGGCTATAATAGAGATGCAACCTCCCACAAATATCAGTCAAATGAGGACGTTGCAAGGCAGAGTTCAATCTATCAGAAGATTCATATCACAGCTAGTGGACATATCACAGCCCTTTACAAAAATATTACATAAAGGTGTGACCTTTGCATGGAATGAAGAATGAGAGAGAAACTTTAAACATATCAAGAAGTATCTATCAAATCCACCTATATTGATGCCCCCTATTCATGGGAAGCCATTAATATTATATGTCTCCGCAACAGCTTCATCACTGGGGGCATTGCTAGCACAGCATGATGAGAACAAGAAAGAAAGAGCCATCTACTATATCAACAGAACTTTAGTGGCCTATGAGAAGAACTACTCAATGATAGAGAAGGCATGTCTAGCTGTGATCTTTGCATTGTAGAAATTGAGACACTACATGTTAGCTCATACTACTCATTTGGTAGCTAAAATTGATCCACTGAAATATCTCCTAAGCAAAGCTGCCCTCACAGGTAGACTAGCTAAATGGGTCATACTCTTGAGCGAATTTGACATTGAATATGTTGAAAGAAAAGCTATCAAAGGACAGGTCATTGCTGATCAATTAGCTGAAGCACCAATGTTTGATGATACACCCATGCAAATGGAATTTCCTGATTCCTCTATCATGCACCTCTCTTCTAGAGCATGGCGGTTATTCTTTGATGGATCCTACACACAGAATGGATCTGGAGCAGGCGTATTGTTCATCACTCCTCAAGGATACTCGATACCCAAAGCATTCAGATTAAAGTTTCCTTGCACAAACAATATTACTGAAAATGAGGCACTTCTCAATGGTATGAAAATGGCAATACAGTGGAGAGTTACAGAGATGCACATCCATGGAGACTCACAACTGGTTATCCACCAAGTCAATGATGTGTAACAAACCAAAGATGAAAAGCTCATTCCTTACAAGAGAATGGTAGATGATTTAAAGAAATACTTCATCTCTATTACATTTGAGCAAATACCCAAAATGGAGAATAAGGCTGCCGATGCAATGGCGACATTATCTACTCTCTTATAGCAGCCCGAACATGAACTATGCTACGAGTTCCTGGTGGAAGCCCTATCCTATCCTGCATATGACTCCCCTGAAACCCACATGATCTACACTGTTGTAGGTTATGACTCATCTCACTACAAAAATCTGTTCTCCTATCTCCACGACCAAATCATCCCTGAGTCCTTTAACCATTTTGAGAAATGAAACCTTATCCGATCTGCATCCTGATATGTCATCATTGGTAACGATCTGTACAAACGAGGTCTAGATGGTACACTGCTTAGATGTTTAGAACGAGAAGAGTCTCAACGTGCATTAGAGGAAGTTCACAAGGGTATATGTGGGTCACACTCGAACGGTTTAACGTTAGCTTGAAAACTTATTAGGGCTGGGTACTATTGGCCTGAAATAGAAAAAGAAGCTATTAAATTTGCTAAAAACTGTCAACAGTGTCAAGTACATGGCAACTTGATTCATGCTCCAGGGAGAGATCTGATTCCCTTTACTACACAATGGCCTTTTCAACAATCGGCATTTGATCTCATAGGCGCTATCCATCCACACTCTTCTAATGGACATACCCATATAATCACAGCTACAGATTATTTTACAAAATGGGTAGAAGCAGTTCCTCTAACACAAGCAATGGGGAAACAGATCTCTATGTTCATCCTGAACTACATCATTTGCAGATATGGGATCCCTCACTCTATAATCACAGATAACAGGGGACAATTCAAAAACAAGGACCTAGATGACTTATGTGCTAAGTTCAAGATTACTCAACATTGGTCTTCTATTTACTATCCTCAAGGGAATGGACAAGCTGAAGCTTCAAACAAAAATCTCTTGAAAATCTTGCACAGAATAGTGAATAAAATAGGAAGAGACTGGCATCTCATGATCAATTCAGCTCTCTGGGCATACAGAACTAGTATCAGAACGCCTACAGGGGCTACACCTTTTGCTTTAGTTTATGGGTCTGAAGCGGTACTGCCTATTGAGGTTGAAATCCCATCACTCAGAATCAGAATGCATGGACTTGTCACTGATGAAGACTACAGAGTGTCTAGGTTACAAGAACTTGAATTACTAGATGAATGCAAGCAAGCAGCATATGATCATCTCAGAGTGTATCAGAAAAGAATTTCTAGAGGCTACAACAAGAAAGTCAGACATAGAGAATTTCAGGTTGGTGATCTAGTGTTGAGAGAAAATCCTAAAAATCAATCCCATCGAGAATGCAAGGGGAAGTTCGAACCCAATTGGCTGGGTCCCTTTGTAATCACTGCTACTTTTGGCTCTGGTGCTTATCAACTCTCAATGACTGAAGGAGAACAGCTCTGAGAACCAATCAACGTTCTCCATCTGAAGAAATTCTATGCCTAAGGCATTCAGTGCTTGGTAAATGTCCTGAAAAAAATCTTTAAAATCGAAAAAAGTCTTGAAAAAATGAACATCTTGGTGAAAACCTAGCAATAGGCACCTTGATGATTCACAAAAAAATCAACAAATATCAAAAATTGAAAAAAATTGAAAAAATGAAAAATACAAAAAAATGAAAAAAAGAAAAAGTGCCTTGGTGAAAACCTGGAAACAGGTGCCTTGGTAGCAAAAATAGAATCTCTACCAAGATGGTGAAAACCTAGCAAATGGGTGCCACTTGTTCAAAATACTCCATCTATCAGCACAATCTTGGTCTTTCCCAGCTTTCAGTCTTGCTTTAGTTTGTACATATCTCCCGGTTTGTTTCTGCATATCCTGGTTTCAATAAGTCGATCTGTACACCAATCAGCTCAAGCGTCTGTATCCTATCAATGTTCAAACTTGGGGGCAATCAATGTCATATCCTATGGCCTCCAGTGTATCTTAGACATATCATATCCAGTCAGAGTCCTTTGAAACTTCAAGTTGAGTCTGTCTGTCTGTCTCGTCTCCAGAAAGGATTTTGCATCTACATCTACAACGCAATCAAACATCAAACTCAAACTGAAAACAATCTGTGCTTCATGCTTTTATCTCCTTGTATGCTTACTGATTCGCATTGAGATTTTTGCATATTGTGTCCCTTCGAGCTCTTCGATGATGTCCTTTATAGGATTTAGAGAGTGATGACTGGGGGCATAATCTTTTCTTTGTCTTCTACTTGTATGTGAAATCTAATAACTTTGGAAATTCTGGATTGAAATGGTGTCCGACTATAAGAGCCTCTATCTCGAATTGGATGGCCATGCGTACCTTGACGATTGATACCCAGACAATTCAAGGAAGTTTGATCTAACTATTGTCTTTTTGAAGTGAATTCTTTCTCCTACTGTGAAACGCGATCTTGCCTAAGGATGTGAACGATAAAGGGTCACTACGGGTAATTCACATTGGATTTAGAATGATCTCTTGACTATTTGATGTGTTTGCAATGCAAGGCGTACTCAGGCCATCACAACATTTATGTTTTGATGCTTGTACAAATTGCTATATCAAAATGGACATGATATTCAGGTCATCCTGGCATTTGTGCCTTGGTGCTTATATCTAATCCAACATTCTGAAAACAAATCAATATTTATATGTCCATGGTTTTATAACCAATGGGTGTTGTATTAATTCTTGCGCATACAAATTGATATTCATATGTCTATAGTTTCATAGCTAGTGGGCATTGTATTGATTTATCCGGTTACCAAAAAAGTTCAATGATGATAACAAATCGACATATGATCAGTGACTAGGACCTAGGTCTTAGGTTGCATTTCATATTGCATGTCTCTTTGCATTTTTCATGTTGCATGATCTCACAATGACTAAACGAACTTCAAAGCTTAAATGATTCTTCAATCACATCTTCAAATCTAACAAGAGCTGAACCTAACTCGAAGGTCTCTTCACAGAATCGCAAGCAATGATCCTCCTGGGTTGACCATCTTTTTGACATAAGACTGAGTACTTGTCTTCATCAACCTGCAAAACATATCATGTGTATCATTGCATTTACATATCATATCATTAACATTTATTGCATTACATGTTATATCCATTGCATAAACATACATATTTTCATAATCATTACATCTGCATAACATTCATACATATGAAAGAAATCATCGCATTGCATTGATCCATACATACATTCTACACTACTCATAGCATTAACATCACATGATATCATCATACATAACAAAAATGACAAGTACACATGATGTCACAACCAAAAATATTGATCTCATCTATACATCAAAAATCTCAAATAGTCAGGGGTACACTACTGGCACAGGGTACAAACGAATGAGCTCCGTAGAGCTATCAGACACAACAATGTATCAATGAGAAAGTAACAGAAGATCAAGAGAAATCAACTGTCAGCATGATCCTCTGCATCTGGTGGAGGAGGAGGTGGTGCATCTGGTATCTACTCCGCTCTCGGTGCCCTAGCTCCCTCTGATGCTGCCATGTACTGAGAATAGGTAGGCACCCTCTGTGCCGCAGGGACTACTGCATAGTACGCAGATACATAATATGAGGCCCGCGCAGTCTGATGAATCACCTCTGCCTGTAATCTCTGTATCTCTGCGTGCTGCTCTATACGCTATCTATCTACCTCTCGATGCCTCTCCTCTAATCTGGCCTGCTCTATCTTCAGGTCCCGGACCTGGACTCTAAGCTGTCTGATAATCTCGGCTGAAGTAAGAGGAACTGCAGGCTCTGCATCAGCTGCTGGCATATCTGTGTCCTGTGCTGGCTATGCTGGCTGATCTGCATGTGAAGGAATGCTCACCCTGTGTGCCTTACGGCGTCTAACCTCAGCACCCAAATCAAATGTGTCATCCACACTGGTCCCACCTGGAAACTGCTCAGCTCCTAGAACATCATCTGCAGATCCTACTCCGCCCAGTGTGCCACTCTCACCTCTTCTTCGTCTCTGTGTGCCGGAAGATGTGCCTGCTGTAGATGTAGAAGGACGTGGAGGCCTCCCATGTCCTGGTGCTCTCTATAAAGGAGCCATGGCTCTCTGTCTCTGAGGAGTAGGGTGTACCACCTGTGGTCTCGGTCCTGCTCTCATAGGAGCCCCGGTAACATCCATAGCCTCCTCCATGGAGGGTATCAGCTCTGTCGGATTAGAAAATTGGTGAATCCGGTGATGAGCAAGCCATGCCACACATGCATCTGTCACACCTGCATCAACCACCTGTGGAAGGTAGTCCCAATCCCTACCAATAATCCGGCTATACTCCTCAGCACATACAGTATAACTAAGCCGTGGTGCCCATCTGAGCCCTACCTCACGCACAATGCGGGCATAAGCAGTATAATCCTGAGGGACATCCTGAATGCGTCCATACTGATGCTAGACTCTGGTAATAAAAAATCTCTCCAAGACGGTGGAGGTCCGTCCTATCAATATCCTGCTCTGGAAAAAGAATGAAAACTGCTCTCTCGCAGTAGGCCAGGCCTCTATCTGTAAATATGGCCTCTAGATCATGAAGGTCATGTCATCCAAGCATCGGCGGAAATACTCGGTGTGACCCATGCAAACCTGAGTAACGTAACCAGCATACATATATATGATCGGCTCCTGTGGCTGTCGCTGACTCTGAAACACTGGTCTCAAAACTGGGATATGCTCCCAAGCCCATATCTGCAGTACCACCGCTCCTGAAGCAAATGTCTTGCAGTCCTGATACATGACCTCGTGCATCTCAGAATACAAGTGCGCCAATAGACACTGACCCCAGGCAAGCTCGGTAGGCGTAGCTATCAACAATGCTACCATCGGTGACCATCCCATCAAAAAGCTGTTCTGCTGACGGCCAGGCATAATCAACTCTCCGATCATCCCCGCAATGATACACTCTAGACGATGTGTCTGACCATATCTCTGCACAAGTGTCTCCCAGGATATAGACCCAGTCAGCTGGGTATCATCACTGAATAGTCGTCTGAACGCATGCAGTCCCCTCGATCCTCCACTAACATACTCAGGACACCGCGAAGCATGAAAAGGAATGCGAAGAATCCTATACACATCCTCAGGGGTCACAGTGATCTCCCCAGTCGGAAGGTGGAAAGTTTGGGTCTCAGAATGAAACCTCTCAATCAGTGCAGTCAATAAACCATGATTTACCCTAATATCAGGTAAATGAATCAGGTGCTCAAATCCACAGGCAGCCAGATGAACCCTCATCGGGTCTGGCAAGGCGACACACAATCTCTGGGTGGCCGGATAAGAATGGCGAACATGTACATCAGGATATGTGACCTAAATCATAAAGAAACAGGGTGTTTTGTCAGAAATTCAGTTTGAAATCAGGCCAAAGTATCAGAATGACATAGTTTTGAAGTTTCAGAAGGTGGGGCAAAGTATCCGCAATCAGGCAAAAGAATCAGAAAAGTTTGATTTTTGACCTAAAAATGTGTTTTTAACACTCTATTTTTCAAACGACATTCCAGACTGGCATGAAATGTCGTACGACATTCCACAACATACCAAACGACAATTCATAGTCGTACGACACTTCACCTGGATTCATACGAGTTTCAAGGGACCCAATGAAATGTCGTACGACACAAGGGTCCCTATCATACGACACTTGGGCATGGATGAAACGACAATGTAAAATGAAATGAAATGTCATACGAGTCTGGATTGGGACTCGTACGAGTTTCTACCGATGCGAAAATCAAAAACTAAAAATGCGTATGGAAAATATTAAAAATGCTATAAATCTTCAAAAACATGCATTTTCAGGGGGGAATAGAGGTCCACCTACCGGATGTCCATACTGTCGAGGTCTGTCATGTCTCCGGCTACGCTCAAAACGGTGCAAACTCACAGGTACCTTCAGTTCTCGCTGGTCTACCATTTTTCTCACTCAGAGGGCTCCACAGAATCTCTAAAGTCAAAGGGTTGAAATGAATTGAAAATGACCCTTCCAGCCTTTATATAGCTTTTGACCTAAATTTTAAAAGTGCTCCATTTTCCATGAAAATTGCACCCCTGGCTAATTTCGACGTTCTGAATCCATTTTCAGGATCAAAATTGAAATCTGAGATCGTTTATTATGTCAAAATCATGATTTAAAATTTTTGGAACCAGGACGGTCTACTGCTTGCATAATCGACCTTCAATCATCACAGATATCCAGTATTCAACTCAACTGATTATCTTTCATCAAACTATCAAACTTTCAACTTGGTCAACCATGGTCAACTCATGGTCAAACCTAGTCAAACTTGGTCTTTTGGACCTCCAAACGATGCAGAATGCGTTCTCGGACATATATAACCACTTCTCAAATCAATTAACATGCTTCTAAACTATCAACGCTGACTTTTTCTTGTCAGATTTCAATTTTCATCCCGAAGGGGGCATGGTATTGCACATCATTCAAAGTCTGTCAATCAAATCTATCAATATCTTTCATCAGTAATCAAGACAAACAATCACGTCTAGTTACTGATTCATCAAAAAAAAAAGACCTCATCGCTCGGGGCAAATCTATCATCACTTGGGGCATATCAGATTCATCAAGATCCATATCAATCTGGTATTCTCCTAATCTTGTAAATTGTATCAGTTTTTGCAGCCATCGGATCATAGTGTTCTTTCCTTGGTTCTTCGGCAACTGAAGGATTCGAATGTGATACTTGCTAGTTCTGCTAAGACAATCGAGTCTAGAATGGGTCACTCACTTCTTATCAATCCTAAGGTTCAGAATCAAGCATTTTGACACTTTTTCACAATCATAGGTTCATTTGCTGCTACAGTGAACATTATCTTTGGTCATTCAGGACCTATTATCTCCATATCAATTCAATATCAATCAACTCCTATCTCAATATCTTTCAATCGGTTTCTATCTTGAGATCGGTTTATCTTTTGAATCAATTTCATATCTTTATCAAACACAGACTATCTTTGAACCACTGCGCTTCGCACAGTAATTCAAAGAGGGGCAAAATGTAATACCCCAAAAATGGGCTATAAGTTCATTAACCTCCTACATCGACAAATCGAACAAAATCGACATCGAAGTACTAACCTAAGGCACATCTAAACATCATCGAATCATAATTGATTATCTTAAATTCTACATCGGGGAATATTCCTAGTAATATTCCTAATTATCTTAATTATCTTTAATTTTATAATTATTTGGCAATAAATCACATTTATCCTAAAGTTTAATTAATTGAATATTTTTCATATTTAATTAATTAAACTTAATATCTTGCCACTTAATTGTTTAATTAAATTTAATTCTATCTATTATTAATTGTATTATTTAATTTTGACAATAAATCAAAATTCCTATCTTTAATTGATTAAATTCTTATTTAATTAATTAAAGCATGTTGTCATTATTTAATAATATAATTTTTAATAAAAGTTTGGTAAAATAGTTAATTAACCCATAAATTAATTATTTATTTTCAAAAATCAGTTGAGTTGAGGATAAATCACTTTATTTATTTATTTAATTCTTAATTATTATGCATATTCAAAAGAAACAGTTAAACTCCAAATCAGAAAATCAATGCAAGTTATTGACTTTTTGGAACTCAACATCCTTTTGGAGTTCAAAAAGCTGATCTAAACTCTAATTTGAGTTAAAAAGTTGTTTTTGCATGTTTTTGCATGATTTTGAGAATTAACTATCTTTCATGATCAGATAACTCAAAAATCAAGATGAGCTAATTTGAGTGATTTATGGCTTTTCCCATGCACCTCCAAAGCCCTGGATTTCTATAAATTAAGGCTTTAGCTCTTCACAAATCATCTCATATTTTTGCACAATCACGCTAGAGAATTGGAATTGAAGAATCAAAGCTCTTGCGAATCGACATCTTTGTGAGATCAATCTTATTTTTGCATTCATTTAGATTCATATTGCATATCATTTCTAGATTAGCATTGCATATCAATTTCCATATTAGCATAGATTCATATCAGTTTTTATCATTCTTATTGCATAGAAAATATCAAAAATATAGATCAATTCCATTCAAATCCTTCATTTAGGTGTCGTCTAGGTCACTGATCTCGATAATAATCTGAGAACATTAATCTCGCACCTACTAGAAGGCAGTAAATCGCTTGGTTAGATAGCTTTCAATTTTGCACGATTTCGATTATAACTAACCTCTAATGTTTTCCTGAAGTGTTGTGTCTACAGATCAAGTACAATTTTCACACACACAATAGTATGGTAGGATATAGGATATGCCTCTGGGCAATGCCTTATATGCATGAGTTCAGGCCAAGAGATCTTTATGGGGCCCTTGTATTGATTACTAGTTTTCCTTGGCTTAGATTGCTGCTATGCCTTTCTATAGATGGGAGTTGTTGACAGGTATGTTGGATGTTGGGATGTCCCATGAGTATCGAGACTGGTGGTCTCAAAATAGGTTTATTCATTTCACAGATCCAGCGGAGCTTATTCCTGATCGACATGGTGGTGGTGGTGGTGATGATGATGGGTGTGGTGGTGGTAGACATCAGAGGCGTAGAGGATGTAGATATCCTCGTGTTATTGATAATAGAGGATGGGTGAGGGATGGACATGGTCAGGATAGAGCCAGAGATAGGCAGGTTGATGCAATCCAGATAGTTCATCCAAGAGCAGCAGTTAGACGGGATAGAGTTCATCAACAACAGTGAGCTCAGAGACAGGCTCATGTTGAGGCTGCTAGATAGGTTTCTGGGGGTCTAGATCCTTTAGTGTAGCTACAGAGAGTTTCCCTTCCATAGCAGGATGATGATGATGAGCAGGTTCAGGGTTAGTAAGTTACAGCATAGTAGATTTCGCAGCTAGTTCATCAGCCACAGGATCATGGACAAGATCCACAGGATGCTCCCACTATTGGTGCTTTAGCCTGAGATATGTAGTCTATGAGGACAAAGATATCTACTATTGTGGGGCATTTAGATCAGGTTGCTTCCTTGATGTAGCAGTTTCTTTCAGCCGTGATTGTTCAGAGACCGAGTGGAGCGAGCACTTCTTAGGCTCCTCCTCCATAGGATGATAGAGATCCAGGTGGTTTTAGTGCTACAGGATCTTGATGGATTGATGACAGATTCACTTATAATTGATGTCCTTTGTTGCACATTTCATATTTTTTGATTGGTTGAAACCTTTGATGTACCACTTTCATGATATTATATCTGGATATACTTTGATGTACTAGATCCTTTGAGAAACATTATTTTGATGATATATAATGATCTATTCCTTCGTCTCTATTAATGAGTTAATTTATGAGATTATCTTTGTATGCAGCTATATGACATTTATGATGCATTTACTTTTATGTGATGGATGTAATGTACCTTATTTTTATGATATAGATAGATGGATGCATTGATGTATGGATATTATAAGATGTTTTCTATTTTCAATGTATAGATGCAAATTGTTTTATGATCAGATGGATATGGATGATCCTATATTTTTTTATTTTCAAATGTATGCAATTCTATCTGTGACTACATGTATGCAAATGATGTATGAGTTATGATTCTTTTTCTTTTTCGGATAATAACTAATGATTAATGATATGCATGTATGCAAAAGATAATCTCATTTTCATTGTTTTAAAATCATCATGTTTGAATTAAATCCTCCCATTTCATTTTCCCCTTGCAATTTAAGCTAAGAAAGGCAAAACAAATATATACAATGCACTTAATCTAACATGTATGCAGCTAACTGTCATTATTCAAGATTAGAGCTT
Source organism: Chamaecyparis obtusa (assembly GCA_027943335.1). Taxonomy (NCBI): domain Eukaryota; kingdom Viridiplantae; phylum Streptophyta; class Pinopsida; order Cupressales; family Cupressaceae; genus Chamaecyparis; species Chamaecyparis obtusa. Next base: position 3,429,237 of record BSBK01000215.1, read on the forward strand.
ATAATCATCATTGAGCATTTTTGGATCCGGTTTTTTAGTACAATCATCACTAGTTCAACTATGATGATATGAATGCTTTTTCCTTTTTCCTTTCTTTCCCATCAGTCTCTTCAGTATGAATATCACTGATTGAAACCAATCATGAGAGTGTGAATACTGATTTTGTCAGATTCTATGTTGCAAGTGGATGTTGGTATTATGATATTGAAAATCAGAATAGCCAAGGTATCCATTTGTGTAAACAAGCAAAAATATCCATTTCATCTTATGTACAAGTCCTCGATGATTCTTTGATGATCACGTCCTTAGAAAAATAATACATGCTTTAAAACTTTGATTTTAAGATAGTCATTTAGAAATCAAGAAAATATCATCCTTTCATCATAGCTTGTCTAGTCTAAAACTTTCATCGATTTGCTAGAAAGAAATGATTTCATCAATTGAGTTAACACTTAAAAAAATTTTGCCATGTTTTTCAAATCCATAGTTCAAGTGTAGTTCCATCCATTTCAATTTTTAAATCCTGATAAAGGGTAAGATCATTTAAGTTCTTGAATCAAATTTTCATTTTAGGCTCACATTGGATTGGGATGTAGATTTGATTAAGTGTTCCTCTTTCGAGTGTGATCAATTGATTCTCTGATTGAATAAAGCTTGTTGATGAATCCTTGCTCCTTGAGAGTAGATTGCCCCTAGTTTGATATTGATTTCATTTATGGGACTTAGGACAATTTTTTGATTAGGTGACCAAAATCTTAAGTTACTTGCAAATGCAACTGTGGGGTTTTATTATGCAATATATACAAATGCTAGCGAATGCAATATTAACAAGGTGACCTTCTAACTATGCAACTGACTTGGACTTTCAATGGTGCTTGTTTACTAGGTTTTCACCGATTGAATGGATCAAGCTCTTTTTTTTGTTTTTAAAGCTTTCCTCTTTTTTTGCTACCAAGGTGCCTATTTTCTAGGTTTTCACCAAGGCACTTTTCTTCTTTTTTTATTTTTTTGTATTTTTCTTTTGTCAAATTTTTTTTTCATATTTTTAAGGCACCTATTTGCTAGGTTTTTACAAAGACAGCATCTTTTTGAGGATCATATTTGAATGTTTTTCCTTTCTTCATGCTTAATTTTCCACTGTTTTTGATCTTTTGTACTTTTCAAATGTTTTTGGTATTTTCAGCTTTTCCAATGTTTTTGGTATTTTCAAGATTCTCTTTTGAATTATGTACAATAAATATGATGCTCTCCATCTGATACTCTTTATACTCTTTCGTCTACCTTAGGTATAGAACCTCTTGAGATGTATGTTGTTTATGGGTTCTTGGAGCTCTTCACCATCACAATCTGATAACTTGTATGTGCCGGTCCCAAAATCTTCAACAATGAGAAATGTTCCTAACCAGTTTGCTTCCCACTTTCCTTTTTTTTCTCTTTTTGCTTGGTTCTTGGGATTTTCACGCAACACTAGGTCACCTATTTGGAATGTTCTTGGCTTGATGTGTTTATTGAAAGATCTTGACATTCTATTTCGGTACACTTTTAAGTGATCAAAGGCTTCTTTTTGTTTTTCATCTAAGAGTTCTAGTTCTTGTAGCCTAGCCACCCTATAGTCTTCCTCATTTATCAATCCATGCATAGATATCCTTAAGGATGGAAGTTCTACCTCTAAAGGCAAAACTACTTCTATTCCAAAGACTAAGGAGAAGGGTGTAGCCCCTGTTGGCATCCTTATGCTTGTCCTATAAGCCCACAAGATCAGTTTTATCTTGATATGCCAATCTCTACCAAAATTATCCACCGTTCTCTTCAAGATTTTCAATATGTTTTTGTTTGTTGCTTCGGCTTGTCCATTACCTTGAGAGTAATAGATTGAAGATGAATGATGTATCATATGAAATTTGGCACACAATTCTGTTATGTCTTTCTTCTTGAAATGCCTTGCGTTATCTGTTATGATGGCATGAGGTATGCCATATCTAAAAATTATATGATTTAGGATAAACAAGGATATCTATTTGCCTGTTGAAGTTGATAGGGGTACAACTTTCACCCACTTAGTAAAGTATTTCATGGCTGTTATGATGAATTTATGCCCATTCAAAGATGGTGGATGAATCATTCCTATTAGATCTAGACCCCACTGATAGAATGGCCAAGGTGTGGTCATTGGATGAAGTTCTTGCGCTGGCACATGTATCATATTTTTTTGAAATTGACACTTCTTACAAGTTTTTGCAAAGTTACAAGAATCTTTTTCCATGGTAGGCCAAAAATATCCTATCCTAAGAAGTTTCTTAGCTAAAGATAATCCATTTGAGCGTGATCCGCAAATTCCTTTGTGAATTTCTCGTAAGGCTAAGGTTGATTCTTCCTCTTCTAAACACCTAAGGAGCATTCTATCAAGACTTTTGCGATACAATGTTTTAGCAATTATAGTGTATTTGGCATCTTGTCTAATGAAACTTTTCTTTTGGTTTCTAGTTTGATTGATAGGAAGTGTTTGGTCTTTCAAATAGGTGTAAATGGGTCCATACCAAGATGATTCAGTTCTAGTAAGTAGGAAAATGGTGTAAGGATGGGTTGGGTCATACGCGGGTTGAATCACTTCTTCTACCAAGAACTTGTATCTATCACTCTAATCAGGCATCTGCAAAAGTGATGCTAAGGTTGCCATGGCGTCTGCTGCCTTGTTCTTTTCTCTTGGCACTTGTTCAAATGTGATGATTATAAAATACTTCTTGAGATTATCCCCATGGTTTTGTAAGGGACCAATTTGTCATGTTTAGTCTGATATTCTTCATTGACTTGATTTATGACTAATTGTGAATCTCCATATACCTTTAATTTTGTCACTTTCCACTCTAATCCCAACTTGATTCCAATAACCAAGGCTTCATATTCTGCTATATTGTTTGTACATGGAAATAGAAATTTGTATGACTTAGGGATAGTGGAACCTTGAGGCATGATTAGAAGTATGCCTGCTCCTGACCCATGGTGAGTGTATGAACCATCAAAATAGAGCTGCCATATTTTTGCCTCAACATTTACAATTTTTGCATCTACGAATTCAACTTGTATAGGATGATCATCATTAAGTGGTGCTTCTACTAATTGATCTACAATGACTTGTCCTTTAATTGCTTTTTTGTCAACATATTCTATATCAAATTAGCTTATGATCATCACCCACTTTGCTAATCTTCCATTTAATGTTGTTTTTCTTAATAGATACTTCAAACGGTCAATTTTAGCAATGAGCCTTATCTTGTGGGCTAGCATATAATGGCGTAATTTTTTTGAAGCAAAAACTAAAGCCAAGCATGCCCTTTCCATGAAGGTATAGTTCAGCTCATATTTGACTAAGGTTCTACTAATGTAGTAGATTGCTTTCTCTTTTCCATTCTCATCCTCTTGTGCTAGGACTGCCCCCATTGAATTCTCTGTTGTTGAAATGTACAAGATTAAGGGCTTGCCTCTAATAGGTGGCATCAATATTGGTGGATTCATGAGGTATTTCTTTTGTAGATTGAAGGCCTCTTCACATTTTTCATCCCACTTGAAGATTGTATCTTTATGCAAGAGTTGGGTGAAATTATGGCATTTTTCTACTAATTGCGAGATGAATCTCCTAATGGATTGTATCCTTCCTTGTAAAGATCTCATCTCACTAATGGTTTTAGGTGCTTCCATTTCCATTATGGCCTTCACTTTAGTGGGATCAACCTCTATCCCTTTGGCAGATACAATGTAACCTAGAAGTTTACCAGATTGAACTCCAAAAGCACACTTCTTTGGGTTAAGCCTTACTTTGAACTCCTCTAACCTTTCAAAAAGTTTCACCAAAATAGGTAGAAGTTCTTTTCTTGAATGTGACTTAGCTAGTATGTCATCCACATAATCTTCCATGAATTTATGCATCATATCATGGAATATTGTAGTCATTGCTCTTTGATAGGTTGCTCCAGCATTTTTCAAGCCAAAAGGCATGACATTCCAACAAAATGTACCCCATGCACATGTAAAGGTAGTTTTATCTTGGTCTTCAAGTGCTATCTTGATCTGATTATATCCACTAAATCCATCCATGAGTGAAAACATGGAGTGTCCCGATGTTAGGTCTACAATAGCATCAATGCTCAAAAGTGGGAAATCATCTTTACGACATGCCAAGTTTAAGTCCCTAAAATCCGTGCAGATTCTGATTGACTTATCTTCTTTTGATACTGGTGCTATATTGGAGATCCATTGTGCATAATCAATGGGTCTTATAAACCCCACCTTTAATAGCTTCTCTAGTTCCACTTTGACAAGTAAGGCTATATGAGGGTGCATTTTCCTTAGTTTTTGCTTGACTGGTTTAGCTCCTTCCTTTATATTGAGGTGATGCATTATCAAATTTGGGTCTAACCCTCACATATCATCATAAGACCATGCAAAGTTAACTTTCTTTTCCTTAAAGAACTTAATGAACTTTTTTCTTTCTTCGCTGGATAGGGATGATGCTAAGTGGATGAACTTTGGCTATGTTTCTGTTCCAATGTTTATCTTTTCTATTAGCTCAATTAGAATTGGAGACCTTTCTTCATAGTGATCTAGTAGAACATCCAAAATCCCTTCTATAGGTGCCTCAATTGGTTTTTCACCTTTAGAAACATCCTTTATTTCTTTTTTTCTTTCTTTTGGATCTAATGTTGCCACAAAGTGGTTTTCAACACTTGATTCTTTTCCTTTTCTATTTTTTTTTTATTTTTTCATTTTTTATCGGATTAAGAGTTTGGATGCTCCCTTTGATCATTTCTTCTTGATATTCCTTGGTAAAAGAAGTTTCAACCGCATGAAGGTATTGGGACAGCGTGTTGTCATTCAAGAAAGTTGGTAAGGTATCGGGTTCAATGGTATCCCATTCAATTAGGTCTAGCCGAATGAGAGTTAAAGGGTCAACACTTGGGTTGGTCTCAATTGGGCTTAAAGTGTATATCTCATTGTTGGAAGGTTCATACATTTTATCTTGAAGATCTCGGACATAGGCTTCCTCTAAATGCTCTAAAGAAGAAGGATCAAAATTCTCCTCACTAGACTCCACTATGGTTTCTGTTGGATAAAACTCACGGGGATTAAACCTAGCATTCGATTCTTCCATAGTAGGTCTACATGAAGTAACATATGGCTCACCTATCCATTGATTTATTTCAATTTTTATGCTTGGCACATTATTTTGACCCTCTTGACTAGAACTAGATGCTTGATTTGGAGTTGATTCTGCCATTAGTCCTTTATTTTTGGTAGAAGCATATGTATGAATGACATCAATACCCTTGTCTTGGCATGACTCATCTGATAAAGTCTGCTATTCCCATTCATTAGAATCCTCATAACTATGAGATTATAATTGTAGTATTTGATCATGTACTTTGGGATAATGTTTTTGTGTATATCCTTCTTCAAGATATCCTAAACCTATTTTCTACTTGGAATCTCGCCATGTGGATTCTAGGGGTTCAATTAGCCCTTAATTTCTTGTGCCTAAGGTTCCTTGACCTTTGTACCCCATCTTTTGCATGATTGTAAAACCTTTACCATATTGGTGAGTAGGGATGGTTATATTTTGAATGTGCTTGAAATGAGCACTTGATTCTTCATCCTTGTATAACCAATTCAGGATTTCATTATCCTCTTCACTAATGGTGGATGATGTTCTTTCCCTTACAAAGTTTTCATTATATTTATGAGGTAGACTTGGAGGTTTTCCAAAGGACTTTGGTGATAAGGGTAGGTCCATCATGGATAAGGAGTATTCACCCACTCCTTATTGTTTGATTTTGCATTTCTTATCAAAGTTTTTCATCATTTTATCCATCTTTTGATAATGGGCTTCTTTAGTATATTTTTGGATAGCTTTGATAGAGTCTTCTTTTGCTTCTTCCATAGTATCAACCTCATTAACCTTCTCTTTTCCTTTAGTCGATGTAGTTTGGTTAATGAGTTTTGGAGTTTCTTTAACAACAATTTCTTCTTCCATCTTTTCTTTTCCTTTTAAAAAAGGGATGTCTTTAGAACTTTGGCCTTGTTCCATTTGATTGGGTATAGACCCTTCAGCATTGTGTGGAACAAATGAGTCATTTATAGGTTTGACGTTATTTCAATATTGGAAGGGATTAAGGTCTCCACTTACCATTATTTCTTGCCCTTGATATGGGAATTTTAGGCATTGATGGTAAGTTGAAGGGACAACCTACATTTCATGGATCCATGGCCTTCCTAACAAAATATTATAAGTCAATTTTAGGTCCAATACTTGGCATATGGTCTCTTTTTACATAGGACCAACTCTTATCGGAAAGACTATGAGTCCTCTTGATGCTCTTTCTTCATCATCGTAGGCTTTTATGGTTATCTTTTTCTTTGGGTCAATAGCCTCCTTCGAAAATCCTAAGGCTTTTACAAAGTTAAGGGTACAAATATTTAGGCCAGCACCTCCATCTATAAGGACTCTTTTCACCCTATGTTTGTGGATCAACACTTCTATGTGTAAGGGAAGATTTTGGGGATGATTAAGAGACATATCATCTTGTTCGGAGAATGATATGCAATGAGGTGCAATTAAATGCCCCACCATGTTTTGGAACTTGTCTACCTCCAAATTTAGAGGCACATTTGTTTCCAACAAGGATTTTTCCAAGATATCCTTATGGATTGGTGATAATTTGAGCAACTCAAGAATAGAGATTTGAGCGGGAGTTCTTTGCAATTGGTCAACCAAGTTGTATTGTTTTGATGATGATGTGGAAGCTTGGTTTGATATCACCACTTTTGGAGCATTATTAGGTATAACAATTTTCAATGCTTTGCCCCTAGTGACCACATTTGTTGATGCTTCTCTTGATTTGCCTTTTATTATAACAACATTTACGCTTTGATCTTCTTCACTTATGGTATTTATTGTGTTGTCATAAGTGTGGGAAAAAATCACTTTTTCATTACCCTTTTTATGGTTTTGATTTGTATTGGATGACTCCCCCTTTTCATGATTCAAAAAGGGGTTCTTGTAGGCCGTGTGATCCCCATTGTTTCGAGGTCCTTCAATTTGGATGATGTCATTATTAATCAAATCTTGCACTAAATGCTTCAATTTCATGCACTCGTTGGTTGGATGACCTCCTTTTCGATGGTATTCACAATGATGAGATGCATTCCACCAATGAGGTTTGACTTCGGGTTCATAATTTGATATGTCGGGTAATGTGATAACTTGATTAGCCAACAAGGTTCTTAGTACATTCTCCAAAGGCTCACCCAAGGGAGTGAATTTCATTTTATTATAGCTGGAGTTTGATTTTGACTTATCCCAAGTCTTATTGTTGGAAGTGTTAGAATTGTTGCTGTTATAATTATTGGGATTCTATGGAGCTTTATTTGCTTGGTTAACATTGTTTGAAGAATTCTCTCCATAGGGTAGAATAAAAGGGGTAGACTTCAAGTTGTGTGACTTCACAACCCCATCATTCACAATATTTTTATTGTTACTTTTGTTCCATGATTCTGATTTATCATTGTGATTGTTGGACCCTTGATTAAAATATTTAGGAACATAATTATTGTTATTGTTTTTGTTATTGTTATTGTTGGATTTATTGTCTTTAAATAATTTAATCTCACCTCTTTTGACCAAGACATCTTCAATCTTAACTCCATTTTCAATAAGTTTTTCAAATGTTGGAGGACATTGAAGTTGTAATCGATAGTTCATTTCAGCGGTCAAGTTATTGGTGAAGATCTCCATCTTCTCTTTCTCCAGGATACTTCATGGGTACCTTGCGAAAATGGTCCTCCACCTCTGTAGGAATCCTAAAAAGGACTCCCCATCTTTTTGTTTGGTATCGCATAACTTGAGCATAGTGATCTCATGCTCAATGTTGTAAGAGTAATGGGTTATGAACTTGGAGGCTAACTCCTCAAAAGACTTTATTCCGGGAGTTAGTTTTGAAAACCACTCCATTGCTAGACCTCCTAAGCTTCTAGGAAAGAGTCTCATTAGATAAGTGTCATTGTGCATGAACTCTATGCTTAGGGCGCAAAATTCCCTTAAGTGGTCTTGTGGGTCTATTTTACCCATGTATTTATCATATTTGGGAAAGATAGTATTAAAAGGAAAAGGACACAAAGCTTATATGGAAAAGGCCTTAGGTTCAGCTGCCTTCTTCATGGTATCTATTTGTTCTTGAAAGGCCTTAATCTGCCTAGTCATGATGTTCATAGGATCATCTTGATGTTGGTCTTTCCTAAGTTGATCAATGTCAAAGTCATAGGGCAGCTTTACCCCCTTTTGTGCTAGGCTTAGGAAGAAGTTCTCCCTATCTTTGTCTATTAATTTTTCCATCACCTCTAGGAAATCATTATCTTGGGCAGCTTTCTCAACCCTTTCCTCAAGTGTCTCCTTAGGGTTATAGTTGGCATTATTGATATTGTGATAGGCTGAATTCATATCACCCATCTCTTCAATTCTTAGTTCAAATAGATTCATGAAAATTTCTTCTTGGTTGGGATCTTTGAACACACTTTGGTACTCCACTTCTTGCCTTGGGTTTGCAAAGATAGTGCTATCACCTAGTAATGATCCCCTATATGTTTGTGACCGTGTGGAAACCGGCATCCAACAAGGGTTCATTTTTGGAATTTATCCTTGATATGAGAGTTGTTGATTTTATTATTGAGGAGATTTTAAAATATAAGATACTTTTCAATGGATATCTCTCACTTGTTTATGTATTTGAAACACAACAACCACACATTCACTTGTCTCTTTTACCCACTTAAACACAAAATTTTTGATTTGTAGAACGTTGTCATGGGTTTTTCACAAGAAAACACTTCAAGCACCTACCTAGCACAAGATTTGGTTCGTAAACATGGCTCTAGAAGGTGGTCTTTGCTACTTTATCAAGGTTTTACTATATATTCCGTTCAAATAGACTTCAATCTCTCATCCTCCAAGGAGGCTTCCCACATGCACCGAAGTACAATTTTGTGCAAACCGTGAGGACTACTAGAGGAAGGTTGAAAAATTAAAATCCATTTGTCATGTACCCCATTAAGGATACATGCGTTTCATTTTAGACTGGGTTGGATTCTCATGGTAAAAGTGAGTGTATCCCACTTTGGGTTGTCCCTCTCACTGGCCTCGTTAAGGCAAACTTGGGAGGCAAGCCCACTATTTCTCTAGCATATATATGAAAAACAAGAAATGAACTTAGGCCGACAAGTTTGGGATTTTGGTTCACTCAAAGAGTGAAGAGCATATCCCTATTGTCTTTCTTTGTTCCATACACTTAGACACACGTTTGTTCTTTCCCAATCTCTTGACAAGGAGATTCTTAGAATTGAAGTGTGAAATTCATTTCCTATTTTATCTCAAGCTTATATCCAAATGAAATGCCGCAATTTAATCAAATGCAAGCTTGACTAGGAGAATACCTTTTTCTTGTAGCTAGCATAAAGCTAGGGGCATTTTTGAGAGAATTTTGTCATTTTTCACTCACCTTGGCAATAGCTCCTTCCAATGTGCTTATACTCTAGCAAGTTAGTCAACACTAACAATCAAAGCGAGGGGAAACCAAAATTGAAATTGACAACACAAAGATTTATGAAATAAAATTTGAGCACTCTAATTGCAAATTTTCAAACAAAAAATTGAACTAAGGGCTAAAGATCCAATTTAAAGAAACAAATTTCTTTTTGTAAGCTTCAATCACAGCAACGTATTTCTGATATACCTGATTGTATTCATCTTGTGTTAACTCAAGAATAGCTTTGATGTGTGCTTTGTTTTCCCTTTTGATTTTCTTAGCTAGTGCCTTCCCTTCTTTGTTAAACCTAGTTTCTGGCTTCTGCACCTTTTGATGTCTGCTCATTTACTGTCAAAATGTACAATCAGAAAGTTAAATGATAGAATTAATCAATCTACAAACAAATTCTGATAGAAAACTGAAAGTGACATTGTCCAGCAAATAGGCGATATTAAACTATTTACAAGCATAATTTAGCTATTAGCAAGCGACACTGAAAAGTGCAACAGGCGACACATAAACTTTAATAGGTGTAAACAATTTATTGATAAGTGAAAACACTATTTAAAGATGTGTGAACTAATTAAGTCAAAGTGACACTTTAAAAATAAAAAGCATAAGAGAATGATACTAGGCGTGACTTGTTATCCAAAATGCTTTGCAAAGCTTGATCATAGGTGACAACTAATAATTGGTAGGCAACACTTCTTCACTCACAGGCATGACTTCTTTATGCAAAGGCAATACGGCTTTATTGCGTAGGCGTGATTTATTCAATTACAGGCAATAGCAAAGAATGTAAGACAGAATAGAAAGTGTTAACCAGCCGTAAACGTTCAGCGAATAAGCAGTGATATAGATCTGGTAAGCATCGTCCAAATGATTACAGGCATGACTGAATTTTTTGTAGGCATGATTTAACCTATTTCCTACAAAAATTTCATGAAAAATAGCAGATACAAGCAAACAAAAGATTATTTAAATGATAAAAATGATAACATGAGGCTTACTGCCCCACGGTGGGCACCATTTTGTATACAAATAAATGTATCTTCATAGAATTAGGGTTAATCATCAACAATAAGTGAAATAATAACTAAATACAACCACAATTGAGAAACTATTTAACAAAATCAATGATTAATTGAGCATCCTATGGCTCTCTAACTAAGATGTTAATGAGTGAGCTCTCAACAAGCTCTCATTAATGACAGTCCTAGAATGAGAATGATAGAGATAAAACAATGATACAACTAACAATTATCAAGATAAATGCTAAAATTGCTCTTAAATGCTTTTCTAAATTCAAATTGCAAGAGGTTTGAAGCAATTCTCAGATAGGTGGTTGATGAATTATGAAGGATTTTGACCTCCCTTTTATAGATTTTCCAATGGTGTAGTTGTGTTTAATCATGGTTGAGTTGGGGTTAAGTCTTTGGTTCCACCCTTGGAAGACAAAGCAAAGTTTGTGTCCTCAAAGCTTGGGACAAGTAGACAAGATGGATGGTTGAGATTCCTTTTCACTTTGAGTGAATGAGATTTAATTGGGCTTGATACATGTGAATGTCTTTCCTCAAATTTCATTGGTTGTTTGATTTTCCTCTCCTTTTGGTTTGTTGAGAGTAATTGATTTAATTGATTTATTTTAGCCATGTACCCCTTGAATGGGTTGAATTTAATTTAATCCAAGACTATACAATTAATTGAATTAATTGTATTTTGATTTGATTACACTTGATTAAAATGTTCTCAATTTTGATTGATATTGAATTAAGACTTGATTTTAATTTTGATTGGCTAATTGTGCATTATGATTCAATTGATTCAATTTTGTCATTGATTTGACTTAATTTACTTTGAATTATCATTAAATTGTCTTTGTCCATTTTTAGGTGATTACAAATGCCCCTCTTTGAGTTGACGTGCGAAGCATGTCAATTCAAAGAATACTCTGATCTTGCTTGAAAAAAAGGTCCTGATTCATTGATGGTTGATCTTTGATGTTCATTTTTAATGTCTTTTGATGGTCGATCCTCTGATTCTCGATATGAAATTATTGCAGGTAATGATTGATATGAAACTCTCCTGATTGATGTGGTTCTCTGATGATCATTCCCGATATGACGATTGATTTGTTGATTGATCCTGATATGATGTTTGTATTTGATGATTGATATAATGCCCCTTTCGTTTGATTATGAAAAATTTTCTGATAACAACTTTCGATTTGATTTGATGATCGGTCTCTAATTTTTGTTGATGTTACTAATGATGTTGATTTGATTATCTCATGGTATGCCCCCTCATAAATGAAACATATTGTTGTTTTCGATAGATAAGTTTAAATGTTTGATTGATATGTTTTCATTTTTGAAAAACACTTTATGATATGCCATACTTCTCAATTTGCCCCGGTAAATGCAATAGATTCATATAGGTCAAAGTCATTTCTTACCTCAAAATTAGGTCAAATTTAGCTTAAATAGGTTAAAAAACCTAGATTTACTATTCATTTTTACTTTTGACTTCTGTGATTTTGCTCTGGTTTTGCTTGGATGTTTGAGATGGTTGTGCCTATTCGAGAGCATCGATTCAAGCGGTGTCAAAGATATGTGAGGCCACTTGACTATGGACCTCCGGTAAGTACTTTTCAAACCTTGCTATTGTATTTATTGCTCATTATTTAGCATTTATTGCATTTCCCAATTTCATCGCTGCTTTGAAATATTTAATTCATGCTTATGCAAATTTTAATGTCGCCTAACACTGTTAAATGTCACATCCACAATTTTTAGTGTCGCTCACAAGTATTTCAATGTCGCTTATCGACTTTTTGTTGTCGCCTAAGGTTAAATGGTTCATGCTTAGCCTTATGTTTTAAAAACTAGATTCCTTAAGTTTTTATGCCTATGAAACCCTAATAATTAGATGTCGCCCGAGAATATTTTAGTGTCGCTTAAGTCAATTCAGTGTCGCCTATGAAAAATTTGTCACCTGAGACAAAATTAATGTCGCCTGACAAAAATTGTGTGTCACTTAAGGAAATGTCGCCTGCGATGAATAAAATCACACATGCAACATTATTCTCAAAATTTTCACTTGTACTTGACTGTTTTCTATTTTTAATTTTTCTATTTTTGAAATATTTAGTACGTCAAGATGACTAATTAGGATGATATGATTAAGTCAGTTACGTTTGAACTAAATAATTGATTAAGATATCAGTGTAGTAATATCAATGAAGTTGATTTGTCAATCTGTTATGATAGGATGATGGTCTAATATTTTACTCTCAAGATCTAGAGATATAAAACAAAGATTTTCCTTCCTCAAGATATAGAGTTAGGAGTTTTGATGCGCTCATGATGAGCAAATGAATTTTAAAATAACTTGATCGACTTTAGATGTTCCTTGATATAATATGCTGATATGATTCTTTTGTTCTTTGCCAAATAGGCTGACTTCCCTGTGTTATATATCCGATCAGTTCCATCATGGGTTATTGACCTTGGACAAACATTGACTGCGGCTGAGTACCGTGTTATAGAGCTTTGTGGTTTGAGCTTCCTTCTCGATCTTCCTCAATTCTAGCTGAACTATTAGTTATTGATAGCTATGGTAGAGCGTTGGCACTCTAACCACAATACTTTCCATCTTCCTCATGGTGAGATGATGATCACGCCCGAGGACATGTATCATTTGCTATGAATTCCTTGTCGAGGAGAGATTGTTTATTATGACTCTGTGTATGATACTACTATCTACCGATGAGTATTTAGGAACAATTTGATTGATGATGATACGATCACATGGCCATAGTTTGCTTCTTTCCCTACATTGCCTGCAGTTCTAGGTGCATTAATTGGTGGTCTACTTCTTCCTGACCGACGAGGTCACGGTTTTTCTGTTGGTTGGGGTAGGATTTTAGAGGATTTACTAGAACAACCTCGATGTTTTTATTGGGGTTCTTGTGTGCTATCTTAGTTATATCGATATCTTCATGAGGTGGTGTACAGAGAAAGTTCTTCCTTATCTGTCAGTGCTATTATTCTCCAGTTATGGATTTGGGAGCATCTTCCTATTACCAGGCCTATTTCTGATAGGAGACGGCCGCGTGGATATCCTTATGCCTTTATATATACTGGTATCATGATTCAGCATCATTTAGGTCATCTAGATTATTAGAGATGTCAAATAGATGATCTTGATCAAGTTACATGGTGTCCCTACCTTGATTGTGATCTGTGGCGGGAGGATGATGATGAGTTGCCATTTATGTTTAGTCCTCATTGGATGATTGGCCGATCTGATACTATTATTGAGCAGTTTTTCTTTTGGTCTAGTTTCCAAAAATTATGGTAGGATACAGGATATGTCTCTGGGAAATGCCTTATATGCACGAGTTCAGGCCGAGAGATCTTTATGGGGCCTGTGTATTGATTACCAGTTTGCCTTGGCTCAAATTGCTGCTATGCCTTTCTGTAGATGGGAGATGTTGATAGGTATGTTGGATGCTAGGATTTCCCATGAGTATCAAGACTGGTGGTCTCTAAATAGGTTTATTTGTTTCACAGATCTAGCAAATCTTATTCCTAATCGACGTGGTGGTGGCGGTGGTGGTGATGATGGGCGTGGTGATGGTAGACATCAGAGGCATAGAGGATGTAGATATCCTCCTGTTATTGCTGGTAGAGGATGGGTGAGGGATGGACATGGTCAAGATAGAGCCAGAGATAGGCAGGTTGATGCACTCTAGATAGTTCATCCTAGAGCAGCAGTTAGATAGGATAGAGTTCATCGACAGCAGCGAGCTCAGAGACAGGATCACATTGAGGCTGCTAGATAGGTTCTTGGGGGTTTAGATCCTTTACTACAGTTATAGAGAGTTTCCCTGGCACAGTAGGATGAGTATGTTTAGCAAGTTCAGGGTCAGCAAGTTCCAACACAGTAGATTCCACAACCAGTTCATCAGCCACAGGATCATGGACAGGATCCACAGGATGCTCCCACTATTGGTGCTTTAGCCCGAGATATGAAGTCTATGAGGACAAAGATATCTACTGTTGTGGGGCATTTAGATTAGGTTGCTGCCTTGATGGAGCAGTTTCTTTCAGCCATGATTGTTCAGAGATCAAGTGGAGCGAGCACTTCTCAGGCTCCTCCTCCATAGGCTGATAGAGATCCAGGTGGTTCTATTGCTATGGGATCTTGATTGATTGATGACAGATTCACTTATCATTGATGTCCTCTATTGCACAGTTCATATTTTTTGATTGATCGAAACCTTTGATGTACCACTTTCATGATATTGTATCTGGATATACTTTGATGTACTGGATCCTTTTAGAAACATTATTTTGATGATATATGATGATATATTCCTTCGTCTCTATTAATGAGTTGATTTATGAGATTATCTTTATATGCAGATATATGTCATTTATGATGGATTTAATTTTATGTGATGGATGCAATCTACCTTATTTTTATGATATAGATAGATGGATGCATTGATGTATGGATATTATAAGATGTTTTCTATTTTCAATGTATGGATGCAAATTATTTTATGATCAAATGGATATGGATGATCCTATATTTTTGTATTTTCAAAAGTATTGAATTCTATTTGTGACTACACGTATGCAAATGATGTATGAGTTATGATTCTTTTTCTTTTCCAGATAATGACTAATGATTAATCATATGCATGTATGCAAAAGATAATCTC
This sequence comes from Chamaecyparis obtusa, assembly GCA_027943335.1. Lineage (NCBI taxonomy): Eukaryota > Viridiplantae > Streptophyta > Pinopsida > Cupressales > Cupressaceae > Chamaecyparis > Chamaecyparis obtusa. The sequence continues at coordinate 3,444,537 of BSBK01000215.1, forward strand.
ATTTTCATTGTTTTAAAATCATCACGTTTGAATTAAATCCTCCCATTTCATTTTCCCCTTGCAATTTAAGCTAAGAAAGGCAAAACAAATATATACAATGCACTTAATCTAACATTTATGCAGCTAACTATCATTATTCAAGATTTAGAGCTTATAATCATCATTCAGCATTTTTGGACCCGGTTTTTTAGTACAATCATCACTAGTTCAACTATGATGATATGAATACTTTTGCCTTTTTCCTTGCTTTCCCATCAGTCTCTTCAGTATGACTATCACTGATTGAAACCAATTGTGAGAGTGTGAATACCGATTTTGTCAGATTCTATGTTGCAAGTGGATGTTGGTATTATGATATTGAAAATCAGAATAGCCAAGGTATCCATTTGTGTAAACAAGCAGAAATCTCCATTTTATATTATGTACAAGTCCTCGATGATTATTTGTTGATCACGTCCTTAGACAAATAATACATGATTTAAAACTTTGATTTTAAGACAGTCATTCAGAAATCAAGAAAATATCATCCTTTCATCATAGCTTGTCTAGTCTAAAACTTTCATCGATTTGCTAGAAAGAAATGATTTCATCAATTGAGTTAACACTTAGAAAAATTTTGCCATGTTTTTAAAATCCATACTTCAAGTGTAGTTCCATCCATTTCAAATTTTTTAATCCTGATAAAGGGTAAGATCATTTAAGTTCTTGGATCAAATTTTCATTTCAGGCTCACATTGGATTGGGACGTAGATTTGATTAAGTGTTCCTCTTTCGAGTGTGATGAATTGATTCTTTGATTGAATAAAGCTTCTTCATGAATCCTTGCTCCTTGAGAGTAGATTTCCCCTAGTTTGATATTGATTTCGTTTATGGGACTTAGGACAATTTTTCAATTAGGTGACCAAAATCTTAAGGTAGTTGCAAATGCAACTGTGGGGTTTTATTATGCAATATATACAAATGTTGGCGAATGCAATATTAACAAGGTGACCTTCTAACTATGCAACTGACCTAGACTTTCAATGGTGCCTATTTACCAGGTTTTCACCGATTGAATGGATCAAGCTCTTTTTTTTGTTTTTAAAGCTTTTCTCTTTTTTTGCTACCAAGGTGCCTATTTGCTAGGTTTTCACCAAGGCACTTTTCTTCTTTTTCAATTTTTTTGTATTTTTCTTTTGTCAATTTTATTTTTTTCATATTATCAAGGCACCTATTTGCTAGGTTTTTACCAAGACAACATCTTTTTGAGGATCATATTTGAATGTTTTTCCTTTCTTCATGCTTAATTTTCCACTGTTTTTGATCTTTTGTGCTTTTCAAATATTTTTGGTATTTTCAACTTTTACAATGTTTTTGGTATTTTCAAGATTCTCTTTTGAATTATGTACAATAAATATGATGCTCTCCATCTGATACTCTTTATACTCTTTCATCTACCTTAGGTATAGAACCTCTTGAGATGTATGTTGTTTATGGGTTCTTGGAGCTCTTCACCATCACAATCTGATAACTTGTATGTGCCGGTCCCAAAATCTTCAACAATGAGAAATGGTCCTAACCAGTTTGCTTCCCACTTTCCTTTTTTTTCTCTTTCTGCTTAGTTCTTGGGATTTTCACGCAACACTAGGTCACCTATTTGGAATGTTCTTGGCTTGATGTGTTTATTGTAAGATCTTGACATTCTATTCTAGTACACCTTTAAGTGATCAAAGGCTTCTTTCTATTTTTCATCCAAGAGTTCTAGTTCTTGTAGCCTAGCCACCCTATAGTCTTCCTCATTTATCAATCCATGCATAGATATCCTTAAGGATGGAAGTTCTACCTCCAAAGGCAAAACTGCTTTTGTTCCAAAGACTAAGGAGAAGGGTGTAGCCCCTGTTGGCATCCTTATGCTTGTCCTATAAGCCCACAAGGTCGGGTTTATCTTGATATGCCAATCTCTACCAGAATTATCCACCTTTCTCTTCAAGATTTTCAATATCTTTTTGTTTGTTGCTTCGGCTTGTCCATTACCTTGAGGGTAATAGATTGAAGATGAATGATGTATCATATGAAATTTGTTACACAATTTTGTTATGTCTTTGTTCTTGAAATGCCTTGTGTTATCTGTTATGATGGCATGAGGTAAGCCATATCTACAAATTATATGATTTAGGATAAACAAGGATATCTGTTTGCATGTTGAAGTTGATAGGGGTACAGCTTCCACCCACTTAGTAAAGTATTCTATGCCTGTTATGATGAATTTATGCCCATTCGAAGATGGTGGATGAATCATTCCTATTAGATCTAGACCCCACTGATAGAATGGCCAAGGTGTGGTCATTGGATGAAGTTCTTGCACTGGCACATGTATCAAATTTCCATGAAATTGACACTTCTTACAAGTTTTTGCAAAGTTACAAGAATCTTTTTCCATGGTAAGCCAAAAATATCCTATCCTAAGAAGTTTCTTAGCTAAAGATAATCCATTTGAGTGTGATGCACAAATTCCTTCATGAATTTCTTGTAAGGCTAAGTTTGATTCTTCCTCTTCTAAACACCTAAGGAGCATTCTGTCAAGACTTTTCTGATACAATGTTTCAGCAATTATAGTGTATTTGGCGGCTTGTCTAATGAAACTTTTCTTTTGGTTTCTAGTTTGATTGATAGGAAGTGTTTGGTCTTTCAAATAGGTGTAAATGGGTCCATACCAAGATGAGTCAGTTATAGTAAGTAGGAAATTGGTGTAAGGATGGATTGGGTCATACGTGGGTTGAATCACTTCTTCTACCAAGAACTCATATCTATCACTCTGATCAGGCATCTGCAAAATTATTGCTAAGGTTGCCATGGCGTCTACTGCCTTGTTCTTTTGTCTTGGCACTTGTTCAAATGTGATGATTATAAAATACTTCTTGAGATTATCCACCATGGTTTTGTAAGGTACCAATTTGTCATGTTTAGTCTGATATTCTTCATTGACTTGATTTATGACTAATTGTGAATCTCCATATACCTTTAATTTTGTCACTTTCCACTCTAATGCCAACTTGATTCCAATAACCAAGGCTTCATATTCTACTATATTTCTTGTACATGGAAATAGCAATTTGTATGACTTAGGGATAGTGGATCCTTGAGGCGTGATTAGAAGTATGTCTGCTCCTGACCCATGGTGAGTGTATGAACCATCAAAATAGAGCTGCCATATTTTTGCCTCAACATTTACAATTTCTGTATCAGGGAATTCAACCTGTATAGGATGATCATCATTAAGTGGTGCTTCTACTAATTGGTCTGCAATGACTTGTCCTTTAATTTGTTTTCTATCAACATATCCTATATCAAATTCACTTAGGATCATCACCCACTTTGCTAATCTTCCATTTAATGTTGTTTTGCTTAATAGATACTTCAAAGTGTCAATTTTAGCAATGAGCCTTATCTTGTGGGCTAGCATATAATGGCATAATTTTTATGAAGCAAAAACTATAGCCAAGCATGCCCTTTCCATGAAGGTATAGTTCAACTCATATTTGACTAAGGTTCTACTAATGTAGTAGATTGCTTTCTCTTTTCCATCCTCATCCTCTTGTGCTAGGACTGCCCCCAATGAATTCTCTATTTTTGAAATGTACAAGATTAAGGGCTTGCCTCTGATAGGTGGCATCAATATTGGTGGATTCATGAGGTATTTCTTTAGTAGATTGAAAGCCTCTTCACATTTTTCATCCCACTTGAAGATTGTATCTTTATGCAAGAGTTGGGTGAAATTATGGCATTTTTCTACTAATTGAGAGATGAATCTCCTAATGGATTGTATCCTTCCTTGTAAAGATCTCATCTCACTAATGGTTTTAGGTGCTTCCATTTCCATTATGGCCTTCACTTTAGCGGGATCAACCTCTATCCCTTTGGTAGATACAATGTAACCTAGAAGTTTACCAGATTGAACTCCAAAAGCACACTTCTTTGGGTTAAGCCTTACTTTGAACTCCTCTAACCTTTCAAAAAAAATTCCCAAAATAGGTAGATGTTCTTTTCTTGAATGTGACTTAGCTAGTATGTCATCCACATAATCTTCCATGAATTTATGCATCATATCATGGAATATTGTAGTCATTGCTCTTGGATAGGTTGCTCCGGCATTTTTCAAGCCAAAAGGCATGACATTCCAACAAAATGTACCCCATGCACATGTAAAGGCATTTTTATCTTGGTCTTTGAGTGCTATCTTGATCTGATTATAGCCACTAAATCCATCCATGAGTGAAAACATGGAGTGTCCCACTGTTAGGTCTACAATAGCATCAATGCTTGGAAGTGGGAAATCATCTTTAGGACATGCCAAGTTTAAGTCCCTAAAATCCGTGCAGATTCTGATTGACTTATCTACTTTTGATATCAGCACTATGTTGGAGATCCATTGTGCATAATCAATGGCTCTTATAAACCCCACTTTTAATAGCTTCTCTTGTTCCACTTTGACAAGTAAGGCTATATATTTAGAATGGCTGCCAATACTCCCATAGGATATATTCAGCATTCATTCCTAACAATCTCCCCCATTGGCATTGATGGCAACATAGATTAAAAACATAGAATGTTCCATAAATCCAACACTACAACTCTGCTACTCTGAAAAAATACTTTCGAATCATCTTCATCAATCAAATATTGCTTCATTTTCCTATTCAGTTCTCTGCAATAGATGGTACAAATGGTTTTTCATGTAAACTTCTCCCCCATTGACATCAATGATAGAAATTTGATCATTATGTCAACAACAACTCCAATGTTAAAAGACACTATTCAGAAAATACATTCACTAGAGTCCTTATGACTCAACTCAGATACACATACTCCCCCATAGAGGAAGTACCAACATCCATTCCAGAAGAAAGATAAGTCTCATATACCACTGGACGGATGCAAAAAACTACATCACTTCTCAAAACTAGGATGGGGCATACCCCCAAGCATACCTCTCAGATACTCAAATGTATCCTTAGGCAAAGGTTTTGTAAATATATCTACTATCTGCTCCTTTGTGCTTATGTACTCAAGTCTGACTTCTTTCTCAGCAACTTTCTCTCTTACTACATGATACTTAATCTCAATATGCTTTGTCTTAGAATGTAATACAGGGTTCTTAGACATACTAACTGTGCTGGTGTTATCACAATGTATAACAATAGGCTCAACGAATTTTATTCCAATATCCTTTAGCATCTACTTCATCCAAATTATCTGGTTACAATTTTTTGCTGTTGCTACATATTCTACTTCTATTGTGCTCTGTGAAATACAATTCTGCTTCTTGCTTAGCCAAGAAACCAATCTTCCTCCAAGGAAAAATGCTCCACCACTGGTGATCTTTTTATCATCAACACTGCCTCCCCAATCAGCATCTGTATATGCACATAGGGTAAAATCATCATATTTTTCATACCATAATCCATATTCAATTGTGCCTCTTAAATATCTCAGTATCCTCTTCACTGCTGCATAATGTGATTCTCTAGGTTTAGCTTGAAATCTTGCTACAATTCCAACTAAATGTGCTATATCAGGTATGTGTCAAGTACTGCAATCCTCCAATCATAGATCTATACTTTTTTGTTCAATTGTAGGAGTCTCATCTGTGGTAGATAATTTATGTCCAGTTACCATAGGTGTTCCAACTGGTTTATAGTTCTCCATTCCAAATCTCTTCAATAAATCATTCAAGTACTTTGTCTGACTTACAAAGATACCATCATTGTTCTGTGTTATCTGTAATCCCAAAAAGTATTTCATTTCACCAATCATACTCATTTCAAATTTAGTCTTCATTTCATCAATAAATTTATCACTAGCTTCATCTTCTCCTCCAAAAATAATGTCATCAACAAAAATAACTACAACCAATAAACCATTTTCAATTTCTTTTGTGTACGGGTTGCTATTATTTGTGCCTTTTGTAAATCCAAATTTTAACAAATACTTATCCAATCTTGCATACCAAGTTCTAGGTGCTTTCTTTAGTCCATAGAAAGCTTTCTTCAGTTTACATACCATGTCTCCTTCTTGAGTCAAAGGAAAACCTTTAGGCTTCTCAATGTAGACTTCTTCTTCCAATTCACCATTCAAAAATGTTGACTTCACATCCATCTTATATACTTTGAATTTCTTAAAAGTTGCATAGGCCAAAAACATTCTTACTACTTTAATTCTTGAAACTGGTGCAAAAGTTTCTTCATAGTAAATTCCTTCTCTTTGTGAGTATCCTTTACATACCAATCTTGCTTTGTTCCTTACTACTTCTCCTTGTTCATTCATATTGTTTCTGAATACCCATTTAGTTCCAATAACATTCTTATCTTTAGGTCTAGAGACCAATTCCCATGTCTTGTTCTTTTAAATCTGATCTAGTTATTCTTTCATAGCTTTAATCCAATGTTCATCTTCACAAGCTTCACTAGTAGATTTAGGTTCAATTTGAGAAATCAAACATAATTGTTCTTGTACCTTATTTTGAGTCTGAACTCCTCTATCTATGCTTCCAATAATCTTCTCAACATGATGATTCCTTGATAAATTCATGTTAGGTGTCATTGTCTTAGATCTTACTTCAGGTGTCGGTTCTTCAATGATCTCACTGTGGCTTTCATTCAACAAGTCATTGTCAGTTTCATAGAATAATTCAGTAGTTTCAGTGTTATTTCTGGGATGAGTTCCTTCATCTAATTCATAATCAAGCATTCTTTCCTGAATTTTGAACTTTTCATCAACTTTAACATTTGTGCTCTCAACAATAGTCTTAGTTCTCTTATTATAACATCTATAAGCTTTGTTCTTCAAAGAATATCCAAGAAATATACCTTCATCACTTCTAGGATCAAACTTTCCAATATCATCATCTCTCTTTATATAACATTTGCTTCTAAAATTCTAAAATACTTAACTGAGGGTGCATGTCCAAACCATAATTCATAGGGTGTCTTGTCTATGTCTGCTCTGATTTGTACTTTATTCATCATATACACTGTTGTGTTCACTGCTTCTCTCCATAATATCTTTTCCAAGTCACTTCAGTACATTTGTGCTCTCAACAATAGTCTTAGTTCTCTTATTATAACATCTATAAGCTTTTTTCTTCAAAGAATATCCAATAAATATACCTTCATCACTTCTAGGATCAAACTTTCCAATATCATCATCTCTTTATATAACATTTTCTTCCAAAAATTCTAAAATACTTAATTGAGGGTGCATGTCCAAACCATAATTCATAGGGTGTCTTGTCTGTGTCTGCTCTAATTTGTACTATGTTCATCATATACACTATTGTGTTCACTACTTCTCTCCAGAATATCTTCACCAAGATGCTTTAGTCACTGATCTGTTCCTCCTTTCTGCAATACCATTTTGTTCAGGTGTTCTAGGGGCTAAAAACTGTCTTTTAACACCATTCACTTCACAAAAAGTGTTAAACTCTCTAGAAGTAAATTCTCCACCTCTATCTAATCTCAAACATTTAATTTTCATTCCAGATTCATTCTCAACTTTATTCTTTATGATCTTAAACTTATCAAATGCTTCAGACTTTTCTTTAAGAAATGCAATCCACATCATTCTTGTAAAATCATCAACAAGAATCATAAAATACATTTCTCCATAGAATCCTCTAGTCCTTGTAGGACCGCTCAAGTCTATATGAACAATCTCCAACTTCTCTGTAGATGTAAACTTCTTACTGGGAAATGAACTTCTCTTCTATTTAGCCATCACACATTCCTTGCAAATCATGTTAGTAGGCTTCATAATTCTAGGCAAATCTCTTACTGCAAGTGTAGTACTCACTTTCACAATGTTATCAAAATTTAAATGACAAAATCTTCTATGCCATAACCAACTATCATCAATCTTAGTAATCAAACATGTCATCTCAATAGGATTCAACTAAAATACATTACCTCTTGTTCTAGATCTAGTGCCAATCAAAGTTCCATCTTTATCTTTTATCACACAAGTTTTCTCAGTAAACTGAACTTGATATCCCTTATCAAATAACTGTCCAACACTCAAAAGATTATGTTTCAAACCATCCACAAAATAAAAATCATCAGTATTAGTCTTTCCATCAAGAGTAATAGATCCTATACCTTTAATCAAACAAGGTGCATTATTTCGAACTCTAACAACTCCTCCATCATAATTCTTAAACTTTATGAACTTTCTCATGTCTCCAGTCATATGATGTGAACAACCACTATCTATAATCCAATCATCTTTCTTTTCTACTTGAGAAACTAAATCCTTTTCTTCCTTAACTTTAGTTTGATGGTTTTCTTCCTTAATTGCTACAAATCCTATATCATCATTGTTCTCTATATCACTTTCACTCAAAGGTTTTTCAAAACTAGCTTCAAGTTCTTCATCATTTGCATAGTAACATTCTTTAGATCTTCTAAGATTGAAATTCTTTCTATACTTCTTAACTCTCTTAGGACACTTAGATGCAAAATGACCAAATTCTTGACAAATCCAATATTTAAAAAATTTCTTACCATCTGGTTCTCTCTTCAGAAGCAAGGCAATACCTTCTTCAATCTTCCTATCTTCTTCATTTCTAGATCTATTACTGCTAGCATAATCTCCGCTCACACTAATGCTTCTTGACAAAGTAGGATGAATACTAAGAGCACTGAATGTTGTCTCCATTCTAGGAAAGTCTCCTGATAACCTCAAGTTCATATCTGTTGCTTCCAATCTTCCAAGAAGAGTCTCTCTTGTAAAGTTCAAAGTACAAGGTATAACTTGTTCAATCATCTATGTTGTTTGCTTAAATGTAGGAGTCAATGTCCTCAGAATTTTCCATATCACTTCATTCTTTGTCTTTGTTCCTCCACAATATTTTATACCTACAACAATTTCTGACATTCTACCAATATAGCTTATAACAGATGCATCTTCCATCATTCTTATATCTTCAAATGCACATATCCAATTATGTAATCTGACCTTCTTTGCATGTTCATCACCTTCAAAAGTAGAGTGAAAAGCTTTCCAAATTTCATGAGATGTTTTTAAAGATTTTACCTGATTGTACTCATTCTTCGGAAGGGCTAACAAAAGTGCTTCCCTGGCAAGTATGTTACACATGAATAGATCTCTCTCATCATTACTACATGTTTCAATATCGACTTCTTCAATGATAGTCTTCTCATTCTTTTTAATCAACCAATAACCTGGTCCTAAACACAATAGATGTGTCTTCATCTTTTCTTTTCGGCTATCAAAATTCACTCCATCAAACTTAGGGCTTTTTTTCCTAAAATTTTCCATGGATCTCCTTAAGGTGTTAAACTTTTCTTTCAAGAACCTGTTGCTCTGATACCAATTGTTAGAAAGTAAAGTCCACCAAGATAACTGAGAGGTGGGGGTGAATCAATTATCAGATAATTATAACTTTTATCAACTTCAACAGATTTTAACCATGTAAGCAATATAACCAACAACAATAGAAATATATTCATACACAATAACACAATGACATAAGATATGTTGACTAGGGAACCTCTTGATCAAAGAGTAAACCCTGGTGGGAATGATGCCCACAAAAGATGCACTAATATGAATATTCCTTGTGAAAGGATGGACTATGTTAGGAGTCTTATGAAATACATTCAATACATATGAATCCTTGTTAGGAGATTTTGAATCCCTGCTAAAAGATTCTAACTCTGTTAGGAGTTATGGAAGACAAAAGGACCCACTACCCAAACAGCTTCAATGGAAAGATCACTGAACACACTGTCCAACTGATCTCTATATTATTCAATAGAATAATATCAAATCATTACTGATCTCAACAATATGTTACCTCTTCTCTGACTGTGCCAAACCGCACTAACTACTACACCAAATCTTAATTCTAGATCTTTGTACCTCGCATATCCTCTTTCATAAATTTTCTTTCAAGACTTCATTCACTTCATCATATTCATTCCATATATATATCACCATAAGGAAAAATATTCCTTCCTTTATACCACACTCAAGTAATTACAAATGATTCAGCATCCAAATTACAAAATAAAAGTTTCCACACGTTACATCAAAATTACACAAAACTGTCAGCTTCCAATTAGAATAATTCTTCACTCGTGTGACCTCAAAGTTTGCATTGTCCACCACATCACTATCAAGATGTCTTCAACTGCTCTCTAACTGTGCAAAATTAGATTCCATCCCGATTAGGAGATATCATCCGATTTCCACAAACTGCTACTCAGGAACACTGCTTGAATACTGCTTCCACCAAAATGCTCATAACTTCCATGAATAAAAGAATTATTGTCTGCACTCTTAACCATGAACATAAAACACTTCACAAAGTAAATCATCAACATCACATAGCTTGATCTACAATATCCCACGTGTGCTAATCCAAACACTGTCTACTCCTCTTCTAATCTCCAATAGATCACTGTGTTGACATCAATGACAATCACAGTCATGAATGCAACAACTATTACAGAATGGCTGCCAATACTCCCATAGGATATATTCAGCATTCTTTCCTAATAGAAACATCTTCTGAGGAAGGTTTAAGCAACAAAATGGACGAAGGAGATTAAGAAGCAAAATCTGATGGTTGATATGAAAACAATTTACTTGTCTATTTAAGAGACATGAATTTCATCATTGAAACATGCTGGACAAATAGAGACTACAGAGATTTCACATGAAGACCTTATTCATGCATTCCTAATCAAACTGGTTACAGAAAGAACCAAGTTGCAGACATTACCTAGCATCAGAGAACTATTTACCGAGTGAAGTAAGTTGGGAATATTGAGGAAGTGAATTGATTAATGATCATATGAGTTTTATGAGCATAGTATAGATATGAATATTTTCAATTGATTTGTATTTGAATCATATCAGAACTGTATCATTTTAACCATTGATTCAACAAAATCTCTTAACCGAGTGGACTTAACAGTCTTATTGTATTTCCATATGATATTCATGAATGTTAATTGTTATCTTGTTGAGCCCATAGTGAATGTTGGTCAAGAGTTAACTGTTAGTGATAAATCCTCTAACTAGGTCACACCTAACAGTTTGCATTGTAACCTTTAACAAAGTTGGCTCCTAACCAAGCTCACTTAAGAAGAGTTAAATATTTTGGGTTACTGGTCCCAAGTGGTTTTTCCCTTAGCATGGTTTCCACGTTAAATCATTGTGTTATGTGTTATTTTTTATGATTTTTTTTCTATCATACTTTACATACTACATAGTTAATTTAGTTAGTAATCACGGTTTAGATAATGATTGGTATTCGGTGAATGAATAGACAAATTGATATTTTATCTTACCTAGTTGTTTATATTATTGAAATAGTTTTGAAAAGTACATCTGAGAGTTTGGGATTGTAGGATAACTAATTCAACTGATTCACCCCCACTCTCAGTTATTCTAACAATATCTATTGTGGAGGGTTTAATAAATTTTATTTATAATGATGAACATGGTGTTAACATCCTACGTAGTATATCTCATCTCATTGATAACAATGTAAATCCTAGTAGATATTATACTCAAGAGATATGTTTGATTCCACCTACTACTAGTGTTGAGACCTCTATCTCTATTTCTACACCAATTCCTATTATGTCTACCTATGCTCTACCTATCATAACAAGTTCTATTTAAAACCTCAATCCTATAGGTGTTAGTATTCCTAGCCCTATTATTTCCACTATCCCTTCAAGTGTGCCACATGTTTATTTACTTTCATCAATGCCTACTTATAATAGTGTGACCTTTTCATATTCAACTATTCCCTCCATTTCTCACAATGCTCCAAACATTTACAACATATCTCCTCCTACCATTTGTTCTACCACTCAAAATATGTCTTCTTTGCAATAACAAATTGCTTCAATGACTCAATCAAAGTTCAACATTCCTACTTGTGATATTGTTATTGCTTTGTCTTTGGATATCATTTGTGTTGTTATTCTATAATACATGGATATTCCTCATCTTAAGACTTATAATGGTAAATTTGATCCTTTGACTCATGTCATTGTGTAGTGATTTCTCTTATGATCATAGGTTCATTATTTACTAGAATATTTTTAGACAAAGCGTTACAATGGTACTGTTCTTTGCCTCCTTAATCTATTGATTCTTTCCAAAAAATTGCTAAAGCTTTCATCCAACAATTTCAAAATAACATTGGCCTTAAGATTTCTTTAACTAATTTAATGCATTGTAAACAAGGTGTTAGGGAAAAGTGATTGATTCAATTGGTAGATTTAAGAATTTCCATGTGTACAACCCCAAAATTGGCACCTTACAATTCTAATCAATTTTGGTGCATTTCTTCAATTTTTGCATCATCAAAGTCCTATTGTACTAGGCAATTATGTCTCCTATTTGACTTTATTTGACTTGGTGTCAAATGCAGAAAACCCTAATTTGCATTAACCAAAACACTATATTTAATTCCTAAATATTCAACTTTATTGGCTAAATAATCCCTATGATTAATTAATTTAATTATAAAGTCCTAAGTGCTTTAAATTAAATTAATTCCACCCCCTTTAGCTAATACACATCATGGAATTAAATAATTATTTGGTTATTCGAATAGACATCTTTATTTGGATTTAATTATTCAAATTATTCGAAAGGTCACCCATATGTGGCAATAATTCATTCTTTTAATTAAATAATTCCTCATATTTGTCTCACCATGGAAATGAAGAGTCAGTCATTTCTTTTCAAGAAACTCTTCATCCTCTCTCCTAGCTTTTCTATATTATGAGCTCCTTTTCTTCATTTTGAGGAGGCAATTTGTGAGAGTATCAAAACTATAGTTAATTTTTGTCTCAATTATTTCATATTTCCAAGCTTTTATTGCATATTATTTTTAAATCTCATTTAGTATAATTGCATTCTCATAATTAGTGTAATTTGCTTATTGTTTTAGCTTAATTCTATTATTTCTTTCAAGTTCTTAGATTAAATTTGCACTTCATTCTTAGATTAATTGCATCTTCATCTTAGATTAATTGTAATTTGTTCATCTTTCAAGCTTTCAAAATCCTTCATATTAGCTTGGTCTTTTGGTTGTTGGCTCTCATTCTGAGAGTAATTCAAACACCCCAACTAATTAGGAGGCAACAGGTCGAATCGATAGATATTGTGAATTGAGTAATTCATACTCATCTTCGTGATTCGATGATCGAGCAATGACTATGTTGTGTACATGGCTGAATTATAAGGTCCATATTTAGGCATAAACATTCTCATGCCCATCGTGGGGCAGAAAAATCATTTCTGACCTCACTCTCAAAAAATTTATGATAAGGAATTTGAACTCTGTCGTGTGTCCGTACTTCACTATGTACAAAATTTTGCGTGAGATTTCAAAGCGTGCCGCATGAATTTTTGCTCCCAGTAGCATTCTCTCACGCAAAGAAACACTTTTCTTGCGTAGATATTTTCATTTTCTCAAGCATATCTTTTCATTTTCTCGTGTGCAATGTAGTACTTTCCTGCATGAATTTTTGCCATCAGTCATTAAATCTTCCAAATTTTGCAATTTACTGTTACTTTTTCCTAACATTTACTTTATGTTGTTGATTTCATATTTCTGATTCCTGCTATAGCGTAATAGTGGTCTACAGGTTGCTTGTCAAAGATCATAAAAACTTCCTAACAATTTTCTTGTAGGACGATTGTCGAAGACATTTAAAACGTTGTGCTTGTTTTATTGCTTTCATCACATAGTATAACTAGGGCTTTGTTAAAATTTCTTAAAGGTCTTGATAGCAAAGTAGGGGAATAGGCTCTTCATTACATGGAAGTGATGCCCATGGATGAAACTGAGACCTAGATGTTGCTAGAATGATGGATACCTGGGGAAGCAAAGAAAGGTAGTGAATCTTTGGCACGTTTACTTGTTAGGGGACTATGCTCTTCTCTCACTGAGAGAACCAGAAACCCAAAAACTTGTGAATTGGTTAAGGAGGAGCTAGCTCAGTGATGAATATGTTTTGCGTGTTTGGGTAAGGTGAAGAGGTAGAGAAGTATGCTCTTCTCTCTTTGAGAGAATCAAAAAATCCAACCCTCGAATCCAAGCCAAGTTGTGTCACCTTTAGAGGGCTACCAGAAGTTGAACTTCCAGGAATGACCCAAGTGAGTACATACCTATTGCCGATGATTCCACCTCACTATAATAAAGAATGTTTTGTTGAGTTTAAAGACTCCAAAACCATGTTAACTTCCTTCTCTTGATTTCGACTATCATCTTGAGAAGGCTTCGTCTGTTGTACTAAGCGGTGCCGCTCCTAGCCCTGCTTGTGGGGGTGTATGACTTTTAGGTGTTGGTGTGGCTGCGAGGCCCTAGCCCTGTATTGGGGGCACCAAAGGTTAGTGTGAATGTAAGCCCACTAAAAACTTTCCTAGTTAGTTTCCTACCTAGATCACCTCTGAAAGGAGACATACTCTTTGTGCAGGGAAGGGGAAGAATCTCTCCCCTAGATTCTCACCATAGGCATGCACTTGGATGTTTGAAGGTGGTAAATGAAACTAGCCCCTGCTTCAAGGGTAACCTTTGAACATATACTATTGAGTCCTTGGAAAAACCAAAAATGTGGGTGCCCTGTAGGGGTGACACGGTTGTGTGAGGTGAACGCATGCACGTAAGCTGTGAGGCACGAATTTTGTCTTCTCTACCATTTTTTTTTTGTAGGGATAACTATGTATTTTTTATTGAGTCTTAAACTATCCATCATGACTAAACAAAGACTCCCATGATTCTGCCAAGTTGCTTTGTCCTTGGTTGAAATGTTTGTGACTACTTCTTGCATCACTATTGCTTGATCAAAACTTTGTGCTTGTAAATGAATGCTTGAAACCTTCAAAATTGAGATTGCTGATTCAAATTGTCTTTAAACTATCCGAAAACTAGAAATTCTTTCAGAGAATGGTCCTTACTGTGTCTCAAAACTTGACTTTTTACCTCAAAAACTGTGTCAAATTGTCAAACTTTATTTCTTTCCCGTGCGAAATTTCATTTTCTAGAGCACTTCCTCGTGCGAGATTTCATTCTCTCACACAAATTTTGGCATTCTCTCGTGCGACCCAGCACTTTCTTGTGTGAACCAGTACCCTGGTTTTCAAAATAGTGACTTATTTCCCATTGACTAGTGAACTTTTTACATGATCTAATTTTTGTCTGAGGTTTGTTTGTCTATTTTCCTATCGTTCACTAACTGAAACTAAGTGTCTCAAGCTATGAATCAAATGATTTTTCTTAAACTCGTATTGTGTCCCTGTTATTTGTCTCATCTTTTTGTACTTTTTTACCTTACGACATGATAGTCACATCTCGACTATTCTAGTCATTCTCTTGACGATTCATGCTAGGTGCATCTCACATCTTAGTTGTTATAGCCTTTATCTCCTTTTCATTATTCCTAGAGATAGAGTTCTAGCATAATCCCGAGTACTCTCTCATTTCATTTTCATCTATGCCTGTTATGACTAAAAGTGGTAATACTTTCCCCATTTGTGGTACTGGACAAGGTAGGGGTAAACCTCGTAATCAAAAAATAGATCATCCTGAACCTGTCATGCAATCTGAGTATTGTGAGGGATCCACAAGTTCCTCTTCGTTGAGTACACTAAAAGACAACCCATCGCAATCCTCACCTCTAGTGTTCCAAGAGTGTTATAATCCATTGTTCAAGCACAAACTAACTTATCATTTCAAGAACAAGACAACTCATTCTTCCAAAATAACTCATTATTTCACAACCTTGGAAGGCCACTTCCTCGGACTAGTCCTATCATTGAATCTATCGACCCTGTTGATGATATTGACTCATTTGAACCTATCAATCCTCTTGATCTTGTTAAAGCACCAAAGGTTACCTTAGCCGTGCCCTTTCGACATCGTTCATATTGTTTTACTAAGTCTACATTCGCTTCCCAATTCTACAAGATGGGAGATCCATTTGATTTCCAACCGGGAAAATACAATCAAACTTATGAGCAATCTCAAAACAACCAGCATCCTGATCACTCCCAAAATGATTAGAATTAGGACCAATCTCAAAACAAACCTCAGGGCAGTTAGCAAGCATATCACTATCGCCCTCCTCTAAATGATCAAAATCAATCTCAAAATGATCAATCTTGAAACAAACCTCAGGGTGGTTAGAAAGCATATCACTATCACCCTCCTCCACATGATCAAGACCAAGATGATCAGCAACAAAATCAAGTCCCAAGTATTTATGAGATTCTTGGTAACAAAGATGAAGTAATAACCCAAAATGACATAGATGTGGTGAAAGCCAACAAGGGTCTTATCAAGATGGTGGAGATCCTCCTTCTAGAGGAGAAGGAGAAATATTTTCTAGAACTGGCCAAACAAGGGGCCAAATTACCCCAAGACTACCAAGTTGAAATGCTTGTGGCCAAAGAAGAACAGACTGAGACCAAAACATTGCAAAATATTATTCGAGACATGCAAGACCAAATTAGCCAACTTGCGAGGGATAAAGATAGACCTGCACAACAATTCACAATGGAAAGCATTTGTCCTTTCTCGTTTGATAAGAGTCTTCGCATCCCACCTTTTTCTAAAGGTGTAGAGCTGCCTAAATATGACAAATGCTTGGGTACCACTAATCCCCAAGACCACTTAAGAGATTTTGGCACTCTATCTATGGAATTCATGCATGATTAGACATATCTTATGTGCCTATTTCCTCATAGCTTGGGTGGACCAGCTATGGAGTGGTTTTCTCAATTGCCCACTAGCATTAAGACTTTTGATGAAATTGCTAATCTATTTCTCCAACATTATTCATATAATATTTAGCATCCAGTCAACATCTGGGACCTTTGTAATTTGAAATAGTGACAAGGGAACCTTTCCTAACATTTCTCCAAAGATGGAGACAACTATGTACAAAGTGTCCTCATAAGCTACCAGAATCTGAAAGGCTTGACATTTTCTTGGACAATCTTGTCCCAGATTTTGGATATCAAGTATAATTACAAGGTCCCCTAACCTTTGATAGCATGATTAAACAAGATGTGCACATAGAGGCATTTATGATCAAGAAAGGAGAGTTGACTTTGCAAAAGGATAACAAACAAGGGTCTTCCTCCTTAAACAAAGATAAAGGGGAGTTTGTTAACAAGAATAGAGATGTTGTAAATGATGGAGTGGTTGACAATGTGATCCCAAAGCCTATGAAATCAGTTTTTAATCTTTCCTCTAGTATATAGGTGGTCAAGGCTATGGAAAAGGCTACAACAGAGACTCAACAACCTTTGAGATTCACTAAAAACAAACCTTGGGCATCCCGACCCAAGTGTAAGTTCACATCCTTAAGAGGACTGCTTGATGTGGTTTATAAGACTCTCATGCAGAATCAAATACTCGCTCCTTTGGAAAAGCTTCTCTATGATCCACAACCATGACCTCGGTGGTCAATTAACCGTGTCTCTGTGTGTTCATCTCCGAATGGAAACGCTCGACAAGTGCACCTAGAAGACTGTGATTTACCCAAATGTCAGGTATATCACGCAAGTATGTCAATCCTAGCCCATCGATGTGGGCACTCTCAGCAAACCTCTGAACTAATGTGCTGATGATGGGATGGTGGGACTGGAACATGACATTTGGGAAGTCAACCTACAAAGCAAGCGATGACATTGGATCAGTATCTCAACATGATGGTTTCAAAGCAATAAAAGCAAGTAAGGCTACACATTTATCCTAAACACGACATAGGATCGACTCTAGGATGTTCTAATTGGCTGATTCTATGACAAATTGGGTGAAGACTTTGCAAAATTATAGCAGCATTTCACAGGAGACAGGATCTTATCTCGCGTGAAGGTTCATTACCAGGGATGAATCCTCGTGTGGCATCGCTAGGAACCTCGCGTGAGCTCACAAAGGAGCCCGATGCGAAGATGCCCTAACCTGTGCGAGGAAACCATTTCCTCGCATGAGAGGTGACTCAAGCTGGCATGAGGAAACTATTTCCTCATGTGAGGGTTGAAGAACTAAGCCCTAAACGTGTGAAATCTAGCCTAAATCACCTAATAAAGTGTTAAAATTTGAAATGCGAGATGGTTTATCAACTACTTATAGGTGTGTCATACTCCGGTGGCCATTCATGTCATTAGGAGTGCTCAAAACAATGTGTATGCACTAGAATGCCCTCCATCTCTCTCTCAGATCTCTCAAATCACTAGAAGACAAAGTGAATAATGAATTGAAAATGACCCCTCCGAGACTTATATAGCTTTTGACCTAATTTTCAAAAGTGCTTTGTTTTGCACGAAAACTTCACCCTTGGCTAAATCGACCATTCTGAATCCATTTTCAGGATCAAAATCAAAATCTGACACTCCTAGATAGCTTGAAATCGCATTTTAAAATTTTGGAACCTTCGGGACCGGATGCTTATGCAGTCGACCCTCTAGTGGCATTTTCTTGCTGAAATCTTATCTCATCATCATTTTCTTGAGATCTTCAATGTTTTCATCAAAAGTCAACTCTAGTCAAATCTAGTCAATTGTGGTCAAACTTGGTCAATAAGAGCTCCAAATTGCTCCAAATCGCTTTTGCATCTTCTCAATGCTTCCTTAATCTATTCTGAGTTCCTCTGGATCTTCGATCTTATCTATATCTGCAACCTTTGGCTGTCAATCATCTTTCTAATGTGTCATCTTTTGATTTCACTCTTGAGGGGGTAAGATGATTACATCATTGAATCTTGTTGAATCAATTCTCAAATCAGTCTGATATGAATCAAAAGTCCTCATCGCTTGGGGCATCTCTTCACTAGGGGCATATTTGGGCCTCGCATCTTGTCATCTATCTTTTAGGTATTTGAGCAATCTAACTCACATCCTCAGGAATCAAGCTTTATTTTGGACATGGTTCTCAAAATCTCACTAGGTATTGGGGCAATCTAACCCTAATTCTTGAAAGTCGAGCTTCATTCTAGAGATGGCTCTTGAAATCTCTTTTGGACCGTTATCTAAGTAATTTAACCCAGGTCTCAGAGGACTAAGCTTTGTATTAGGGCAATCTAACCCTAATTCTAGAGATAGTCCTAAATTTGCATCAGTTATCATTCTACCAATGGGTATTGGGGCAATTTAACCCTAATTCTAATTTCCTCTCAAGTGATAATCCGACCATTGTCTTCACAATCTAACTTGGACTTCAAAGAATCATGCTTCATTCTGAAGTTGGTTCTGCATCTCGATCTAATTGGTGTCTTGGCAATCTAACCTCAACTTTCGAGGGTTAATCTCTATTCTGGAGATAATCATGAACGCTCATCATCTATCACATCAGACTATTCTTTGAATCAACGCGCTACTTGCACATTAATTCAAAGAGGGGCAAAATGTAATACCCCAAAATTGGCACCTTATAATTCTAATCAATTTTGGTGCATTTCTTCAATTTTTGCATCATCAAAGTCCTATTGTACTAGGAAATTCTATCTCCTATTTGACTTTATTTGACTTGGTGTCAAATGCAGAAAACCCTAATTTGCATTAATCAAAACACTATATTTAATTCCTAAATATTTAACTTTATTGGCTAAATAATCCCTATGATTAATTAATGTTAGAGTAAAGTATTAATTATGTTAATTAATCTTTACTCCCTTCTTAAGATGTCAACTTCCTTTTGCTTTAGTTAAAAGCACATGCACTAGTTGTTCTAAACTCATGCATTAGTCATGTAATAGTTAAACTGATTATTACATGCACTAGACTTTTCCTTTCAAGGCTTTCAATCTCCTTTATAAGGATGATCCATTGTACATTATTATTCATTCATTATTGAGGATATTTTCTTCTTCATATTCTGAGTCAAACCCTTGGCCTCTTCTTCTCTCTACTTCCTTGTAACAGGTTTTTTGTATGCAGGTGATCTTGGCATTCTGTGGATTTGTATTGCTCAAATCCTACATGGTATCAGAGCCTAATCTGCTACAGCTTGTTCGTGTTTGAAGGATTCAGAGATGAAATTCATCTATTTCAAATGAGGGCTTTTTTGAGGTTTTTTATTGAATCTAGGGGGACCTATTTTTCTAGTCATCTTGGCTTCAAACAAACCTCATGGTTGCATTCAGAGCGTCCAAGAACGCCAAGATCCATATAAAATTTGTCAAATTTGGACAAAGTTGGATCTATGAGAAAAAAATTTGCAATCGGCCTCAGCACGGATCCCGAGGTTATCACTATTTTTTGGAGCACTTCTGGCCCAAACAGACCTCACGGTTGCATTTGAAAGGCCTGAGATACTCAAAATCCATATAAGACTTGTCAAATTCTGACAAGTTGGCTTCTAAGGCAAATTCTTTTGCCTACCAAGGCCGTACAGCCCTGGCACGCATTCCAATGCAAGGTACAGTTGATGATTTTCAAAAAAAAATTTAAAAAACTTGTTTTTGGGAGCAGCCGCCGAGCAGCCACCCAGGCACCACCTAGCGGCCACCCGACAAACACCGCCCACAGCAGCTACCGCCGGCTCTCCCCAGCGCAATTTCGGCCTCCCTCAGCGCCGCTGATAGCACCCCCATCGGGGCTGCCATCTGTGCCCAGTCCAATGCCACCACCTCGGCCATCTCTGCTCCGACGTCACTGCTCCACCGCCCTTCAGCTCCGCTCCGCCGGCATCTGCGCCGCTCCGCCCAGCGCGCTCCACCAAGCCCCTGGTCACGTGGGTGACCAAGGGCTTATTTTTTTCAGCCCCCAGGCCCTTTGATGATGTCAGCATGATGTCATCATCATGCAAAGCTTTTTAAATTTTTTTTAAAATTGCATGGTTTTGAGCATCCCTTTTTAAGGGTATCTGGGCATTTTTTTGCGATATCTCGAGCATATGGGATCGTAATTGGGCGTACGATATATCGTCAAAAAGATGGTTCCGAGCCCGATCTGAATTTCTTGGTATGGTTTTGTGATTTTTCCATTTTGATGTTTTTTTTTCTGTCAAAGTCAGATGTTTTCTGTGATAGTGGCATTTCAGACCTCCTGCCTTCCGGGATCCGTTTCTCTTACATCCGGGCTCCGTTTTCGGCAAATGAGATATTTCCAGAAAGCTCTTTCTAAGATTTTTTCAAATTTGATGGTTTCATGTGGTTTTGTGTCCTTTTTTGATGTCACCCATCCTTAGATCCTTGCAGACACCTTCTTTGGGCCCTCCAACGCAGCTATTGGTTTTTTGCTCATATCTTGAGCATACGGTGTCAAAATTTGGCAAATGAGATATCGTTGGAAAGCTGATTCCGAGATCTTTCTAGATATGGAGGTTATTTTATCTGATATTATTTTTTTGATAGTGTTTTTCTCTATCAAAGCCATATCTTCACGTTTGCACTTCGGGAGCTCTATCTTGCACATCCAAACTCCATTTTTAGAAAATGATATATCATTGGAAAGCTTGTTCAAAGAGATTTTTAGTGCTATGAGTCATTTTTCTAGATTCTACTCCAAGTTCATTTTATTCAGATTCTTTCTTTTTTGTAGTCTGGTGGATATCTTGGTTGTTTCAGGTCCTGGGATCTCTTCCCTTTGAGGGATGGCTCATCTTAGGTTGTTCTTTTGGTTCGACTCTTTTGATCTTCTTCTAAGCATTGTATGCTACTCTTCTATAGCTTTTTTGTTTCTGTAAATGCACTAAGATAAAGTGTCTGCTTCTGCATATCTAGGATTTCGAGCACCTTGTGTTTATTTGTACTTGCACTCAGTTATAAAGTGCCATGGGGGGTTATGATGTTTTGCCTTTTGTGCTCATCCACCTTTGTCAAGTGAATGTTTCTTCCATGAAATTAGCCCGTGATGTGTGTCTGTGACATTGCCCTTTATCATGTGCTTGTACTTCTGTTGCACTATTGGTGTTCCTGATTCTTCTTCTTGCAGATGTTTCTGGCATTGCATTTCAATGTTCCTGTCATCCCTCTCCCTATTCAGCATTATGGGGGGGGTTCACCTGTTGGCTCTATTGCTTCCTTGGTTTGGTTGAGTGATCTACGTATTTATTTTTTGTTCCTATGTACTAGGCAGATGCAGTGGCTAGGCACCTATGCATTTCAGTGAGATGGTTCATCTACTATATAGACACTCATTCATTCCTACTTTTGGAGGTCACCTCTTCGATTGATCAGCTCTTCAGAGTTTTTCTTCTCTACCTGGTCATGCACTATTTCAGTGGGGGTTCCAGCAGTTTCTTTTGACAGTGTTTGCAACTTCATGCTTTGGAGATGCTTCATGCTCTTTCTTGTTCCTTTCTTTGGGACATTCCCTAGATTGGAGGCTTTGTTTCCTTCATCTAGTTCATCTCCTTTTGGGGTATATTTTTTCCCACTGGGTTTTCTCTATTTCCCCGCTTTACAGAGATTTCTTGTACTTGGGTACCTGATCGAGCCTTTTTTGTCATGACCCATTTGCTTTCTTTTTGCTTTGTTTGTAGATGCATCGTTGCTCATCTTAAGGGAGGGTGTTAGAGTAAAGTATTAATTATGTTAATTAATCTTTACTCCCTTCTTAAGATGTCAACTTCCTTTTGCTTTAGTTAAAAGCACATGCACTAGTTGTTCTAAACTCATGCATTAGTCATGTAATAGTTAAACTGATTATTACATGCACTAGGCTTTGCCTTTCAAGGCTTTTGATCTCCTTTATAAGGATGATCCATTGTACATTATTATTCATTCATTATTGAGGATATTTTCTTCTTCATATTCTGAGTCAAACCCTTGGCCTCTTCTTCTCTCTACTTCCTTGTAATAGGTTTTTTGTATGCAGGTGATCTTGGCGTTCTGTGGATTTGTATTGCTCAAATCCTACAATTAATTTAATTCTAAAGTCCTAAGTACTTTAAATTAAATTAATTCCACCCCCTTTAGCTAATACACATCATGGAATTAAATAATTATTTGGTTATTCGAATGGACATCTTTATTTGGATTTAATTATTCAAATTATTCGAAAGGTCACCCATATGTGGCAATAATTCATTCTTTTAATTAAATAATTCCTCATATTTGTCTCACCATGGAAATGAAGAGTCAGACGTTTCTTTTCAAGAAACTCTTCATCCTCTCTCCCGTCTTTTCTATATTATGAGCTTTGTTTCTTCATTTTGAGGAGGCAATTTGTGAGAGTATCAAAACTATAGTTAATTTTTGTCTCAATTATTTCATATTTCCAAGCTTTTATTGCATATTAGTTTTAAATATCATTTAGTATAATTGCATTCTCATAATTAGAGTAATTTGCTTATTATTTTAGCTTAATTTTATTATCTCTTTCAAGTTCTTAGATTAAATCTGCACTTCATTCTTAGATTAATTGCATCTTCATCTTAGATTAATTTCAATTTGTTCATCTTTCAAGCTTTCAAAATCCTTCATATTAGCTTGGTCTTTTGGTTTTTGGCTCTCATTCTGAGAGTAATTCAAACACCCCAACTAATTAGGAGGAAACAGGTTGAATCGATAGATATTGCGAATTGAGTAATTCATACTCATCTTCATGATTCGATGATCGAGCAATGACTATGTTGTGTATATGGCTGAATTATGAGGTCCATATTCAGGCATAAACACCATGCTCATATTTATTCTCTTGTACCTGATATTGATTTACAAAGTATTTTCATTGCTAATTTATAAAAAAACATTAGAGATAAGATTCTACTTTCTAAATTTTCCTCTTTTACCCAATTATGTGCAGTGCTTCATAATTATCAGCTTCAAGTGATTTGGTTTGAGAGCACTCCTTCAATGGCTCTGATTGATAAAAGTGATGTTGAATCCAACAATTTTAACAAGTTTTAAAAACCAAATAATTTCATTAAGATAAAAAAAATTCAACCAACAATGTTGATGATCAAGTGGCAAAAACATCCAAAGGTGTGGCTCCTTTGTCATCTATTTTTAGACTTGCTCATAATTTTACTCATCTTTCTAAATCTTTGCATAATGTGATGTTGACTTTGATTGATTCTAAAGTGTTAAATCTTCCTCCTATTAGGCCAATTGACACATCCAAACCTATACCTAAACACTTTAATCAAAAAGGTTTATGTCAATACCATTGCCAACCTAGTCATGATGATACTGAAAAATGTTACCATTTTAAATATGTTATTCAATACCTCATTGATTCTAATTCTATATCTACTAAGGGTGTTAATGATCAAGGAAACAAATTCATATAATCTCCCAACAAAAACTTGCAAATCACAACCCTTCTCCATCTCATTCAACCAATACCATTGAGTCTACTCAACCTTTGCTTTCTTCTTCCACTCGTTTTGTTGACTATGATGACAAATGTGATAAAATCAAAAATGTTGTCAACCTAATTGATCAAACCAAACCTAAACCTAAACCTAAAATTGATATTTGAATTACCTTTGACCCTATTGAGATGATTAAATCACTTGGTGGCCATCTTTTTATAGTGGCAATGGTTAATGGCCTTCATTCTTGTGGTGTCCTTATTGATCCTACTTGAATGGTGAATGTGACAACCGAATAACATCTTTTGAATAAATAACTACAATGTGATTTTTATGATAAATGTGATGTAATGATCTAGACTTTCTATGGTTTCATTTATCCTTCTCATGGTTCCATTTCATTTACCATTGAAGTTACTGGTAAAATTTCGGATGTTGCCATCATTGTGATTCAAAATTTTGACCAATTTCAAGTCAAACTTGGTCTTCATTGGCTTACCTCCGTGAAATTTGTGGCCTCTCCTATTCATAAGTGTTTGAAATTTCCTCACAATGGACATACCATGATTGTTAACCATAGCCTCTATCAACATTCAATGTCTCAAGAGTTTGTTGGCCTTGATTTCTTTTGGCCTTCTATACCTCAACCAACTCAACCCATAGAGATAATTGCTTATGATCATATCAAGCCTACAAGATCCAAAATATTTGTGAGGTTAACAAACCTAAGGATATTGCATCTCCTTTTCCTAGACATGACCTTCTTCCTACACCTCTTACCTATGCTTCAATTCTACCTCCTATATCTTATAAATATTCTATTTATGTTTTCTCTCAACCTAGTGTGGTTAATTATATCCTTCCACCTGAAAAAGAAGAGGACCCAACATTGATTATGTTACAAGTAGTGGTTGTCATTGCACCAAAAGATTGACCTTTTAATGCCCGATACAACCACTAGACTTATAGAAGACACATGATGCTATTAAACCATGTCATGAATCCTGATGGGAGCGCTGACCATTTTTCCAACAATCTCCCCCTCAGCGTTACCCGAGGGGATTCGAACCTGTGACCAAGCTCTGATACCACTTGTTACAAGTAGTGGTTGTCGTTGCACCAAAAGATCAACCTATTAATGCCTGATACAACCACTAGACTTATAGAAGACACATGAGGCTATTAAACCATGTCATGAATCCCGAGGGGAGTGCTGACCATTTTGCCAATAGATTGATCTTGAGCCAAGCCCAATTTCTAGCAAAACCAAATGTAACCATCATTCTCATGACCACCATCATAAATGTTGTGCTAGAGCTCGTCAACATGCTTCCCAAAATATTGCCTCACCAAAAACATCTATTGATGCTTTGATTCCCTTTGATCAATATATGCTTGATCCAAAGAAGGAAGTTAACTTGAAAATGATGAAATTGAACAAACATGGAAATTCTATTCATATCTTTGATTTTATTACAATTAATTTGGATGAGGAAGATACTCTTGATGATGATGCTTTTGATGTTTCTAATGTAATTTATGATGATATTCATGCTAGTGATTCTAAGGATATGTTCGAGCTTAATGATGCTAATCATGATTTACTAGCTATGTTTTCACAATAATTATCTCTTAATCATAGTGACAATCAAATTAACCCATCTTCACATCATGGTCCTTATTCTAAATTGGCTATTGTTCCATCTATTGTGCTTGATGTTTCTCCTCTTGTGTGTTTCCCAACTTCCCTAAATACTATAGGCCAAGATAGGGGGTAGGTGATATGCTTGACTAACTCTTCTTGTGTGGTGGATTTATGTGTTTTCTTGTTGTAATTAGCTTCACCCATAATGTGTTGCATGTTATATTTTTTTATTTAGATTTATTTAAATAACCCTTGTTGCTCAGTTGGCACAAGGTGATAAAGGATTTAAAATGTCACGATATTTATCTATTTGTATCTCACTTCTCCTATATGTTGTTACATGTTATGTTCTACATGTGGTACTATTTGTAAAGTGCCTTTGTGTTGTCTGATTGGGGATGATTCAAAATGGTAGATA
Source organism: Chamaecyparis obtusa (assembly GCA_027943335.1). Taxonomy (NCBI): domain Eukaryota; kingdom Viridiplantae; phylum Streptophyta; class Pinopsida; order Cupressales; family Cupressaceae; genus Chamaecyparis; species Chamaecyparis obtusa. The sequence goes on from BSBK01000215.1 coordinate 3,470,892, forward strand.
CCTATTCTTTTTCAACATCTCCATGATGTCCACCCAAAATGACTCTTCTGCATAACTCTTACATGACATTCTTCCATTGTACTTGTAGTTCTACTATCTTTGGGGGATGATGTTAGTTAATTTTGATATAATACATCATGTATTATCATATGATCACATTGACTTTAGAATTAGTATATCCCTTCTATTCTCTCTCTTTTTATGAGTTCATTTCCCTTGATTTTTCCTTTCTTGGTGCATCTCATAGAAGAAACATTTCTTGTGGGTGCATGTATTCTTAGTTAAAGTCATTGCTCTTGTTGAGGCATTTGCAATCGCTTTAACATGTGGGCATACACTCCACTCTGTGTTTCACATTTTCTACATACGTACACAATGATTCAATGCAACCTCTCTTGTAGATGGTCAAGGAAACAATGTCTTCTTTGTGTTTATCTTTTTATTGGATCCCTTAACAAAGACAAGGCTTTCCTTAAGGACTGATATTATTTCTTTGATCCCTAAGGAGAAAAAAATTTCCTTAGGCCTAATCACTTTTCATTTGATCCCTATGGAGACACTACTTTCCTTAGGAGTAATCAACCTTGCTGGATCCCTTAATGGAGACAATGCTTTCCTTAAGGACTGATCATTTTTTATGGATTGACTAGTATAACACACATTGCTAGACCTTCAATGACATATTTTGTAGCACATTTCCCTTTGTGTGATCCATAGTAAGGCAATCCCTTCCAGGTTAATGATCATTCTTTTCTCTCTCCTTTGTCTTCCTCTTTCTTCTGAGTGATGCCTCTCTTATCTCAGTTTTAGATTTGATGAAGAATTGACTCACTTGGGGGCTTGATGCTTCTTTTTCTTCTTGACCTTGATAAGATTATTCTTATGCATTGATCTAATTTACCATGAGCGTGAGCTTGTCTCATACTCCCGCTAAAGTGAGGGCTAAATGTATGGTCCTAAAAAGTTAGCACACATAATTGGATGCTTTGAGATCTATTAGGCCCCATTTGGTGATTTCAAGGTCTAAATGCTCGTTATGCTTGATATTGGCAAGTTTTATTTTCTTCTCCTTCTCCTATTCTATCTTCTTGAACTCCCTCTAAAATTTTACCCCATTTTTCTTGGGACATGTATTGAATGGTGACATGTCCCTATATTTTGGGGTCCAAACTTTCGCTGGGACCTGATGTCATGGTCCCATTTCAATATTTTTATTTGTGATCAGCCTGAATTAGACTTGAATCTCAAAATTATGGAGTTGGTATAAGAACCCCTTATCACTCCTCATTTTGTATCCATCAACTGTATGCAAGCATTTTTTACAATCAAGCTATCAAGAAGAAACCAAGAGAAATTGGATTCAAGATTTGAAGGCAAGCATCTAAGATCAAGATCTCCAATCAAACTAAAGGAAATATTCTCTATTTGATGCAATTTTCTCTCCCATGATGACCAAGTAGAGGGATTCTCAAATCAAGCAAGAAGATTAACTCATTCATCCACCTTCTCTTTCCTCTTTACAAGTGATCATCAAGTATATCTGCATTCAAGATCTAGGACTGGAAATCATAGATATGTGTATTTTTTAAGGCATCCTTGATTCTAGATTTGCATTCCAAGGTTAATTATTTAGATTTCAAGAATATTCAAGCATCTTCATGGGTATGAGCAATTTCTACATCCATCCATGAGGGTTTATGCAAGGTTAATCTAGTATTTACCTTTTCATTTATTTTTATTTATGAAAATCTATTTAATTTCTAAGGTTGATTCCTAAACATGGATTTGACCAAGGAAAACCCCTTTCCATAACCTTTTTTCTATTTTTATGTGTGGAGGAACAATGTACAGAGATGCCAAATCATATCTGGGAAGAATAGGTATAGTCGCAAGTTCTATGAAAGTTTCAACCAAAAACATTAGGGACACATCGCTAAACTCAACCTATCCTGGCCACTTTCTGCTCAAATTTCTGTCACATGTCTATTTCATCATCTAATTTTTGTTTCTATTAGTCTAAACTCACTATCTGTCTGTTATGGCCTATTTTCAACAAATTTTTAGTATCTTTTCTAATAAATCAATTACATCACTTAATCATTCATATTTCATCATTACATTACTTAAGGAAGGATATATCTTGTTTCCAATTACTTCTTGAGTTGCCTCTTGATTTTATTGGGGGCATTCTTCCTTCCCAATGTGCAATCAATGAAATGGGGAAGTAATTCATTACCCATTTACCACTATACAAGAAGATATTGAAAAATCTCCCAATTCCACCTTTGCTTGAATTAGTGAAGGGAATCCCTAAATAACAACATCTTCAAGAACCATTTCTTGATTCTCATCCAACAATTTGCATGAGATCCTTTTCACCTTAGTAACAATTCCTATCCCTTTATCAATACCTATTTCTTGAGCCTCCTACAAATCTTTTATTAGTTCTTTAAGAACCTCATTTTTATGCTTCATTGCTTCCCAATATTAAATGCACCTTTTGGCCTTCTTTCTGGGAGAAGGATCCAACATCTAGAGAGATGATGTAGCACTAAATTGGAGAAATATCTAGTGTTAGAAAAATCTTACATGGTTTATGTAATCATGGAAAAATTTGCACTTCTGCATTAGAATCAATGTGTTGTAAATTAGATAAAATTCCCTAATTTATATAATTTTGGTTTAAAATGGACAATTTGATAAATTATCCATTCTTGGATAGGGTTGGTATAGTTCAAAGAAAATTCTCTGAACTGCACAAGAGATAGTGCTTAGTTAAGCTCAATTAGGGACTTGAAGCCCAAACTATATTAAGGTCTACAATAGTGTGCAATTTGAAGAGAATTCTCCAAATTGCAAAAGGGTAAAGAAAAATGATGTAGTTCAGAGAAAAATATTCAAACTACATAGGGGTCCATAGAAAGGCAATGAAGTTTGGAGAAAATTATTTGAACTGTAAGAAGTTATACGATAATAGAAATGTAGTTTGAAGAATTTTCCCCAAATTGTAAGGTGTGAATATAGGTTGACATGTTGTTTGGGTTTTAAAACCTAATTGACATGAGGGTTTTGTAGTGAGAATGTGTATTTTGGTGAAAAATCCTCAAACTACATATTAGCTTGATGGTAAAGGGTGTTGTAAAATTACAAGTGCAAAATGAAACTCATGCAAGTGTGCTAAAAAATCTTGTTACTCCACAAAAAATGTAATAATAGAGAAATTCTCTAAAAATGCATGAAGGGAAAAATGACTAACTCCTAGAAAATAAACTTCAACAAATTTCCAAAAAGACAAATAAGAAATCTAGTTGAAATAATTGTTTGAAGGATTAGACTATGCAAAGAGAAATTAGGAATTTCCAAGTGATATTTATGCTTAGAGGTTGTGATGGATAAATTTTGTAGGGGTTTATCCCATGATTTGAGCTAGCTGAAATCAAGAATAAAAGTTTTCTTTGACTAGGGAGCTTCCTTTGATCATTCTCTAAAATTATTGAAGGGGGAACAATCCTCATTACTATGAGTTCCTTCATCCATCCATTGGGATACAAATTTAGGTGATAAATGACACAAAAATACATAAAGATGACACAAAAAGAAAAAGACAACATGCTTCAACACTTGGAGGAACAAGAAAGACTCAAATTTTTGCAACTACACTTATTGGAAAGGAAAATTAATCTAACCTAGATACTAAACAACATTAAAACCTTCTCAAATGAAACCATTAAAGAGTTCTCCAAAATAGCTGCCCTTATTTAACAACTTGGAATATTTTACATGATCATAAGTATCTACATAAAGATGAAGAATATAGACTTGTACAATATGTTGATGCACCTCTTGAAAAAATTTTCTTACTTCCTCAAATTGGCTATAAGTATTTCTTTTCAAGAGTGGATAAATGATTTCAACTTACTTTTTCTCAACTATAAGTGCATATTTCACTCCATTCTCAACTATATATTCATTCTTGGGTGTAAGAATGACCTTAAATGACTTGGTGGCTCCAAACCAAACTAGATGTCTTATAGGACATCCCTTTGAAATAAAAAGTCCAAATTCTTTTTTTGGTCCCACCTTTATCGGATGCTTTACCAACAACAACCTCATGTTGATTGGAATGAGTTACCTCATGCGATTCAAATGAAAGCATGGTTGCATTTATTACTTAATTACGCTATTCACAAACTTCATATTTGAGGTATGTTGAGTTGTCATCAAGACTTGAACAAAACTCCTCTATTATGTTTATGAAAAGGTCTTCATCAAGTTCCTTGTTAGCTTCCTTGTGCATAATATGTTTAAATTCATGACCATTTTCTTGGAGAATAAATGAGTTTAAAAATCTATACCTTGAAATATATTTTTTTTTTCTTCTTGTTCAGCTCGACTGATACCTTTATGCATATCTATTTTTTCACATCTTAAGACATGACTATCCTTATTTACATCTTGATGAACCAACACCTTGTTAAAGTGGCCTTCATCCTCCTATTGTTTATTTCCCATGGTATACTTTGGTATAATAGGTCAAGGAGTACCCCTTTTAAAGCAATAATGACCAATAGAAAAAGTTATCTTTTTCCTTAGTTGCATTATCCTTTTGTTGATCGAGTTGAGTTTGTGAACAGGTAAAAAGAACATAAGCCTCACCATAAGTCTCTTCTTAGTGTTCAACAACTTCTACATAATGCACAAACCAAATATTAGATTCACCATCTATATTTGCATCCTCCTTGAAGATATTATCAACATCTTTCATTTGATATATTGATGACAAAAGATCAATTTGTTCAGCACCCTAGTACTACATTTTTTCATGGTGCTTCAAGTGCAAGCCTCTTTGGGGGTAGTGGAGGAAGCTTATTTGGGTTCCTTGTAGCAAAATTGGAAGCACCATTGGATAAGTTCTCCTTGGAATATCTTTGTAAGATGTTAAGTATGAACTTTGAGAATTCTATTTCTTGAGAGCTAACAATTCATTAGATAATTTATTTACCATAGGATCTGTGGTACTTATAGAATATGACTCCAAAGAAGAGCTTCTATTGGACCTATTTAGATATTTTCTTATCTTTTTGGTGATGATTAGTGTTGCCCAAAATTTCCCTATCATTCCCTTTTTGGCCGCATCCTGTTTGTTCCAAGAAATGCTCAAGTGTCAAAACCCTCTCTATTTTTTGCCTTTTAGTGTCGAAAGTACAGTGTGTTTTATACCTTTTGGCCTGAAAACCCAGTGTGTTTTCAACCTTCTCTCTAAAGGCTCACAATGTTTTTGACTTTTAGTCCAAAAATTCTTTGTGTTTTCGACCTCCAGTTTGAAAACCCTCTGTGTTTTTTACCTTCAAGTGCGCAACTCTGACCAAGCGGGTCCCAGTTCCTCATAGCCATGCAAGTGCAGTGGAGATCCAACAGCTGTCACATAATCTCATGGAATCTTTCGAGCCCATGAGATCATGCGACAATGGTCGGATTAGAATCTCAGTGGGTCCGTATTTTTTGAGTGAGGTGGCATATTTCCTAAGTGCGCTATTGCGACCAGGTGGGTCCCAGTTTCTAACGTCACCGCAGGGCCAATCAGCAGTCAAGCAAACAACAAGCCGCCAGCGGTCAATGGTTAAAATCTTACGGTTGGTCACATGATCGCATGGGCTCTTCCAAGCCCATGCGACCATGTGACAAACTGTCAGCGATCATAGTTAAGGCAGTTCACAATAGTTTCGGTGGTGCAGTTTCATGCTTGTCACATGATTGCATGCGGCTTCCTAACCGCATGCGACCATGCGACAAGCCTCTAGCAGTCAGCAGGGACTTTGACTCTAGTGGTGGGTCCGTGGACAGTGATGTATCCATTTGGACTGAGGTGGCGAAGGTTCTTGTGGGCCCGGGTGTCTATGTGGCAGTAGGGTGAGATCTCAAAGGCTTGTCGCATGATCACATGAAGCCTTTCGGGCTCATGTGATCATGCAACCGTTGACTTTTTCAAATGCAGTGCAACCAATTTTCACGGGGCTTTCTTATGGAGATGTTACAAGTGCAGGTAGCTGGGGATTTATGATTTTTAGAGGCAGTGGCAGTTGAAAGAATTTTTGCAGAGATTTAGATTGCCGTTTTGGGATCCTTTCGAGGATATGAGATCGGATTTGAACAGTAATGACAGATTCCAGTTGCAAGGAGGTAGATGGATCATGGCAGTCTGATTTTTTTTTTTGTAAACTCATTACAGAGATGGATACGCGGATTATATCAGATTGGATTGGCATGGATATTTTCAGAGGTTCATTTATGATTAGAAGTGACTATTTTAGGGTTGGATTATTTTATGCATATCTATGTAGCCCTAAAAGTTTGATTCCTACCTGCGTGCAGGGGATGTATATATTGTTTTTTGGAGCCTTTAGGGCTCAGAATCTAGCAATTGTAAAAAGGAAGGTTTTCTTTCTCAGAGAGCAATTTGTGGCAATTTTCTTGCCCTTTGGCTTTCTACAGTTGTAATTTTCATTGATTGTTCAAATATTGCAAAGCATTTTGTGACATTCTCCTATCCTTATGCTTTCTTATGTGGATTATCTCTTATTGAATTCAGTATATGTATGTTCAATAACTTTTAGGTTCTTTTTTTTATTCCTCTTTCTTTTTGCAATTCATGTGTATGTTTATGAATGATCTGATTTGAATGCTTTTGTGGGCATACTTCCACCCCTGGAAATCTGTCTCATTCCTATACCCAATTGCAGAGATGAATGTTTGTCTGTAGGTTATAGTCTGTGTCTGACTCTTTAGGAGTATTGTTGTCTTGAGAAATTCTCTTTTCCCTGCATAGTATTCCTTTACTACAGACCCCTCTATAAAATATTTATGCAGCCCTATTCATTGAGTTGTAATCTCCTAGACCTAGGATCATCTACTGGTTTCATCCCTTTATACTGCAATTCATACCATCTTTTCAGTGCATCACCTAGTAGGATAGATTTGCTTTCAGTCATTTCCCTTTTCATATACTCCTTCTATCCCTTTCCCTCAAAAGATTTACTTTCTTGTCTAAGAAGAAAACTAAGGTGACTATCCAAGAGGAACCAGCCTAGAACCTGGAGGTCTCATCTTGGTTAGCAAAGGTCCCACAACCTTGAGATGATTCCCTTGTTATACTGGATTATCAAGACCAAGAGAGCTTGAGATCAGAGGCACAAATTCAGTGTATAACAATTAGTGTTATCTCTATTGAGCATTTAAGGTTGTCATTAGTATCAAACGTTTGTAAAGATATCAGTCGGTCACTTACATTGAGCTAATTGGTAACATGAAGCAGAATAGACTAGTCGATAAAGCATATATACTGAGTAGCAGATAGTTTACCGAGCACCAGCAAAAACTGACACCGACAGACAATAAACATCGAGCATCATAGTATACACCGAGCAGTTTACACAGTGTTTACCGAGGATCTTAGAAAATGGCATAGTAATCTGAAATGGCACATACTTCTATGTGTGTGTGTGAAAATTGTACCTGATCTGTAGACGCTACACTTCAGTAAAACATTAGAGGTTAGTGATAATCAAAATCATGCAAAATTGAAAGCTATCTAACCAAGCGATTTACTGCCTTCTAATAGGTGCGAGATTAATGTTCTCAGATTATTATCGAGATCAATGACCTAGACGACACCTAAATGAAGGATTTGAATGCAATTGATCTAGATATGAGATTGAATGCAATTATTCTATTTTTTTGGATTTTTCTATGCAATAAGAATGATAAAAACTTGATATGAAATTAATCTATATGAAAATTGATATGCTATGCTAATCTAACAATGATATGAAATATGAATGCAAAAATAAGATTGATCTCACAAAAATGCCGATTCGCAAGAGCTTTGATTCTTCAATTCCAATTCTCCAGCGTGATTGTGCAAAATATGAGATGATTTGTGAAGAGCTGAAGCCTTTAATTTATAGAAATCCAGGGCTTTGGAGGTGCATGGATAAAAGCCATAAATCACTCAAATAACTCAGGTTGATTTTTGAGTTATCTGATCATGAAAGATAGTTAATTCTCAAAATCATGCAAAAATAGCTTTTTAACTCAAATTAGAGTTTAGATCAGCTTTTTGAACTCCAAAAGGATGTTGAGTTCCAAAAAGTCAATAACTTGCATTGATTTTCTGATTTGGAGTTTAACTGTTTCTTTTGAATATGCATAATAATTAAGAATTAAATAAATAAATAAAGTGATTTATCCTCAACTCAACTGATTTTTGAAAATAAATAATTAATTTATGGGTTAATTAACTATTTTATCAAACTTTTATTAAAAATTATATTATTAAATAATGACAACATGCTTTAATTAATTAAATAAGAATTTAATCAATTAAAGATAGGAATTTTGATTTATTGTCAAAATTAAATAATACAATTAATAATAGATAGAATTAAATTTAATTACACAATTAAGTGGCAAATATTAAATCTAATTAATTAAATATGAAAATATTCAATTAATCAAACTTAGGATAAATGTGATTTATCTCCAAATAATCATTAAATTAAAGATAATTAAGATAATTAGGAATATTACTAGGAATATTCCCCGATGCAAAATTTAAGATAATCAATTATAATTCGATGATGTTTAGATGTGCCTTAGATTAGGACTTTGATGTCGATTTTGTTCGATTTGTCGATGTAGGAGATTAATGAACTTATAGCCCATTTTTGGGGTATTACATTTTGCCCCTCTTTGAATTACTGTGTGAAGCGCGGTGGTTCAAAGATAGTCTGTGTTTGATAGAGATATGAAACTAATTCAAAAGATAAACCGATCTCAAGATAAAAACCGATTGAGAGATATTGAGATAGGAGGTCCTGAATGACCAGAGATAATGTTCACTGTAGCAGCGATGAACCGATGATTGCGAAAAAGTGTCAAAATGCTTGATTCTGAACCTTAGGATTGATAAGAAGTGAGTGACCCATTCTAGACTCGATTGTCTTAGCGGAACTAGCAGGTATCACATCCGAATCCTTCAGTTTCCGAAGAACCAAGGAAAGAACACTATGATCTGATGGTTGCAAAAACTAATACAGTTTACAAGATTAGGAGAATACCAGATTGATATGGATCGATGAATCTGATATGCCCCAAGTGATGATAGATTTGCCCCAAGCGATGAGGACTTTTGATGAATCAGCGACTAGATGTGATTGTTGTCTTGATCACTGATGAAAGATATTGATAGACTTGATCGATAGAATTTGATTTACAGACTTTGAATGATGTGCAATACCATGCCCCCTTCGGGATTAAAATTGAAATTTGACAAGAAAAGTCAGCGTTGATAGTTTAGAAGCATGTTAATTGATGTGAGAAGTGGTTATACACGTCCGAGAATGCATTCTGCATCGTTGGAAGGTCCCAAAAGACTAAGTTTGACTAGGTTTGACCATGAGTTGACCATGTTGAAATTTTGATAGTGTGATGTAAGATAATCAATTAAGTTGAATACTAGATTTCTGTGATGATTGAAGGTTGATTATGCAAGCAATTAATAATATGAATGATCTCAGATTTGAATTTTGATCCCGAAAAAGGATTCTACTTGCTATTTCATTGGAGGAACCTTCGTGTGAGATTCAGCTCTTGTTAGACTGGAAGATGCGATTTGAAGAATCGTTTAAGTATTGGAGTTCGTTTAATCATTGTGAGATCATGCAACATGCAAAATGAAATGAGATATGCAAAATGAAATGCAACCTAAGACCGAGGACCTAGTCACTGATCATATGTCGATTTGTTATCATCATTGAACTTTTAGGTAACCGGATAAATCAATACAATGCCCACTAGCCATGAAACCATAGACATATGAATATTGATTTGTATGCGCAAGAATCAATACAACACCCACTGGTTATGAAACCATGGACATATGAATATTGATTTGTATTTGGAATGTTGGATCAGATATAAGCATCAAAGCATAAACGCCAGGATGACCTGAATATCATGTCCATTTTGATATAGCAATTTGTACAAGCATCAAAACATAAACGTCGTGATGACCTGAGTACGCCTTGCGTTGCAAACACATCAAACAGTCAAAAGATCATTCTAAATCCAGTGTGAATTACCCGTAGTGACCCTTTATCGTTCACATCCTTAGGCAAGATTGCGTTCCACAGTAGGAGAAAGAACTTACTCAAAAAGATAATAGTTAGATCAAACTTCCTTGAATTGCCTGGGTATCAATGGTCGAGGTACGCATGGCCATCCAATTCGAGATAGAGGCTCTTACAGTCGGACACCATTTCAATCCAAAATTTCCAAAGTTGTTAGATTTTCACATACAAGCAGAAGACAAAGAAAAGATTATGCCCCTAGTCATCACTCTCTAAATCCTATAAAGGACATCATCGAAGAGCTCGAAGGGACACAATATGCAAAAATCTCAATGCGAATCAGTAAGCATACAAGGAGATAAAAGCATGAAAAGCACAGATTGTTTCAGTTTTCAGTTTGATTGCGTTGTTATAGATGCAAAATCCTTTCTGGAGACAAGACTGACTGACTGACTCACATGAAGCTTCAAAGGACTCTGGCTTGATATGACACGTTTAAGATACATTGGAGGCCATAGGATATGACATTGATTGCCCCCAAGTTTGAACATTGATAGGATATAGACGCTTGAGCTGATTGGTGTACAGATCGACTTATTGAAACCAGGATATGCAGAAACAAACTGGGAGATATGTACAAACTAAAGCAAGACTGAAAGCTGGGAAAGACCAAGATTGTGCTAATAGATGGAGCATTTTGGAACAAGTGGCACCTATTTGCCAGGTTTTCACCATCTTGGTAGAGATTCTATTTTTGCTACCAAGGCGCCTGTTTCCAAGTTTTCACCAAGGCACTTTTTCTGATTTTTTCATTTTTTTGTATTTTTCATTTTTTCAATTTTTTTGTACTTTTGATATTTTTTGATTTTTTTGTGAATCATCAAGGCGCCTATTGCTAGGTTTTCACCAAGATGTTCATTTTTTCAGGACTTTTTCTAATTTTTAAGATTTTTTTAGGACATTTACCAAGCACTGAATGCCTTAGGCATAGAATTTCTTCAGATGGAGAATGTTGATTGGTTCTCGGAGCTGTTCTCCTTCAGTCGTTGAGAGTTGATAGGCACCAGAGCCAAAAGTAGCAATGATAACAAAGGGACCCAACCAATTGGGTTCGAACTTCCCCTTGCGTTCTCGATGTGATTGATTTTTAGGATTTTCTCTCAACACTAGATCGCCAACCTGAAATTCTCTATGTCTGACTTTCTTGTTGTAGCCTCTAGACATTCTTTTCAGATACACTCTGAGATGATCATACGCTGCTTGTCTGTGCTCATCTAGTAGTTCCAGTTCTTGTAACCTAGACACTCTGTAGTCTTCATCAGTGACAAGTCCATGCATTTTGATTCTAAGTGATGGAATTTCAACCTTAATAGGTAGTACTGCTTCAGACCCATAAACTAAAGCGAAAGGTGTAGCCCCAATAGGTGTTCTGATACTTGATTTGATACTTGTTTTGATACTGATTCTGATACTTGTTCTGATACTGGTTCTGATATTGGTTCTGATACTTGTTCTGATATGTGTTCTGATACTGGTTCTTATACTAGTTTTGATACTTGTTCTGATACTAGTTTTGATACTGATTCTGATACTGATTCTGATAATTGTCCCGATACTAGTTCTGATACTGGTTCTGATACTTGTTTTGATACTTATTCTGATACTTGGTGTACTTGATAGCATCTTTTTCCATTTGAAAACTCCCAAGCAAGATCATATCATGCAGTCCCAATGTCTAGCAAGGTGGAGAACAAGAGGGATTAGCAAGCTGGTGGAAGAGATGGAAGACAAGAGAATGAAGGAGAATGAAGGGAAGAAATCCTCAAGGGGAAACTCCTCAAGAATACTCAAGCTAGGGAAAAATCGTCATGTAAAGCATATTTGGATAAGTAATGAAAGGCTAGCATAGGATAAGTCACAAAAGCGTAATGCAAGAGCAGGAAAGAATGCAATCCAAAGGAGTAGACATGTCAAGAGGCTTCATAGCACTGTGTTTTACTCTTTCTCTCTTAGATCAAGACCAAAGGGGAAAAGGGATAGCGACAAGTGAAAATGAATGAAGGAAAATAAATATGAAGGCTAAACATGGAAGGAATGAAAGCAAGATCACCGTAAGATAGCTCACAAAATAGCCAAATATTCGTGTATAGATCAACATTGTCAAGATCAAAGAGAGAAGATGGAATGGATGAAATATGTAGAAGAACTACGCATGATGCCTGATTGCCAGGTTTTCATCATGGTACTTATCCAAGGTGCCACAAGAAAGTGGTTTTCACCATAGGATGAATTTATTTCTCTTTACTTTTGCTACCAAGGTGCCTGTTTCCAGGTTTTCACCAAGGCACATTTTCAATTTATTTTATTTTTTATTTTTTATTTTTTTTGGAAGAAGGCAAGCTTTTTAGATAATGCTCCTTGAAAGGATAAACCATGATATGCCAAGGATTCAAAATGATACGCTCAAAGATGCTGATAGGGAAAGGGAGATGAAAGAGAAAAATGGAGGATAAGGTTTTATGTAAAGCGAGTGAGGTTGAGAGATAGGAGGAATAGGCAAGTGAGGAAAAAGGATAGGAGGTAGAAGGATAATGCATGGAAGGATTGTGAAAGGGTAGATGGAAAGGAAGGCAATTTCAACATCAACACATACCTTGAAGGGTGGTGAGAGGATGGAGGAATCATGAATGAAGGAATATGTGAAGGAATATGGTGAATGTTTAGTAGAGGTTGCGGTTCAGGCACATAGAATGGAAGAATATTTTTGGAAGAAGATGAAGTGGAAGCCTTTGGAAGCTTGAATGTCAACTTCACTTGTTGCTCAACACCAAACTCTTTCAAGAGAGACTTTGGAATCCATATAGCCGTAGGCTTTTTATTTCCTTTTGGTAATTTAGAGAGAATATCTTCAATGATGGATTTTGGAACCCATACTTGTCTTGTAGTTTTTTTCTTAGATATCTCTTTTGACTTTATGTTTCCATGTCTATTAGAGGAGACATGGTGATCTTTTTTTGATGGATTCTTGTATTGCTTCTTTTTCTTGTATTGAACATTCAAGTTACTTCCAAAAGACATGGGACTTGTGGAAGAAGGAGGATATGACTGGTTTAGATGGGTGGGTGGATGAAAAGGATTCAAGGGTATGCATCTATGTTGATCTTGAGGAAAGATGGGAGATGGAGGTATGTAAGGACCTAAGATGGATGGAAAATCAGGAGAGCTAGGAGGGGAAAGTGAAGGGACATAAGGACCCAAGATGGAAGGAAGGCATGAAGCCCTTAGTAGTGGTGGAAGAGGTCCAAGGATGGAAGTGGAAGATGCAAAAGGATAATCAATAAGTTCATCAGCATCTATATGACAACCAAGGATATCAGCATCTTTAGAGTGAGCATTAGGATCTTCAATAGAATCATGGACATCTTGAATATGAGCACCTTCTTTGATAGGATTGTTCAAAGCTTGCAAAGACTTCGGAAGAGTAGAAAGTGGAAGTGAACATGGAGTGGTAGAACAAGAAGATGAAAGACTTTGATCTTGACAAGGATCTTCGGATAGCATAAGCGCATAATTTTTCTTTTGTTTTTCAATAGGCTTAAAATTGGAAGTAACAACACTATTTTTACCGACCTTAATGGAAGCATCATCTTTGGAAAGCGCAAGTGTAGTAAGGTTATTTTGATTGTCAATAAGCTCAACAGTGTGAGTAGTAGCTTGATCTTGCTTAGGAGAAGACTTAAGACATGGTGGAATGCATGAAAAATGGTCTGTAGGATCAAAAGAACCATGAAGCGGATAAGAGACATCATGAAAAGAATTGGATGACATGGAGGGTTCTTGATCTTGATCTTTCTTTATGTTCTTTTCTTTATCATTTTTAGAGTCCTCTTGACATAGAGCCACTTCTAAGGACAAGGAAGCATGTTGGGATTGTATGGATGACTTTGGAAGAGATGGTGGAGGACTAGCTGAAGTAGGGATTATAGCATATGAAGGCTTAGGCTCTTTACGTTTATCATTATTGAAAGTATTTGTAGCCAGGTGAAGGTTAGCTTGAGTTTCTTTAAGAGGTAGCCCTGGGGGATAACTATAGGGAACCACATGAAAAGTATCAGGGCTTGTGTCGGATGAAGGTTCTGTGAAAGATGTGAAAGACTCAGAAGCTTTAAGAAATGTACAAGTATTGGAAGAAGTAGGGGATGGAAGGGAACCATCACAAGACAAAGGTCCAACATTAACATGATCTTGCTTGAGAGTGTAATCTTTATTTTCAGCCTGAGAGTTCTTAGAGGAGAGATCCTTATAGTATGCATGTTTATAATCAGCGTGGTAAACTTTCTCTTCCTCAAGTGAAACAGATGGATCATCTAGGTATTGTGCATAGAAATCATCAAAGTCTCTTTCATAATCAGAATCATATGGATCACCATCACGATCTATCCAATGTGATGGCCCCTTTGTAGTAAGCAGAAATGAACGATGAGGAGGACTCTTAGGAACAGAGGTGTCATAGGTATCATTACATTTTCTGTCATCATAGTCATCATAGTCTTCAAAGCTAGATGTGTCACTCTCCGTGGAAGAGGTATCATATTGCTCAATTTTTTTCCGGGGGCATGGTGACATGTACAAGTCTTTATCAAATGGAAAAGAGTATAGAGGTTCCTTTTCTTTCCCAAGTTTGTCAAGCTGGACTTGCATAGCATGTATCTGTTTCATTATAGTGGTGATCAGAGCTTCTTCCTCTTGTTTACTGATTCTTTGAGACATGTGTACTGATTCTCAATAGCTATTGCTCTATTCCTGACACAATGATATTTTTGACAGATTCTGGAACTAGGCTGGAAACATTGGATATCTTGCAATTTGACAATTTCTAACAACTCTCTCAAATTTTTCCAAAAGACACTCTACAGACTCGTACGACAGTTGGGTATAAATGAAATGACAGTTGTGAAACTCGTACGACAGTTGGGTAGATATGAAACAACAGTTGACAAAACTCGTACGATAGTTGCTAACAATTTTTGGCTTCTTGAATTTTGCTGGTTTGAAAACTCGTACGACACTGGTTTCTTAATCATACGACATATGGGCTTTACTGAAATGACATTTGACAAAAAGTCATACGACTTTTGACTTCTTGAAATGACTTTTGACTCCAGAAAGAACTTTACGTCAATTTTTGCAAAATTTAAGGTTTTCAATTTTGGATTGTTTGCAAATTGTATTGTCCAGATTTTGAAGGTTATACCAGATTTGATCATTTTTAATAGCCAAGTAGATAAATAAGAACGCAGAACAGCAAGCAAGTGATTCCAAGCACGTCTGAAAATAATGAACAAGGGAAAAAGCAACCTTGCGCATGAACAATCAAGTGACCAAATTGTGCTAATCCCTGAGAGTACTAATTGTGTATGTTCTGAAAAAGTTTTGCAATAACGCACATATACCTGAAAGTGAAAAATTGGCCTCTCTAGTGTTTTTAGTAATGGTTTGACTCTGCAACTTTTATGATTCAAAGGGGTGAACTCCAATCCCGGCGCACCAGGGTTTTGACACAGTCCGAGAACTTAATCTTCAAGAGCTGCTAGGGAGATCTGACAACCCAACAATGAACCATACTCGTGGAGATTTCTTCCACAAGGACATTTATATAGCGGCTGTCACTACCATGGCGAAAATGGCTATTACCGCTTGAGGTTCCGTCAATGCAGTTTGCCCTGTGAAGGGATTGTCCGCTACGGTTAACCCTCTCTAAAGGTGACTCACAATAGTATACCACAAGGGGACTTGGCTCCAGATTCAAGGTTTTGACACCTCTTCACTTTTAACCCAAACAAAGCAAGCAGATTAATCCGACATGCTAAGACAAAGTTTTGTTCCACCAAGGTCTGTGATATCAACTCCACGTGATCTATCAACCTCTCCGGGGAGAGAATGTATCAATCAATAAGAGAAGACACACTAACCAATTTTGATTCACCAAAGCTCGTGATATCAACCCCACGTGATCTATCAACCTCTCCGGAGAGAGAATGTGTCGATCAATAAGAGAAGATGCACTAACCAAGTTGAATGTGAAATGCACTAAGTATCCTCCCTACCTACAAGGATTCTGTCATCAAGAAGGATTTCGCTAGGAATCCAATCCCTCAAGAATCACGAATAGTGTTCATAGGGCCTAATTACTATGTGAGCACAGATGTATGTTCCGAAAGTAAATCTACCAAAAGTACCCAAAAAGTAGAAAGAGGAACACTTAACGCTTAAAGTGAATATGAGATGAGTCCACAAGGTGGAACACTTAACACCTCACACAAGCTGAAAATGAGTCCCCAACTTAGAAAATAAGTGAGTTCCTAAAAGCACAAAAGGGTTGCCAAGTGGAACATTTAACGCTTTTGTCCTGTTGACCCCTCCCCTTTATGGCGCTGAGATTGCAACCACGGGGCGGAAATGAGGGGCCGGCGGATTAGCGAGTCCAATAACTCAAGATAGCAATCAAGATCAATCACAAGTATTCTAAGACTACTTAATGAATCCTTAAGGGATCACAACCTAGTATCAATTACGCAAGTGTGTAGAAATATATCAAAAGCATGAAAAGATGCACACAAGCTTGACACGTAAGAGATTTGTTTTAGGATCCAAATTGAAATATTATTAGCTTGAGAAGAATACCTTAGATCCAACGCTTTGCAATCCAGAATTTAGCACACGTCCGAAAGTACAAAACCAAGACAAATCAACAGCAAACTGTAAGCGTTAGAAATCAATAATCTAAAAGTACAAATATGCAAATTCTGTGATCAAATGGCAAATTTTGAAAATGAAACCAACATGCTTGGATTTGGCTTGGAAAGAGCTTTCCAATGATATATCACACTTAAACTTTCAATACCATATGTGAAAATTTCACAAAAAAATGGGTGCCAGTTTTCCAGAGTGGCACGGATTCTGAAAATGCCAAAATTTTCAAAAAAAACAAATCAGAAAATAGAAAGCTGGCATGATCAAAATAGGCATAGGCATGATTGAAATGAGCATAGGCGTGACTGAAATGTGCCCAGGCATGATTTAAATACTCAAAGGCATGATTTAAATACTCACAGGCGTGATTTAAATACTGATAGGCATGATTTAAATACTGAAAGGCGTGACTAAAATGTGCCCAGGCGTGATTTAAATACTCACAGGCGTGATTTAAATACTGATACGCGTGACTGAAATGTGCGCAGGCATGATTTAAATACTCACAGGTGTGATTTAAATACTGATACGCGTGACTGTAATTGACAGATGCGTGACTGAAAATGGTAGATGCGTGATTGAAACTGACAAATGCGCGAATGAAACTGTCAGATGCGTGACTGGAACTGTCAGATGCGTGACTGAAACTGTCACATGCGTGAGCAGAATACTTGCAAGCGTGAACAAATTGCTCGTAGGCGTGAACAGATTGCTTGTAAGCGTGATCAGATTTCTCGTAAGCGGCATTTTTTCTGTTTGCGCAAAAATGATGAAAAAGTGACGCCGAAAATATATAAAATTAGATAAAAATGAAGAGAATGAGGCTCAAGGCCCCACGGTGGGTGTCAGAAATGTGTGTGTGAAAATTGTACCTGATCTGTAGACACAACACTTCAGTAAAACATTAGAGGTTAGTGATAATCAAAATCGTGCAAAATTGAAAGCTATCTAACCAAGCGATTTACTGCCTTCTAATAGGTGCGAGATTAATGTTCTCAGATTATTATCGAGATCAGTGACCTAGACGACACCTAAATGAAGGATTTGAATGCAATTGATCTAGATATGAGATTGAATGCAATTATTCTATTTTTTTGGATTTTTCTATGCAATAAGAATGATAAAAACTTGATATGAAATTAATCTATATGAAAATTGATATGCTATGCTAATCTAACAATGATATGAAATATGAATGCAAAAATAAGATTGATCTCACAAAAATGCCGATTTGCAAGAGCTTTGATTCTTCAATTCCAATTCTCCAGCGTGATTGTGCAAAATATGAGATGATTTGTGAAGAGCTGAAGCCTTTAATTTATAGAAATCTAGGGCTTTGGAGGTGCATGGATAAAAGCCATAAATCACTCAAATAACTCAGGTTGATTTTTGAGTTATCTGATCATGAAAGATAGTTAATTCTCAAAATCATGCAAAAATAGCTTTTTAACTCAAATTAGAGTTTAGATCAGCTTTTTGAACTCCAAAAGGATGTTGAGTTCCAAAAAGTCAATAACTTGCATTGATTTTCTGATTTGGAGTTTAACTGTTTCTTTTGAATATGCATAATAATTAAGAATTAAATAAATAAATAAAGTGATTTATCCTCAACTCAACTGATTTTTGAAAATAAATAATTAATTTATGGGTTAATTAACTATTTTATCAAACTTTTATTAAAAATTATATTATTAAATAATGACAACATGCTTTAATTAATTAAATAAGAATTTAATCAATTAAAGATAGGAATTTTGATTTATTGTCAAAATTAAATAATACAATTAATAATAGATAGAATTAAATTTAATTACACAATTAAGTGGCAAATATTAAATCTAATTAATTAAATATGAAAATATTCAATTAATCAAACTTAGGATAAATGTGATTTATCTCCAAATAATCATTAAATTAAAGATAATTAAGATAATTAGGAATATTACTAGGAATATTCCCCGATGCAAAATTTAAGATAATCAATTATAATTCGATGATGTTTAGATGTGCCTTAGATTAGGACTTTGATGTCGATTTTGTTCGATTTGTCGATGTAGGAGATTAATGAACTTATAGCCCATTTTTGGGGTATTACACTATGCAAATGGTTACATTAGTTCATAAAACATTTTACCAAGATCGAGGAACATTTAATGTGATGATATTCATTAAATGCAATGTATATCTTTTGTAATAGTTGATCTAGGTTATTATTGTACACCGTAGATCTTAGGGTTATGACTATGTTGTGTAACCTAATTTTGTTAAAGCGGCAAAAATAGAACACTATATATTTGTCTGTTCGCATCATTTTTGGTGTGAGCTGATATATGAATCACGGAGCACTTGAAGCAATTGCCTAACTTCAAGCCTATCAGTTAACAGAGCAGAATTGAGTAAAGAGGAATTCAGATTGAGTAGAATCAGAAAAGGCTATCAAGCAATTCAGAGCTGAGATTCATCATAAGTAAGGTGATATTTTATCAGAACTTATAGATCTGTATCAGACAATTGAGTTGTCAAATAGCAGATAATTGCCTATTGCTTTTTGACAATTGTAATAGAGTTTTTGGATAAAATCTCTTAACAGAGTAGACTTAACAGTCTTATGTAAATCTCTTAACCGAGTGCACACTTCATTAGTGTTGTTAAAATCCTACAACTAGGTAGATCTAGTTGATCTAACATGTCACTCCTAACAAGGTGAGATCACTAGAAGTGATCAAAACTTGTAGCCCTAACAGGCAAACCTTTTCTATTTGCAGTAGTGAAGAATTTATGGGTGTCATCCCCACCGCATTTGTTACCTTCTAACAAGGGTTTATGCATTACCAAAATACTTGTGTCATGTGATTGTCATATTGATGTCATGTTGTTTACTTTCATAAGTTAAATGAATGATTGATACATGTAGTTAGATTCTAGTTGTTTTGGTTAGTTATTAATGTTTACAGTTATATATTAGAAAGGTTTACAAGTAAAAGTTTTTGAAGGCACTGATTCACCCCTCCCCTCTTAGTACCTATCTCTCCTAATTCCAACAATTGGTATCAGAGCACAGTTCTCTTATTGAACAGTTTAACCACTGAAGGGTAAAGATCTAAGTCATGGAGAGATACAAGCTTGACAAGACTATTGAGAATCAGAAGATACAAATGAAAATGTTTGTGGAATAGTATAAGCAAGCCAAGAAAGGACTGAAGAAATTATTGGTTGAGAGGAAGAACCTAACTATTCTACAAAATGAGATTGGTTACCATGAAGAACCTATTGATGAAATTTTTGAGCATATTGGATCTAGCTCTGGAAGCATCTATGATGGATCTAAAAGCATAATCACTGATTTATCTGAAAAAAATCAACCTTTAACTGATCAAGTGAAAGCACTACAAATCGGTCAAATTTCTCAGATGGTGAGAATGGTAGAAAAAATGAACAAAGCAAAACAAGCCAAGCAAGAAAGGAATTTGGCTATTGATGACCGAAGACAGATGACTGAGCAACTTCAAGGTAAAGAGAGTGAGATACAGAGACTCACTGGTCATCATTTCCAAGTAACTAATCAAATGATGACTGTAAATCAAGAGATAAACTAAGTAAATGGAGAATTGTCAAGAAGACTAGAAGATGTTGGAAGACTCAGAGAAGATGTTGGAAGACTCAGAGAAGAGAATGAGAAGTTGAGAAATGAAGTGAAAAATCAACAGCAACAAAATGAAATGAAGAAACTTGTTGAGGACAGTTCCAAGAAGATTGATGATTTCTTGTCTAATCAAAGAAGATTTGGGGGTAGAGCTGGAATAGGCTACACTAGTGAAGGAGAATCATCACAACAAGCTAAACAAGTCAACATCAGTCAAAATTAGAAACCTAAAGTGTTGGCATGTTATCACTATGGCAAACTGGGACATACATCTAATGTGCGTAGAAGCAAAGCACAAGGTAAACCTCCTGTCACTCCTAATTTCAATGGATGTTGTTACTACTATGGTAAGTTTGGACATCCTTCTTATGAGTGTAGAGCTAAGCAAAATGATCTTGCTAATAATACCACTATGGAGAAAATATGTTATACTTGTAATAAACATGGACACACTGCACGAGAGTGTAAGGCTAATATGAAGCAAGTATGGACTCCTAAGCAGCAAACACAACAAAAGCCCTATCAATCAAAGAGATAAGGTAACTCTTATGTTTGTGATTATAATACATGGGCTAACTACACTGCTTGTGGTAGATATGGACACATTGCAGAAAATTGTTACAGAAAAAGTTGGATTGGACAATCAAGAAGCTGGACAAGCACTAGAATGGCTTGTATGCACTGTCATAGGGTCGGTCATTTAAGAAAGAATTACAGAGACCGAGCACCAAATGAAAACCATATATTTGAGAGTGGGTATACTATCACATATATCATGAAGTTAAGGAACACTATGTGGAAGAAGACATCTAATGAGAATGCTGAGTCAAGTAATGTTGTCAGTGAAACCTCATCCACTAGATTGGGTGACATCGGTACCTCCACTTAAGGTGAAACAAGTATGTATGGGACTGACATTTCAAATGATCACATTTTACATATAGTTCCTTATGCATGATGTATTTATACCAAATCAGCATGAGTAAAGATGCACTATGGTTTATATGTTAAGAGCTAACAATGTTATATAGTCAGTAAAAGAGAGACCGAGAGTTGGTCACCCATCGGTAAACACTATCTAAGGTTAACCGAACACATGTATTAACTGATGAAGAAATTCTATGTTAACCAAGCGGATGAAAAATTTTAGTTGTCATTGAGCTGACAGTTGTTTCATACCGATAGTTAGGTCAAGCATTTATTGCATGAAAGTTTGAGCAGGAATATCAAAAGTCTATAAATACACAGGAACAGAGTTCATTTTTACATTGCGATTTCAAAGAGTGAAGAATTCAAAGAGCAGAGTTTGAGCTAAAAGATTTTCAGAAGGATTCGAGGCTACTTTAGATCGAACCGACATCACTCTTCATGATACCGAGTAAGTTCATTTGCTATCAAACACTTTTTATCCTGTTGTTTGCTGAAACCCTAGAATCGATTTATGGCATCTACATCATCTGCAAGCAAATCACAAGTATTGAGGAGGAAGTTAATCTAATCGTTAGGGAAAATTTCAATGAACCTAAGTTTAAGCCACATCCCAAGGTCGTAGCAAAAATAGATACAATGGGTGCTTTTTCGAGCATACCAGAAAGGGTTTTATTAACAGAAGACATAAGATCATATATTCATTGCAAATTCAGAGAAGTTGGAGATTTTGAAACTATAACAGCATATCAACAACTTTGTGGCCCCGATGGTAAATTGAAAATAGATCACAAGAAGATTGAAGAATTAGGGTTATCATTTTTTATACACTTTCTGCAATCATTTAAATCAAATTAGATCATAATCATTTTGAGTAGGTATCACGATGACAAATTCTAGCTGGATAAACTGATTGAGGTCAACAAGAAAATGATCAGTAGGGTTATTGGGCTCCCTACAATTGACAAGGCTAAGGATTTTTGTAGTTCATCACGACCAGATGTTGAGAAATATACTGGAGCGCAATGGGATGGTCGGGCATTGAAGATTTCAACAATCAGAGACCCAGCAGTTAAATTTGTAGCACATGTGATCAGGTACAAGTTATTTCAATCGAGCAGACTCAACAGTGTACCCTGCAGCGTAGTAGACATGGCACACAAAATTGTGGTAAAAGGTCACCAGGTTGATCTTGCCAAGGTACTATTTCATCAACTTCAGGAGAATATGAAGACCATAAGGAAAAAGAATTCTAACACATGTAAGTTCATATCACTACTTGCTTGCATATTTTTCTATCTACAAAAGTATATACCAGGCACCGGTAAAGTAAATTGGAAACCGGATATACCGATAACAAAACAAATCAATGAAATGATGAATAAGTTAGGAGATATGTTGAATAAAGAGTTTGATGCATACTTCAAAGAGTTTTAGTCTAAAATGCATAAAAGAAGCAAAATTCTGAGGGAATTAGTTCAAAAATTTGAGAATGATATATGCTTTGTAGTCAACATAGATTATACATTGATAAAAGTAGTTGAACCTAGGATAAAATGGTTGGCACCAATGGGATATGAAATGAACCATGATTTCACACTGAAATCTATTAATGCCCTACTTGTTAGCTTGTGGTGACTGATCAGGAAAGTACTATCTAGGAAAGTACTGTACACTTTTCCTCCCAACCTCACCTGGGGAGTATTCATCTATGTCTGGCACAATCGGTGGCATTCAATATTACTGGAGAAACGAAAGCTAAAGATCTGATGGATACCCTAGCGAAGTTGTATGAAAAGCCTTCAGCTTCAAAAAAGGTATTTCTTATGAAGCGTTTATTTAATATGAAAATGGTAGAAGGTGGATCAGTCGCTAATCATTTGAATGAGTTTAATACAGTTACAAGTCAGTTAGCCTTAGTTAAAATTACTTTTGATGAAGAGGTTAGGGCTCTCTTGATTTTGTGTCCTTTGCCAAAAAGTTGGAATGGCTTGGTAATGGTTGTTAGTAATTCTATTTCCGGTTCTAATACCCTAAAGTTTGATGATGTTATTGGTGTTATATTGAGTGATGAAATTCATAGGAAAAGATTAGGGGTATCCACATCAGGTAGTGTATTGAACGCAGAAAGCAGAGGCAGAACAAGAGATAGAGGAAACAACTCTAGAAATCATGGGAAATCAAGAGGAAAATCAAATGGAAAGAGGTTTGAATCCAAAGGGCCAAAAGATTGCTGGTACTGTGGAAAACTAGGTCATAAGAAGAAAGATTGTTGGTCTCAGAAGAAAGATCAAGGAGACAAACATGATGGAAACAAGGAGACAAATGTGGTAAGTAACAAATCCAAAGAGGATGCTTTGCTCTTGTCTTTAGAAAATGTTGATGATTCATGGGTGTTAGATTCAGGAGCTTCATTTCATGCTACACCCCATAGATGTTATTTTGTTGATTATGTCCAAGGGGATTTTGGGCTAGTTTATTTGGGAGAGAATGAACCCTGTCAAATTATTGGAAAAGAGAAAATCAAGAGTAAGTTGCAGAATGGGAATCATTGGCTACTACAAGAGGTAAGACATGTTCCAAGGCTGAGTAGAAATTTAATTTCAGCAGGGCAACTCACTGATGAGGGTTGCACAGTTACTTTTAATGATAAAAATTAGAAGGTTTCAAAAGGTTCCTTAGTAGTAGCAAAAGGTGTGAAAGTAGGCACCTTATATCTTCGTACAGGTCATATTGTTCCTTCTACTTTAATTGTTTCAGAAGATAATGAATGTTCAGGAACAGTGGTTGCAGTTGAGCAGGAAGAACATCAAACCGTTGTTGTAGATTCTGACATAGCACTATGGCACAATAGACTCGGGCACATGAGTGAGAAAGGTATGAAATTACTTCATTCAAAGAAAGTTTTACCTGGTCTGAAATGTGTAAATATGGATTTCGATGAAAGTTGTGTATGGAAAACAAAAGAGAGTTAGTTTTGTGAAGAGTGGGAAGGAAAAGAAAAATGAGAGATTAGAGCTTGTGCATATAGATGTATAGGGTCTAGCTCAGGTATCTTCCCTTGGTGGCTCTCTGTATTATGTTACATTTATAGATGATGCAACAAGAAAAGTATGGATTTATTTTCTTAGACAGAAATCTAATGTATTTCAAACTTTTAGGAAATGGAAATGCTTGGTTGAGAATGAGACTAGAAAAAGATTAAAATGTCTCAAATCTGAATATGGTGGTGAGTATTGCAGCACAAAATTTGAAGATTATTGTTCCTCTAATGGTATTCATAGGTAGAAAACTATACCAAGGACTCCACAAGAAAATGGAGTGGTTGAACGCATGAACAGGACAATAATGGAGTGTGCAAGGAGTATGAGGTTGCATGCTAGGCTGTCCAAAAATATGTGGGCAGAGGCTATGAACACTGCTATTTATTTAATCAATAGAGGCCCCTCTACTCCTTTGGACTGTGGTATTCCAGAGGAAGCATGGAGTGGTAAGAAGGTGAGTTATTCTTTTCTCAAAACCTTTGGTCGTGAAGCTTTTACACTTATAGATTCTGAAAACATAACCAAGCTGGAAGCTAAGTCAAAGAAATGTGTATTTGTTGGATATGGCATTGATGAATTTGGTTATAGGCTTTGGGATTTTGAAAATCATAAAATTGTAAGAAGCAGGGATGTCATATTCAATGAGAAAGTATTGTACAAAGATCTGTTGCAGCAGCATGAGAAGAAAGAAAATGACTATGTAGTACTGGATGATACTCCAAAATTTGATGTTCTAGTAGTTCCTTATGCTCCACAAAAATAACAACAACAAATACCACACACCCCAGTGAATGTTAGACGGTCAACAAGGCTAAGTAGACCTCCAGATAGATTTTCAACTTCTTTGTATTCTATCTCATTAACTGATGTTGGTGAACTTGAATGTTATAATGAAGCTGTGCAGGTCGATACAAAGCTTCAGTGGGAGTCTGCAATGATAGATGAAATGGACTCCTTGCTAAAAAATCAGACTTGGGATGTATGCTAGTTACCTGCAGGTAAAAGGGCTTTACAGAATAAATGGGTTTACAGGATAAAAGAAGAGGATGGAGGTAAGAAAAGATTTAAAGCCAGATTAGTCATAAAAGGATTTTCACAGAAACATGGTATTGATTTTGATGAGATTTTTTCTCTAGTTGTTAAAATGACTTCTATTCGTACTATTTTAAGCATTGTGGCTACTGAAGATTTGCATTTAGAGTAGCTTGATGTTAAAACAACCTTTCTTCATGGTGATTTGAATGAAGAAATATATATGGTATAGCCACAGGGATTTAAGGTCAAGGGTAAGGAGAGTTTAGTGTGCAAATTGCAAAAAATTTTATATGGCTTGAAGCAAGCACCTTGGCAATGGTATATTAAATTTGATACTTTTAAGAATGAGAATGGATACAATCGATGTAATTCTGACCATTGTGTTTATTTTAAGAGGTTGGATGATGACAACTACATTATTTTATGTTTATATGTTGATGATATGCTTGTAGCTGGACCTAACATGGATCATATTAAGGGGTTGAAACAAGAGTTAGCAAAATATTTTGCTATGAAGGATTTGAGGGTAGAAAAACAAATCCTTGGCATGAAAATTTGTAGAGATAGGAAGAACACAAAATTAACTCTATCTCAGACTGATTACATTGAAAAGGTGTTGCAAAGATTCTACATGAAGGATGCCAAAGTTGTCACTACACCTTTGCCTAGTCATTTGAAATTGACTAAGGAGATGTCTCCCAAGACACTAGAAGAAGAGACTAAAATGTCTAAGGTACCTTATGCTTCAGCTGTAGGGAGCTTAATGTATAATATGGTATGTACTAGGCCAGATATTGCACATGCAATAGGAGTCGTTAGCTGATATATGAGTAACCCTGGTATTGAGCATTGGAATGCAGTCAAATGGATTCTCTGATATTTGAGAGGTACATCTAGTAAGTGTTTACACTTTGGGGGTTCTACTACTACTGTACAAGGCTATGTTGACTCAGATTTGGTAGGAGATATAGATAGCAGGAGGAGTACTATAGGTTATGTATTTACTGTTGGTGGGACAACAATGAGTTGGATTTCTCGACTACAAAAGGTGGTTGCTTTATCCACTACAAAGGCAGAGTATGTTGCTGCTACAGAGGCAGCCAAGGAGATGATATGGCTTCAATTCTTCATGGAAGAATTGGGACATCCTCAGATGGGTAATTGTATGCATACAGATAGCCAAAGTTCTATTCATCTTGCAAAGAATTTTGCTTTGCACTCAAAGACAAAACACATACAATTGCGGTACCATTTCATTCAGTCAGTTTTGGATGATGGGAAGTTAAGCTAGAAAAGATACATACAGATGATAATCCAGCAGATATGTTGACAAAGGTAGTAACAAGGGAGAAGTTGAACTCCTGTTCAACTTTGGTTGGTCTACTAGACTGAACAAAATAAAGGGACAGTTGAGTCCAGGGTGGTTCGATCTAGTGGGAGCCTCATATGGTAGTGGTATTGCTACAGGATCAGTCTCCAAGTGGGAGGTTTTTTAGTTGGGATACTGATCAGTCACCAAGTGAGAGATTGTTAGCTTGAGGTGACTGATCAGGAAAGTACTATCCAGGAAAGTACTATACACTTTTCCTCCTGACCTCGCTAACATATTTTTTGGTAATTTTTGGGCTGACATGTTGTAACTCATTCTAACCCTAAAGTGGCAAAAATATTGTATAATATGGCTTAGGGTTAGGGATTTCATCATGTATGATTTTAGTACGTGTGACATAATTGAGCTATAAGGGATTACGGATTGTAATCAGGTTGTAATCACTAGATAATAAAATATTGGACTCATTGTTGGTGGATGTAGCCTAGGGATTGGGTGAACCACGTTAAATCTTTGTGTCTTGTGTTCTCTTCTGTGTGGTTTATTGTTTTTCTGATATTGGTTATATTTGCATGTAATTGTTATTTCTACCTTGTTAATCCTAACACTGCTTGCACTACCAAAAGATCCCATTGCCACTAGGTTCGGAGTATATGAAGAGGCCAAATCCAAAATTTCAACAAATATAGAGATCAGTAAAATTTCTAGAAAGGCAAAGAAGATGAAGAAAAATCTCACTGCTAAATATGGAGATGCGTCTGAGACATATGAAGGGACACTGGTTGAATAGGCAACCAAAGGTCAGTTACAATTGGTTGAAAAACCATATGATAGTGAGGAGATTGAGTCTAACAAAGAAGAAGATCCCACATTAGTTCCTCCACCTAAAATTCCTATAAAGAAGCAATCACCGGCCATGAAGGTATGAAGACATGATCGTCAACTGCAGCACCACCAACTGATAAGGAAGAAGCAGAGAAAGTAACAAAAAGGAGAGCAGCTACACCGATAAAGAAATATATTAAGAGAAAGAACAAGGTCGTAGCTGAGGCACCAAAGAAAAGGAGAAAATTCATAAGAAATAAAGAAGATCTTAAGGAAACTGAGATAGAAGATGATGTCAATCAATTCAAAGTAGTCAGTAACAAGGCAAAAACAATAGATGAAATTATTGAAGACATAATTGAACATGGAGACCTCACTGATCTCTTACTAGACAGATTTGACAAGATGTCAAAAGAAGATCAGACCAAGATAGAAGAGGCTGTCATCCAAATGATGATAAAATTCAAGAAAGTTCCAATGGAATTCACCTATGCATTACCGAAGTTGGATGACAAAATTACTAAGAAATGGGCTATTGCACTAGACACCAAGAAGAGAAAGAGAGAACGCTCTCTAGTTTGGGCAGCCTCACATTTAAGCTTTGGAGAAGTTAGTGAATACTTAACCAAATACCAAGCAAACTTTATGATCAAGAATAGAGCCTTGATGATCATGGATGAAAATGTAGCAGATATGGATACCACAACCGATTCTGTGTGGACATCAATTTTGAAGGCCAAAGAAAAAGATAAGCAAGAAGCATTCTTAAACTTGTCTAAGAAGAGACACAATTCCAAAGGTAAAGGTATTTGCATTGATGAGGGAACAGCAAAGAAATCAAAGAATACCGGTATATTAGTTACTGAGGCAATTGATATCACCAAGGACAAGGAAGAAATAAGTATTTCATAGGATGCACCGGATAAAGTTGAAGTTCAACTGGAGAAGAAAAATAATGATGATGTACTCGTTGAGGACATCACAAATGGTGATCCTGATGACAAAGATGATGAAGATGTAAATATTGCACCAAATAAAGATGAAGCACTAGACACTGAATGTCTATTCACATCACCACCGAGTAAACTTCCTGTACTTGTAGAAGCAGCTGAAATTTTTTAGCAAGTACAACCCAACCACTGAAACCCTGAGCAAAACAAAGACATCACAGGGGATCAAGACATAAAGAAACCTACAAAAATAGATGAGCCTACACAAACAAAGGCACCTTCCACCGAGGCAAAGGAAATAGAATAAACAAAGGAAATAGAGGTGATCCCACTTGACACCACATCCGAGACTCCTATATCAATTGAGACTATAACTACCAAGGAGCAGCAGAAGGAAGAACGTGTGTTAACTAGGAAGGATACTTTGAAATTTGGAGATAAAACTATTGCTATTATTGAGAAGAAATCACCTCTAGCATCCGAGAAGAAGAAGAAGAAGAAAGGAAAAGGGTCGGTCACCCTAGATGAAGTGATCATTATCCCTCAGTGTGACCCGAGGACCCTAAGCCCCAAAGAATTGAGTAAATATGGGGAATTATGTTCAAGAAAGGCAGTGCAAGAGAAGTTGAAGCAAGAATACAAATGAAAAGAAATCTTAACAGATGTTTTGGATATCCTCCAATAGGTAGTACCTGAGGTGAATATTGATGAGGATACTCTTATCATAGATCAACTTGCTACACTTTTCAAGAAGATCAATGACTCGGATATTGATGCAAATAAATGGATTGAAGAAAGGGCAGAATCTAGGATACAGCACAAACTGGCATAGAAAATAAGCCTACAAGTGGCATTGAAGAAGGTCAAATTATCTGAGGTAATCGTCGAGATCAAAACCATCACCCAATTAAATTGTCAATATTTATTGAAGCTTTGTACTACAGACACCTTCACTATTGAAGTCAATGAAAAGATCAAAGGATTAGAATAAGAAATACAGTTTAGTACAAATGCAGCTATAACCGAGCCTCATGCTTTCTTAAAGCACATTCACCAAGTTCAGGAACTTCGGCGGTTAATAGCATATTTGAAGAAACAAGAAGAGCACATAACAGATCAAGTTACTAAGTTACAAAAAGAACTCCTACCATACCTAAAAAATTTTGAGGCACACATTGTCAAAACCGAACAACTTGTTGCAACACTAGAAATTTTAGTGTTAGATAACATCTTTGACATGCATGCAAAATTCATTCTTGAGCACATCGCTCTCACCAACTTGAAAGAGGAATGGGACAACCTCTTGGAGTCAGTGAAGAAAACCCACTAGCATATTTTTGACAAGATGTGAGTATACTACTTAATTTTTGTATTTGGCATTACTATCAAAAAGGGGGAAAATAATGTATAAGTTGTTATGCCAAATATGTACATAGATGCTATGTATACTACATATTACCAGGAGCATGCACCGAGGGGGATTACTTAGTACTTAAATTTTTTTTGATGTGTATATGTATATGGTGGAGATATAAGTTATATAGAAAATTTTGTCTATATACATTCAAAGTTTTGATACTGATGCCAAAGGGGGAGATTGTTATCTCTATTGAGCATTTAAGGTTGTCATTAGTATCAAAGGTTTGTAAAGATATTGGTTGGTCACTTACATTGAGCTAATCGGTAACATGGAGCAGAACAGACTAGTCGGTAAAGCATATATATCGAGCAGCAAATAGTTTACTGAGCACTAGCAGATACTGACATCAACAGACAGTAAACACCAAGCATCACAATATACACTGAGCATCATAGTATACATCGAGCAGTTTACACAGTGTTTACCAAAGATCACAAAAAATGGCATAGTAATCTGAAATGGCACATACTTCTATGCAAATGGTTACAAAGGTTCATAAAATGTTTTACCAAGATCGCAGAACATTTAAATGTGATGATATTCATTAAATGAAATGTATATCTTTTTAAATAGTTGATCTAGGTTATTATTGTACACCACAGATCTTAGGGTTATGACTATGTTGTGTAACCTAATTTTGTTAAAGCAAAAAAAAAAAACACTATATATTTGTGTGTTCACATCATTTTTGGTGTGAGCTAATATATGAATCATGGAGCACTTGAAGCAATTGCCTAACTTCAAGCCTATCAATTAACAGAGCAGAACAAAGTAAAGAGGAATTCAGATTGAGTAGAATTAGAAAAGGCTACCAAGCAGTTCAGAGCTGAGATTCATCACAAGTAAGGTGATATTTTATCAGAACTTATAGATCTGTATTAGACAATTGAGTTGTCAAATAGCAGATAATTGCCTATTGCTTTCTAACAATTGTAATAGAGTTTTTGGATAAAATCTCTTAACAGAGTAAACTTAACAGTCTTATGTAAATCTCTTAACTGAGTGCATAATTCATTAGTGTTGTTAAAATCCTATAACTAGGTAGATCTAGCTGATATAACATGTCACTCCTAATAGGGTGAGATCACTAGAAGTGATCAAAACTTGTAGCCCTAACACTAGGCAAACCTTTTCTATCTGCAGTAGTGAAGGATTTGTGGGTGTCATCCCCATCGTAGTTTTTACCTTCTAACAAGGGTTTATGCATTACCAAAATACTTGTGTCATGTGATTGTCATATTGATGTCATGTTTTTTACTTTCATAAGTTAAATGAATGATTGATACATGCAGTTAGATTCAAGTTGTTTTGGTCGGTTATTACAATTTACAATTATATATCAGAAAGGTTTACAAGTAAAAGTTTTTGAAGGCACTGATTCACCCCTCCCCTCTCAGTACCTATCTCTCCTAATTCTAACAGATTAGATCATCTCCAACTTTAGTTGCTAAAGTCAAAGTAGATGCAAGATCATTTGGGGCTACTCTTCTTAAAAGAAAACCCACCTTAGGAAACCGAGTGTTGATAAAGAAATACTTCAATTTTGTTGTTGTATGCTGAGTTACAATAGTTGGAATTATATTTTCCAACTTGCTAAACTTGGCTACAAACTCATGCATAGGTTCATGTGATTCTTTCTTCACCTATGTGAGTTGGGCCAACAAAGCATAATCATCTTCAGTGGGCTTAAACCTTTCTTCAAAACTGGTTATGAATATTGCCTAATTAGTGATAGTACATGGTCCACTCCTCAAAGTGTTTCAATGAACATTCTCATATTAACATCTTCATGCTCTACACCAATAACCCCACGTGTAATATAAAATGCATCAATATGCTCATTTGAGTGTTTTATAACATCTCAATAGAACTTATGAATATTCTTCTATGAACCATGAGGAATATCATGTAGAGGTGGTGTCAAATTAAAAGGACCAAAAGAATTTCACCAAGGACCTTGAGAAACCATTCTACCCAGGTTGAATGGAGGGATAACAAACCTTGGGATAAGTCAAATGACCTATGGCTTAGGAGTAGTGGAAGATTCACTTGGTATAGGATACCTTTTGTTGGTCGGAGGAAAACTCCTTGTACATTGAAGAGATGACCTTGATTGCAAAAGAAAAAGATCAAAGTTAAACTTTTGCAACAATTCAAAGGTAGGATCTTTGAATCCTTTTCTTCTTCTACCATGTGTATAATAACTTCATTCTTCTAGAAAGAAAGCTTCAACAAAATGCAATAAATAAATTACAAATAATAAGGTATTGGTATTCTTCAACCAAAAGTATGAAGCCTTTGGATGCGTACCTATATCCCTAATAGAGTAGCCAAATATTGTCGGGTGAATATTTTATAATCAACTAAATCAGTTGTTTACAAAATGATTATATCATCCATAATGTAATGAGACTAAATCTCCCCTCTCAGATTGGGGAGGATCCATTCTTATTTATACTAGAAACAAATAATACCTAATTAAGCTTATGTATGCTAAACTACCAATGGGGTGTTACATTCATCATATTCTCTTATTTTAGAATGGATGTTCTTTCCTTACAAAAAAATTCAAATACAATCTCATGATAATAATGCAATCTACCACTAAATATTAGTTGAAACAATAATTACAATACACAATACATTGAGATGAAAGAACAACTAAGAAGAGACCAACAAATTTCAATAAGAAAAAATCCCACAAAAGCACAAAGAATTTTGTTACTTTTTATGTAGATAAAGGAACAAGGATTCAATATACAAGCCACCCAAAGTCTCCAACATATACCACAACCGAAACAAATAAATGTAGATAACAACAACAACTCAAAGTCACCAATTCACTTCTAATTTATTCACATAATACAATTTCTAATTTTACTAATGCAGCTCAAAGACTACAAAATTAGATATGAGTACCTCTTAAACAAATGATCAATACTACACTGTGATTCAATAGGCCCAAGATAATGTAATAGGAAAGACATTATAAAACTTCCACCACATATCAATTTGATCCAAGATAAATATTGGATGCAAGCTTACTTCTTTTATTAATTAAATTTTGATTTGCACTTTAAAACCAAAGTTCCAAGAGGCTCTTTAAAATGACAAGGTTTTGTTGTAGATTCTAAAAGATAATATTTATAATAGAAACCCTCATATATAGAGAGAGGAGAAATTATGAGCAAAAAGGGGAAATTTGCAACTAACTTGACTTATTCAATAGTAGTGTCCTATTTGACTTTGGACAAATGTTGTTCTTACATGTAATTGTTAGAATAACTGAGAGGGAGGTGAATCAATTAAATCGGTTATCCAATAGTCCCAATTACAAAATGTATCACTTAAAACAAATTCAGCAAATATCTACAACTCGGTAACATAGAATACTAAACTATTTGTGCCTTTACTGATTACTAGTTAATTACTCACTGTGATTACCGACCAAATCAAATATGCAATATGTAAAGTATGAAAACAAAGCAATCATCACAGAAACACATAACACAATGATTTAACATGGAAACCCTGTAAAGGGAAAAACCACCTAGGACTGGTAACCCAAAATACTTTTCACTCTTTTGAAGTGAGCTCAATGAAGAGCCAAACTTGTTAAAGGTTACAAAACACACTGTAAGGTGTGACCTTGTTAGAGGATTTAAGAATAACAGTTATCATCCAACTAGCATTCACTATGGGGTTGATAGGATAACAATGTACATTCTATGAATGACATAGGGCAATCATAAGATGGTTAAGTCCACTCGGTTAAGAGATTTTTCTGTTACAATGGTTAAACTGAAATAGTAGGTGATCTGATTACAATACAACTTGATTTTGTAGATGTTTAGATCTATTCTAAGCCCATAAAAAAATTTTGATCAATATTTCAATTCAGTTCATCAATATTCAATAACTTACTGTCCCTCGGTAAAAACTCTCTGACGCTCAATACTATTTTGCAGTTCGGTTCTTCTTCAACCAATCTGATCAGGCATGCATGAAGTTATATTCACATGATATCTCTACAATCTCCTTCTTCCGGCAAAGTTTCAACAATGAAACCAATGTCTCTTATATAGACAAGTAAACTATTTTCTTTTCATCCATCAAATTTTTCCACTTAATCTCCTTCATTGATTTTGCTGCTTAAACCTTCCTCAACAAATGTGTCAATAACTCATTTCAATTCCATCCTTTAGATCTTCTTCAAATTTTGTTAGTTGTTGATCTCATAAAAAACTTTATCTTCAACCTCGAAATCATACACATTCCAACTTGTCAATTTATGTCGGCTAAACTAAACATTTAGTTCTTTCATTCATACTCGATTAACGAAGAAATGTGTTGGCGAACACAAGCTCAGTTAATACTGTCGCTCGGTATACACTACACTGGCTCAATGTATACTGAAGTGCTTCATTTATCGACCACACTACTTTGTTAAGTTTTGCTTCCAACATCATAATAGATTAATGTAACATAATCAAGTCAACAATATGAAGTCATAGACTCATCAATAAGTTACCAAGAGTATTCCTTATCCTCATCTATCATATCCATCTTCCTCTATGTAGATATCTCATTTCTTCATCTTTTTCTCCTTTTTACAAATGTTTAGATATTTGCAACTATCATGATAAGTACTATCAAAACTAGTTGACATCAATGACAACAAAATGACTAATTTAATTATCTTACATATCATTTCAGTAATCGGTGATCTCTAATCACTGATCTTCAAGTCATTTAGGTATTCAATCAGTTGTAGTTCATCAATCTCTCCCTTTGGCATTGATGGCAACTCAAGCAATATGAAATATACCATACACATACCAAACATGCATTCTACAACTATGTAAGCAAATTTTGTAGCTTGATAAGCTCTCCCTAGCTTGATATTTAATATATTTAATCACTACGTTACATAGCAGCATTGCAAGTGTAGACTTTCTTCTGCAGATATGATCTTTCCAACTCTCAGATTCCTTTCTATTCTTAGCAACAAATCTTCAAAACTCTCCCTAACTTCACAAATTATCTCTCCCTTAGATAGATTTTCCAGTGATCTCTCAGTTTGTCATATTGTTTATCTCTCCCTTTGACAACAATGCCAAAGAAAAACATAAAACATATAGCTCTACAATAGCCATGTGACTCTCTATTGTTCGGTGCAAACAATGTATCTCAGTATACTGTTATGCCACTTGTTCCTCAAATCTTTCACAACCTTAAACAGAATCCAAAGTGTGAACTATGTTGCATCAACATGAATGATCTTCTAATAAGATTAGGTTGATGCAACCTCTAGATCACATTAGTGACCGGTAGATAGGGGACAAACCCCAAGTCTAGTCCTCAAGTATTCAAAAGTTTCCTTCAGTAGAGGCTTGGTAAAAATATCAGCAAGTTACTCCTTTGATGTAACATATTCCAGTTTGACTTGCTTCTCCTGTACTTGTTCTCTTAAGTAGTGATACTTAATAGAAATATGCTTGGTCTTTGAATGTATTACAAGATTCTTAGAAATATTTATTGCACTAGTGTTGTCACAATATATAATCACCGGCTCAATGATTACCTCATTCATCCCTTCCAACACTTGCTTAATGTAAGCAATGTTTGAACAGTTTGTAGCAGTAGCAACATATTCTACTTCAACAGTTGACTAAGAAATACAAGGTTGTTTCTTACTTGTCCAAGTAACAAGTCTTTCACCAAAGAAAAATTCTCCTCTAGTTGTACTCTTTCTATCATCTATACTTCCAACCCAATCTATGTCGGTGTACACTCTTAGTTCAAACTTGCCTTCCTTAGGATACCATAATCCATATTCCTCTATTTTCTTCAGGTATCTCAAGATTCTTTTTACTACAACCATATGTGAATCCTTTGGATTGGCAAAAAATCTGGCAACAATCCCCACTGCATGTGTAATGTCTGGTCTACTGTGTACTACATACATTAGTTTACCAATCATAGATCGATACAATATCTGGTTTACCTCTATAGATTCATCATATTTAGTCAATTTGCAACCTGTGACCATCGGTGTTCCAACTAGTTTAGCATCGTCCATGCCAAATGTTCTCAATACTTCCTTTATGTACTTTGATTGTGTGATGAAATTTCCATCATTTTTTTGAATAACCTACAAGGCTAGAAAGAACTTAATCTCTCCAAACATAGACATTTCAAATTCTTTTCTCATCTCATCAACAAATTATTTACAGATATGATCTCATCCTCCAAAAATTATATCATCCACAAATATTTCACAATCAAAATAGTATCATCGGACTCTCCTTTCATTTACAAATTGATGTTTTCACTAGTTCTAACAAAACCAATACTTAACAAATAAGTATGCAGCCTTTCATACCAAGCTCTAGGTGCTTGCTTTAAACCATATAAAGCTTTGTGTAGTCTACATACCATGTCTTTCTTATCTGGATCAACAAACCCTTCTGGTTGTTCTATGTAGACCTCCTCTTCTAGTATCCCATTCAGAAAACCAGACTTAACATCCATTTGATAGACTTTAAACTTCTTATGTGCTGCATATGCAAGTAACATGCAGACTCCCTCTAGTCTAGCAATAGGTGCAAAAGTTTCACCATAATCTATACCTTCCTCCTGTGCATATCCCTTGCATACAAGTCTAGCTTTATTCCTTATAATTTCTCCATTCTCATTCAGCTTATTCTTGAAAATCCATTTAGTACCGATAACATTCTTATCTTTTGGTCTAGGTACTAAGGTCCATGTCTTGTTTTTCTCGATTTTTTCTATCTCTTCATTCATTGCATTTATCCATTCATCATTCTCCAGTTCAACCTTAACATTTTTCAGTTCAAACTCACAAACTAAGCATGTACCTTGTCTTAACTTACTTCTTGTCAACATGCCAACTTGCTTGTCCCCAATGATTTTGTTCTCATGATGATGTCTTCTTATAAATCTTGCCAGTACTTGATCTCTTCTTTGTTGTTCATCCTATTCTAGTTCATTTCCTTGCTCGGTAGCTCCTTGTATCATCTTAAAATGGAAGCACTTGCATGATAAGAGAGTTTATCCCTTTGAGTAAGTAGTCTAGGGTCATGTTAAGTGCCTTGATCAGGTCTTTGCATGT
This sequence comes from Chamaecyparis obtusa, assembly GCA_027943335.1. NCBI lineage: Eukaryota > Viridiplantae > Streptophyta > Pinopsida > Cupressales > Cupressaceae > Chamaecyparis > Chamaecyparis obtusa. The sequence continues at coordinate 3,508,081 of BSBK01000215.1, forward strand.
ATTTGGCTTTCCCCCCCCCCCATTCTGCTTCTCTCTACACCTGTTTTCCAACTTATTTCTGTATTTCCTAGCACTCTAGATTAAGTTCCTGAGGTTTTTGACCTCAAGGTTAAAGTGAATCTTGAGGGTAAAATTTGACCTCGACCCTGACCTAGGGTGGGGTCTACCTCGTTCTTGACCTAGATTTCAAATTTTAGGATCTCAGGATTTCTGGGTGTCAGGTTTTGGAGATATTTGTTTTCCTGCTTTTGGGTCGGCCATTTCGGGTTTCAGAATGGTAAATCCTTAAATTTCATTTAATATGGGTCCATTTCTAGGGGTTAAGGTTAATTGGGATTTAATTCCTCAATGTTGGCCTTCTCTAGAGGTTTGTGCCCTAGTTCACTATAAAAGGAAGCCTTCCTCTCTCATTTCAATCCATCTCTAAATCAAGTTTTCATATCTCATCTCAAGAAATTTCATGAGCAAGCTCTAAAGTGAAAGCAAGTGAATTCAAGCATTCAATCATTCAAGTGTTCAAGCATCCATTCATCAAGGAGATCCATTGTTAGCCATTGAAGGATTCAATCTCTTTGGAGCCCCCTTGAAGATCCATCCTTCCACATTCATCCAAGCCTCCTCATATGCAAAGATCCATTCAAGATTGGTGTTGAAGATCAAATTCCATTGATTTGAGACATCCTACATTCATTCTACATCCATTGGAGCATCCCTACTTGTGGATTTGAGAATTCGAATCCTCTACAAGGACTTTGACATAAGCAAGGTAAAAAGTTCCATTTGCTTTGTTTATACATATTACAATTTCAATTCAATTTCAAGGTTAATTCCTAAATTAGGGTTTGACCAAGGCAAACCCCCCAAACAAACAAAAAAACTATCTTTTTCTTGCAGGTACAAGTGCAGAACTGCGGATCTGAGCTTGGATTTGGATACCCTTTTCAGCGAACTTCCGAGATCTATGAACAAAATCAAAGTCGACCTTTAAAATATTAATGTAGCCTTTGACCTTTTATCGGGGTCAAAGACTACCTGCTGTTAGAAAGATAAAATTTTTCTGGGTTTTCTTCGTCTCGACATTTCTAGTCTGAAATAGGTTGCAAAATTGCCCAAGACTACACATAGACATCATAAATTGGCATTTTCTAGATCTATTCTATTTTGAGGGTAGTACTTGCCTTTTTCATTATTTCAAATTTCAAGCACATATTATCCATAGGGAAATATAAGGTTTTCTTCCTCTTTCATATTCTCTGTAGATTGATTCAATTGTGCATTAACCTTTTGGTTGATTAATTTGGATCTCTTCTTTGGGAATTTGGATTTAGAAGTAGATCTCATATTTCCCCCCATTCAATTAGGTGATTCCATTTCAACTCCATTCATTTTGGTGAACCCGACATACTTACTCTCCTTTCTTTTGTGGAATTAGATGCTTTATTGTGTTTATGGTGTTAGATCTTGCATGTATTAGATTCCTTTTATATGTTTGCATCTCATATAAAATCAAAATATTTGGTGTTAGTTTAGTTTATTTGCATTGCATTGGTTTATGAGCTTTACTACCTTCAGTCCTACTTATAGCATTTCAGTTAGATGAAGTCATAGAATCATGGGTGTCTTTGATCCTGAATCTTCTTCTCCTTTCCTTAGGATCCCAGATGATAATTTGATTCTTCATGATTCCAATCCTATTATGGAGAAAAACTCTTCTCACTCATCCCATGATGAGGATGATGCTTTAAGAGTTCCTCCTAAACAAGTCCAAAAACTTTCAACTGAACTTGATAAAATGGGTAATTGGCTTATTCAAGAGAACCATAATCAAGATTCTATTCAAGCTATTGAGGCTCTTAAGAAATTTCTTCATGATAGTGATCAAGGTGTTAACCTCTTGCGTGGTATTACTCACCTTGTGCATTCAAATGTTAAACCTCTAGCTCAAGAAGCTCAATATTTAGGGTTGATTCCTCCTATCACTAGTGTAGAACCCTCTTCTAATCCTTTACCTAGTATTCCTACCTATACTCCTTCTTTGGTGGTTGTGATGGTTCCCTCTATTCCTATGAGTGTTCCTCTTGTGTTCCTTTTACTTATTCCAATCCACTTCCAACTGTAGTTCCTAGTGTTCCTCCAGTTGTGTCTTCTATTCCTGCATCTTCTTACACTGTACCTAGTGTTTCTAATGTTGCTACTCCTCCTATTTCATCTAATGATTCAACAATCATTAGTTTGGCTCAAACTATTTCATCCTTACAACAATAACTTTCTTCCCTCACTCAAAATAAGTTTAGTATTCCTACATGTGACATGGGAAGTCCTTTGTCCTAAGACATTATTCATACTCCTATTCCTAAGCAAGTCGATATGCCTCATCTTGAGAATTATAATGGAAAAGGAGACCCTGTTCATCATGTTAAAACATTCCAAATCCTTTGTAGTGATTATGCTCATGACCATAGGATTTTAGCCAAACTATTTGCTCAAACTTTCCATGACAAGGCCTTACAATGGTATTGTTCCTTGCCTCATTATTCTATTGATTCTTTTCCACAAATTGCCAATGCCTTTATTAAACAATTTCAAAACAATATTGGCCCGCAAGTGTCTTTGATTGATTTGATGCATTGTAAACAAAGTACCAAGGAAAAATTAACTAAATTTATTGTTAGATTTAATCATTTTTATGCTCAGATTTCCTATCATGTACCTGATATTGATATTCAATGTATGTTTATTTCAAATTTGCAAAAGGATATTAGAGATAAGATTCTGCTTACTGAATTTACCTCTTTTCAACAACTTTGTGCAACACTTCATCATTATCAATTACAAGTGAGTCAATTTGAGAGAAACACTCCAATGGCTCCTGTTCCAGTTGATAAAAGTGATGCTGCTCCTAATCCAAACAAATTTAAAAAATTCAACAACTATGTCAAGATAAGCAAACACGCAAATGCAGTTGCTGATCAAGTTGTTGTTTCATCTCACAATGCCACTTCTACATCCACTGCTTTTCGATTAAATCATACGTTTACTCCTCTTTTTGAATCTTTACATGCTATTATGAATAGGTTGTTAACTACTAATATGATTACTTTACCTCCTATTCGACCTCTATTACCTGCTACAATTGCATCTAAATTGTTTGATCCTAAAGACTTTTGTCAATATCACTGTTAGAATGGTCATGATACTAGAAATTTTTATTCTCTAAAATATAAGGTTCAAGACTTAATTGATTCTAATGCCTTATCTGTTGATAATCTTGATGGTAGTGGGAACAAATCTGTCTCTCCTCCTAATCAAAACCTTCAAATCTATACGAATCCTTTACCTACGCATGATACTAACACCATTGCTTAGCCATCTGCTATGGAAATTGTGTATGATTCAAAGATGGATGATCTCAATCATGTTGTTAATCAAGTGGAGCATGTTGGTCAATCTGGACCTCAACCTCAACCTCAACCTCAGATTCAACTTCAAGTTCAATCTCAACCTCAACCAAAACCTAAGCCTAAATTGAAAACTCAACCTAAACCTTGACAACAACCTAAGAATAAAAGACCTCGGGAAATTTTTAGTACCTTTGATGACTCTGAGACTATTAAAGCTCCTGATGGTCCCCTTTACATCTATGCTAGGATTTCTTAGAAACCTACTCATGGTTGTCTTGTTGATCCTACATCCTTAGTCAATGTTATTACTGAGGAAAATATTTTTATGAAAAGCTTACAACATGATTCTTATGATACATTAGATATGTGGATTCAGACTTGTAATGGTTTTCTTTATCCATCATTTGGTTCTATTACTTTACCAGTTGAACTTTGTGGAAAAATTGTGAGCACTAGCTTTGTTGTTGTTCCTACTTCTGATCAATTTCAAGTTAAGCTAGGTTTTCCTTGGTTGAATGTCATGCATGTTGTTGCTTCACCTATCCATAAATGTCTTAAATTTATCCATGATGATGAAGTGAAGATAGTTAATCATAGTTTATATCAACCTTCTAGGCCTAGAGATTGTGCTGCTCTTGATTTCTTTTGGCCTTCATTACCTTATAATTCATGTCCTCCTCAACCTGATAATTTTTTCCATTCATATCAAGATTATAAACATTGTAAGATTCTTGAATTAAGCATACCTCCTATGGATCTTAATTATGGTCTTTTGCCTACACCTTCCATACCTCCTTTAACTATGGCTTATAGTTTTGTTAATCAAGTTCCTCCTATTGCTGATAATCCTATCGATCTTCCCAAAGAACCTATGAAGGATCCTATGATTGTTCCTCCTAGTTCTCAACCTATTTCAAGTAAATCAAAGCGTAATTGATCTGCTAATGAACATCATAAGAAACACCGTGCTCATGCTAAAGTTCATAATTCTATTCTTCAAAGATCTCTACCTTTTTCAGATAAATATATGCATGATGTGTTAGAAGAATTTGTTACTATTAATGATGTTAAGATGCATGATTATAGTGATTCTATTCGTATCTTAGATCCTATTTTGATTAATTTAGATGAAAAAGATACTCTTGATGATACTGATGATGTTAATGATGAATATGAGACTATTGACATTGACATTGATTTACCTAATATGCTTTCATCACAATTAACACTTACACCTAATATCAAACATAATGATTCTCAAGAGGATCCTTGTTTGGAACTGGCTATCATTCCTACTATGTTGGATATAGTCCCTCTTGCGATTTACCCACCTTCCTTAAATGATATACAATGAGATGGGGAGAGTAGGTGGCACCCTTGATCGGCTTGTCCTTGGTGGTAGCTTTGTTGTGTGTTTTCTTGATGTACTGTGCTTCTCTCGTAATGTGTTTGCTAAATGTTGTTAGATTCTTTTATATGATCCTTGTTACTCAGTTCATGCAAGGTGATAAAGGAATCAAAACTATTGTTCAATTCCTCTATATGTATCTCTATTCTTCTATATGTTGTTTCATGTTATGTCGTAAATGTACTATTGTTTGTAAATGTTTCCTTGTGTAATTTGCTTGGATTCGAGACATGGTAGCACTAATTCTTTTTGGTCTCCATGTCATGGTCCAAAAATATTCTTCTTCGTATATCTTATGTAATCTTTCCTCCTTTGTGATTGTAGTTCTACTTTCTTTGGGGAAAGATGTCAATTCATTTGCAATAATATCATATATATATAATCTTATGATCATATTGACCTCACGGTAGGTAGATTTATTCTATGTTCTCTATATGTTTCTATGATATTTCCCTTGATTTGTCTTTGTCTGGGGCATCTCGATGTGGAAACATAATCAATGGAGTTTTTTATGTTTCTGTTAAAGTCGTTGCTCTTGTTAAAGTGTTAGTAATGACTTTAACATGGGGGCATATGCTCTGCTCACCTGTTGCACACACGTACTTTCCAATACACATATATAATTTTTCAAGATACCTTTTCTCCCTTTTTGGATTAGTAACTAATCCTTAAAGCATGGATTTATATTTTAGGATCTCTTGATCCCTCTAGTTTCAAATAAGTATTTTTGATCCCTTAAGGTTGAAGGTGTCCTTAAGACTAGATCTCTTGTTTTTGGTTTTATTCTTATGGAATAGAATATTCCTAAGGGAAAATCCTTGATGGGTTGACTAGTGAGTAGACACATTCACTAGGTGGTTCAATTCCATCTTTCCAGTTGTGTTGTTCTCTTGTGTGGTTCACAATGGGACATAAGTTCTCATTGGGCGAGATAATCACACCCTCTCTTTCTCTCTCTCTAGAGATGTCTCTCTTATTGTGATCTTGGAGTCGATGAAGACTTGAGTCCCTGGGGGCTTGAGGTTTCTCTTTTTCCCTTGGATTATGATAAGATTATCTTTTCATTTTGATCTCCTTTACCAAGAGTTTGCATCGAGTCCATGCTCTTGCTAAAGTGGGGGCTTAATGTATCATCTTAAAATAGAAGCACTTCCATGATAAGAGCATTTAGCCCTCTGAGTAAGTAGTCTGGGGTCATGTTAAGTTCCTTGATCATGTCTTTGCATGTATTTGGCTTTCTCCCCCCATTTTGCTTCTCTTTGCACCTGTTTTCCACCTTATTTTTGCATTTCCTAGCACTCTAGATTAAGGTCCTGAGGTTTTTGACCTCAAGGTCAAAGTTGATCTTGAGGGTTAAAGTCAACCTTGATCCTGACCTAGGTTAGGGATGACCTTGAACCTGACCTAGGGCGGGGTCTACCTCGTCCTTGACCTAGATTTCAAATTTCAGGATCCCAGGATTTTCGGGTGTCGGGTTTCGGAGATATTTGTTTTCCTGCTTTCGAGTTGGCCATTTCAGGTTTTGGAATGGTAAATCCTTAAATTTCATTTAATATGGGTCCATTTATAGGGGTTAAGGTTAATTTGGATTTAATTCCCCAATGATCGCCTTCTCTAGAGGTTTGTGCCCTAGTTCACTATAAAAGGAAGCCTTCCTCTCTCATTTCAATCCATCTCTAAATCAAGTTTTCATATCTCATCTCAAGAAATTTCATGAGCAAGCTCTCAAGTGCAAGCAAGTGAATTCAAGCATTCAAGCAATAATTCAAGCATTCAAGTGTTCAAGCATCCATTCATCAAGGAGATCCATTGTTAGCCATTGAAGGATTCAATCTCTTTGGAGCCCCCTTAAAGATCCATCCTTCCACATTCATCCAAGCCTCCTCATATGCAAAGATCCATTCAAGATTGGTGTTGAAGATCAAATTCCATTGATTTGAGACATCCTACATTCATTCTACATTCATTGGAGAATCCCTACTTATGGATTTGAGAATTCGAATCCTCTACAAGGACTTTGACATAAGCAAGGTGAAAAGTTCCATTTGCTTTGTTTATACATATTACAATTTTAATTCAATTTCAAGGTTAATTCCTAAATTGGGGTTTGACCAAGGCAAACCCCCCAAACAAACAACAAAAACCCTCTTTTTCTTGTAGGTACAGGTGTGGAACTGTAGATCTGAGCTTGGATTTGGATACCCTTTTTGGAAAACTTCCAAGATCTGTGAACAAAATCAAAGTTGACCTTTAAAATATTAATGTATCCTTTGACCTTTTATCGGGGTCAAAGACTACCTGATGTCATAAAGATAAAATTTTTTTGGGTTTTCTTTGTCTCGGCATTTCAGTCCGAAATAGGTTGCAAAATTGCCCGAAACTACACACAGACATCAGAAATTGTCATTTTCTAGATCTATCCTATTTTGAGGTTAGTACTTGCCTTTTTAATTATTTTAGATTTCAAGCACATATTATCCATAGGGAAATATGAGGTTTTCTTCCTCTTTCATATTCTTCGTAGATTGATTCAATTGTGCATTGACCTTTTGGTTGATCAATTTGGATCTCTCCTTTGGGAATTTGGATTTAGAAGTAGATCTCATATTTCCCCCCATTCAATTAGGTGATTCCATTTCAACTTCATTCACTCCTTCCTGATCCTCGATTTCCCTTTGTTGTTCCTCGATGTTATTTTCCTGATGCTCGGTCGATTCAACCTGTGGCTTCGGTAGGTACTCTGGATGTTCAATGTAAGTGAATCTACCATAGTCTTTCAGCTCCCTAGTACTTTCTTCACCATTCTTATCATAAAATTCATCAACTCTAACATTAGCACTTTCAATCATCTTATTAGTAACTTTATTTAGACACTTGTAAGCTTTACTTTTAGTGGAATATCCAAGAAATATCCCTTCATCCCCTTTAGATTCAAACTTTCCATTTCTATCATCTTTCAAAATAAAACATTTGCTACCAAAAATTATGAAGTAACTTACAGTCAGTTTGTGACCAAACCATAACTCGTAGGGTGTTTTGTTTGTGTCCTTCTTCAATTGTACTCAGTTCAGAACATATACAGCTATGCTAACTGACTCTCTCCAATATGTCTGAGCAACAATCTTTTGTATCACTAGTGTCCTCACACAATCAACAATTGATCTATTCCTCCTTTCAACAATCCCATTCTGTTGAGGTGTTCTTGAGGTAGAAACCTATCTTTTTATGTCATGCTCATTACAATAGTTAGTAAATTCATCAGAAATAAATTCACCACCTCTGTCAGATCTCAAGCATTTCAGTTCTTTCCTGGTTTCTTTCTCTACTTTTGCTTTGTACCATTTAAACATCTTAAATGCCTCATATTTTTCTTTTAAAAACATTACAGTCATCAATCTAGTGTAATCATCAATAAATAGAATGAAATATCTATCTCCATTGTAACTCTGAGTTCTCATGGGACCACATAGGTTGGTGTGAACTAACTCCAAGATTCTCTTTGTTGAATAGTATTTACTCTTAAAACTATATTTTGTCATCTTACTTTTCTGACATTAATGACACATAACATGATCCGATTTAGTTAGGCTAGGCAAACCTCTAACTTTTTTCTTTCTATTGATCTTAATCATGTTATCAAAGTTTACATGACATAACCATTTATGCCATAACCATGCATCCTCATTTTTCATCATTAAACAGGAAGACTCAACATTGTCAAGATAAAATAAGTTACCTTTGGATTGTGCTCCTGTTCCAACAAGTTTTCCTCCATCATCAAATATCTTTACCTTCTTGCTCTCAAAAGCTACTCGGTGACCTGAGTTGTTAAGTTGTGCCACACTTAGAAAATTGTAATTTAGTCCTTCTACCCAATAAGAATTATCACATTTGATTTTATCATTTATCAGTAAAGATCCTTTTCCTCTAACCATACATGGTGTATCATTACCCATTTTTACTAATCCTCCATTATATTGCTCAAGATGATCAAACTTTTCTTCATCGCCAGTCATGTGATGTGTACAACCACTATCAATGATCCATGTATCATTTTTATTAATTTTAGAAATGAGCGTTGTCTCTAAATACCTTTCTTCTTCCTCAAAATCATCCTTCATCATAACAAATACTACTTTAACATCATCATCTATGTCAGTATCAGTATCATTCTCTTCAGCAATATAACATACCTTTTTCCCCTTATCATTGTTGTCTCGGTTATCCCTATTGTAGTGTCGGTAGCTTCTGTTGTTTCTCCTCCCATAGCTTCCTTCACCAGATCAATCTTTGTTTCTCTTATCTTCTTTCTTGTTTGGGCATCTAGCAGCAATATGACCAATTTCTTTGCAGTTAAAACATGCTAAAGGTAATTTACCCCTATATCTACCTTTACCTTTAGGTAACCTCTAGGCCATGAGAGCTTCAAGTTCATCAATCTCATCATCAGTGTTACTGTCATTATCATTGTTATTATTTCTACTGCTAGACTTATCGATCTTCTGAGAAGACATGAAAGCAGACTCAATAGATGGTATAATACTATTATCAAAATTGTTCAACTTAAAATTTGTTTACTTACCAATCAGACTGTCAAGAGTAAAAGTGTTTCCAGGTGCAGACCTCATTTCATGTATAGTTGATATTCTAATTGCATAAGCAGGCAGCAAGGTCCTTAGAATTTTGCTTACTATTGTATCTTCATCAATGACACCACCAGATCCTCTGATAGCATTGACTACCTCCTTTATTTAGTTTGTATACTGCACAATATTTTCTCCTTCTTTCATTTTCATATCATCAAACCTACCTCTTAGGCTTTCAGCTCAGGCTCTCTTGACATTTACATCACCACCATAGACTTGAGAAAGTTTATCCCACGTTTCCTTTGAAGTAAGGCAATCCTTGACATCTTCAAATTCGGGATCTAATAGAGTAGCAACAATCTCCATCATAGTAATATTATGCTCATGTCTATCTCTCAATTGATCAAGAGTCAAAGGTCCTGTAGGCGGTGCTAAGTAGCCATTATCCAATAAAGTGAGGGTAGAATTCCTAATTCCAAATATATGAAGTCTCATTCAGCTTTTCCATATTGTAAAGTTGTCCTTGTTCAGCTTTGGCACTTCCCTCTTATATATTTTGTGATGTTTCTGTTGAAGTCCTTAAAACTCTATTCCAAGCAACCAATATGCTTTGATACCAATTGTTAGAATAACTAAGAGGGGGGTGAATCAGTTAGATCAGTTATCCAATAGTCCCAATTACAAAATGTATCACTTAAAACAAACTCAACAAATATCTGCAACTCGGTAACATAGAATACTAAACTGTTTGTGCCTTTACTGATTACTAGTTAATTACTCACTGTGATTACCAACCAAATCAAATATGCAATATGTAAAGTATGACAACAAAGAAATCATCACAGAAACACATAATGCAATGATTTAACATGGAAACCCTGTAAAGGGAAAAACCACCTGGGACCGGTAACCCAAAATACTTTTCACTCTTCTGAAGTGAGCTCGATGAAGAGCCAACCCTATTAAAGGTTACAAAATACACTTTAAGGTGTGACCTTGTTAGAGGATTTAAGACTAACAATTATCATCCAACCAACATTCACTACGGGGTTGATAGGATAACAATGTACATTCTATGAATGAAATAGAACAATTATAAGATGCTTAAGTCCACTCGGTTAAGAGATTTTTCTGTTACAATGGTTAAATTGAAACAGTAGGTGATCCGATTACAATACAACTTGATTCTACTGATGTTCAGATCTATTCTAAGCCCATAAAAATCCTTTGATCAATATTTCAATTCAGTTCATCAATATTTAATAACTTACTATCCCTCAGTAAAAACTTTGTAACGCTCGGTACTGTTCTGCAATTTGATTCTTCTTCAACCAGTCTAATCAAGCATGCATGAAGCTGTGTTCACATGATATCTCTACAGTCTCCTTCTTCCTACATAGTTTCAATAATGAAACCAATGTCTCTTATATAGACAAGTAAACCATTTTCTTTTCATCCATCAGATTTTGCCGCTTAATCTCCTTCATTGATTTTGCCGCTTAAACCTTCCTTAGCGAATGTGTCAATAACTCATTTCAATTCTATCCTTTAGATCTTCTTCAAATTTTGTTAGTCACTGATCTCATAACAAACTTTATCTTTAACCTCGAAATCATACACATTCCAACTCATCAATTTATGTTGGCTAAACTAAACATTTAGTTCTTTCATCCATACTTAGTTAACAAAGAAATGCATCAGCGAACACAAGCTCGGTTACTACTGTCACTCGGTATACACTACACTGGCTCGATGTATATTGAAGTGTTTCATTTATCGACCACACTGCTTTGTTAAGTTTTTCTTCCAACTTCATAACAGATTAATGTAACATAATCAAGTCAACAATATGAAGTCATAGACTCATCAATAAGTTACTAGGAGTATTTCTTATCCTTGTCTGTCATATCCATCTTCCTCTATGTAGATATCTCAGCTCTTCATCTTTTTCTCCTTTGTACAGATGTTTAGATATTTGCAACTATCATGATAAGTACTATCAAAACTAGTTGACATCAATGACAACAAAATGACTGATTTAATTATCTTACATATCATTTCAGTACTCGGTGATATCTAATCACTGATCTTCAAGTCATTCAGGTATTCAATCAGTTGTAGTTCATCAGTAATTACATTTTTACAAACTACAAGTAAAATGTCATAAGAAAACTAAAAAATGCATAAAAGGAAAGAACGAAAAATATACTAAGTGTCCAGAGACATTTTCTGATCATCAACATTCTTTTCTAGGAAGTCTTCACATCTCTGCAAGGCAACTTGTACATTAGAGTCATCTAGTCCTAATGTGTAACTAGAGATGGTACATACTTGTGTGATTGAGTCTTCTAAATTGATGAAGGCCTTTTTGTGTTAACTCAGAAAAAATCTCAAGTTATCCAAAACTACCTGAAAATATATAAACTTACCAATGGAAGATATTGAAAAATCTTACAATTCTACCTCTATTTAAATCATCAAGGCAAATCCTTGAAAAACTTCATCTTTAGGAAGCATTTATTGATTCTCATCCAATAATTTACATGGGAGATCTTTGACCTTGCCAATAATGTCTTTCCCTTTATCAATACCTATTTATCGAGTCCCCTAAAAATCTTTTATCAATTCTTCAAGAACCTCCTTGTTGTACTTCATTGCTTCCTAATATTCAGTTTACTTATCAACCTTCTTGCTGGGTGAATAATTTGAAATCTGGAAAGATGCCACAACTTTGAATCAGAGAATTTTCTAGTGTTATAAAATTATTGCATGGTTCACATAATAATAACTTACACCACACAATGTAAAATACAATCTACAACATTCCCCAAGATTTACAAGTCTAAAAAAAATAACAGTGCTCCCTTCAACAAAATGTACCAAGGCCCGGATTTCACTATCTTGCTAAAAATGTCATAGTCAACACCCTAATATGCTAACCCTACTTTGCAATCCCTAAAGATAGAATTAGGATTTGATCAAGGAAATTGATATTGAGCTGAAAATGTTGATTCAAGAAATTGATAAATTGTTGAATGGGGGCCCAAAGTCTAGGCAACCATTTTAGGGTGCATACATTTTCCCCTCTTTGACTAATGTGAGGTCGACTCGGGATCACATGCAGTCAAAGAATGGAATTGAAGTGTGAGATCAATTTGCGATCACAAAACAACCCAAATGTGTGTTCGACAGATGGGAACACATCGGGACAAAGATAAGCTGAAAGACAAGACCAACACCATTATTGTTGAGTGATAATCAAGTCTAAAAATAAGAGATAAGAATTGGAAGACAAGACCAACACTGTTGCTATTAAGTGATAATCAAGTCTCAAAATAAAAATCTCAAGCTGAGCTGAATGATAAAACTGAATCAAAGATTGAAGCTGATAGGTACTGCCCCCTCAGAATCAAAATCAAAATCAGGTAGAGGAAAATAGAAAATTGATAAAGATGATCAAATCACTAGAAATCACAATCGAAGATGAAAGATGATAAGATAACCATTAAGCAGTGAAGACATGCCCCAGTTTGACTAGGTTTGACTGAGAAAGATATAAAATGAAGATGAAGTCAAACCATAGAGAGATGAAGTGAATGGAAATGAAATGAAAGACTAGAAGCTTGAAAGAGATGGGGGTGAAAATGAAGATGCCCCAGTGAAGATCGAAGAATCAGGCCTTAAATGGTTAGCCAACTGCGCAAAAGAAGGGAAAATTTTGAAATGTGATTTTAACTATCAAGATTAACTTGTATTTCGATTTCGAGTCCGAAAATGGATCCAAGACATCAAAATTAGCTAGGGGTGCAATTTTTTGCGCAATTTTGAGGTGTTTTGAAAATTAGGTCAAAAAGTGCTATAAAAGGGGTAAAAAGGTCATTTTCAAAATCATTTGACTTATTGTGATTTGAGAATTTTGAAAGCTTAGAGAGAGAAAATGGCCCAATAAGCAGCAGTCCTGATTCACAGGCATCGATTTGAGTGTACCCGATTGCACAATCAGCCTCCACAGTATGGTGCCCCGGTATGTTTTCAGAAAAACTTGCCCTTGTTGAGTCATTTATGAGCATTTAATACATTTAAAACATGTTTTTAATACTTTAAAATTTTTCAAAATTTTTCTTGTACGAAAAGTTGTGCAATAGTTTAAAGTATCGCACCCTTTGAGGGTATCTATCGTGCGATACTTCGTGGTTCAATATAATGTCGCACTGATATTGAATCTAGTATCGCACAATACTAGATGAAATATCGTACGATACTATGTGAAGTATCGTAGGAACAAATATCATCATACTGCTATTGGGCAAAGTATCGCATGATACTTAGTCAAAAAATAGTATCGTACAGTATAGAAAAATAACATGTAATATTTTTGAGCAAAATGACATGGGTCCTGACAATGTTTTGCATTCTTAAGATATCTTGTATTGATTTTAGACATCCATCATGATATGTTCTAACACCTAGATTGATGGCTTGCAGGTGGTATTTCTGGCACTGTTGATTAGAGTGCCAAAGGTTACTGGGTTACGGTATGTCCGAGATCTGGATGATCCAAGTTGGGCAGACTTTAGGGCGATGGGCTTTGGCTACTTACTGCAGTTGCCCCATATTCGAGTTGACCATGGGTTGTTGATTGCGCTAGCTGAGAGATGGCATAGCGAGCACAACACCTTCCATCTGCCTACTAGAGAGGCATCGATCACTTTGGAGGATGTCTATCAGATTCTCTGAGTGCCTAGCCATGGATATCCTGTAAGTATAATCATGTTTATAGATAGTCATAGATGTAAAGTTTCCATATAATAGAAACTGACATGATTGTTTGTTGGCACAGGTACACTACAATCAGGATCCTATCGAGGGATGATAGGCCATCTAGGACATGTTCCAGAATGTTACTATTATAGACAGACACATCAACTGGGATTGATTGATGGATGATTTTGGCAGGGACTTCCCAATGTCGTGTATTTTTGCTTCCATTATTGCACAGGCCCTTATCACTGACAGGAGTCAGAAGGTTTTTTCACTAGGATGGGGTAGATTTTTAGTAGATCTGGTAGCACATCCACGATGGATGGCATGGGGCCCGGCCATGTTGGCTGATATGTACCATGAGCTCCATGAGATCGTGTACTGTGAGAGTAGGACATGGGCGTGTGATGCTATTCTAGCAAAGGTGTGGGCATGGGAGCACATCGTTGTGGTGCATCCATGTGTACAACCGAGGGAGAGGAGACATCCCTTCATCTACAGATATGAAGGATTCTTATCATAGCCTCATAGCAGGGATGTAACATACTATAGGAGGATACTGGATGAGCTGACTTCCTTCCAGTGGCCACCATACAAATAGGTTGGGCCATGGGGTGATGTGGAGGATGAGTTGAGCTATATGTTATGCAGTTAGCCACTAGTAGGCTGACACCTAGATATCATGGAGCAGTTTGTTATCACTCAGGTATGGAGGTAGTTTAGGCATTAGCAGAGAGTGTCTACAGAGACTACTACATACACCTGGGCTAGGGATGAGGAGGGTCAAGGCTGGCTGTCGATGCTGGATTACCAGCAGGTAGTACAAGATATAGAAGCCATACAGAGAGAGCCATGGGACTATCTCCCAGACATGGAAGATGCAGGGGCTGATGTAGCCTACAAAGTAAAGCGGCGGTGAGCTCCATTTCCTAGGTTCATGATACCTGATGCACAACCAAAAGCTCAGGGAGATGATGGTGATGATGGGGACGGAGGAGATGGGGGAGAGAGAGGGAGAGCTAGGGAGATAGGTTAGAGCTTGTGATCAGGTGGTCGGAAATGGCCATGGGGATAGGGTTCTACTAAGGAGGGTGATGATGTGGTGAGGCCAGCTCACTGATAGGTGGATGTGGGACAGCCTACAGGGGGTGAGGATCTGAGGGCCAAGATCCAAACACTAGAGACAGAGATGTAGTAGCTATGGATCATGATAGTCGTCAGAGAGTAGTAGTTGACTGATTTGAGAGCGGAGATAGAGAGGAGGGATAGAGCCATATAGGTTGCCACCATAGAGAGTCGGAGAGAGGCAACACGATCTGCATATTATCATGGTCTCTACATTCAAGCTATACCAGTAGGTTAGAGAGCACCTCCCTACTCAGTGATAGCTGAAAAATTAGATATGGTACCAGATGTAGCACCACCTCCTCCTCCACGAGCCCCACATGATGGTGCCAACCAGAGCTAGGATTAGGATTTTTAGATGTTTACATATCATGAGACTTTGATCCAGAATTTTGGGATCTCATATTGTATTTTGTATCATGACCTTGTTATATATATGAGATTACTGGATTTGTGATGTATCTATGTATTTGTCTCACTTGTGATGGATGTATTAGTTTTTATATTGTCTTGTCATATTGCTCAAAATGTATGGTATAAATGCTCATGTATACTCTCTCTCATAGATGTATGTTTAATTCTCATGTGTATGATATAGACTCATGTTTCTGAAAATGCTTTCTTTTAGGATATAGATATGATGATAAGATTAACCCCTTGTGATGACAAGAATGGGATGTGATGTAAAAGACAAGGAGTGAAAGATGTGATCAAAGAAAAGGAAAGGTGAGCACAGTTGACTGACTAGTTCATGAAAGATAAAAGGAGAGCTCTCTCCATGTGCAAAATGCAAGACTAATCTAACATGAACCTATAAATGCAAGCTTACTATGAAAAGTGGTTGACTTGCAAGGTCACAACGCCAATAGACATCTAATAATCATCATCGAGCTTTATTGGTAGTGTCATAAGATCATACAATACTCACTAGTATGACTATGGGTATGTGAATATGATCTATATCAGATGAAATGTGGGAATCCCACCTAGGCATCAAAGACATGTAGGTCATGATGACTAGTGTAGTGAGATTACCTAAGTTTAATATGGCAATAATATACTCACATCGAGACACAAAGAAAGTCAAGATGACTATAAGTATGCACTTGCGTAAAATAGTCAAGGATAATACTTTGCAGATCCTAAGTGTCAAGTGGATCAAGCATAAATGCTAATGACAATTAAGACCAACAAAATATACCCACAAGCAGAAAAAGAAATAAAACATGTTCTCATGCCCTCAGTCTTCTAGCTATGCATCATTGAAAACTATCTTTGGGAGAGAACGCTCATCAAAGAAATCATCATAGACAGCACACAAAGAAATAAAGTCAATCACGTCTCAGTGAGTCAAATGTTTAAGTGCATGTGTGTAGGTCATAGAGTCAAACTTTGAGTATCACATCTGCAAATGAGAAATACAATATCATGCTAGACTGCGGGCAAGATATCTGATAAGTGTTGAGAAACACTTGACGCTAGGGTAGTGTTGAAAAACACAGTTTGGGTGGTGTTGAAAAACACCATTTGTAAGATGTCCTAAAGACCAACGCATCCTAGAGACCAAAGCTAACATAGTTATGCTCCCCTGGACAAAGACAAAGACCAATTCCAAATCAAGGCAACAAGGACAAGGCATGATGGAAAAAAGGCTAAGTGTCGAGGACGCATGCTAAGAAACAAGGGTGCAAAGGCCTCAAGTAGCGCGTGTTTCCAGGTTTTCACCACTTGGATATTTTTTTGATTTTTTTATTTTTTTTTATTTTTGCTACCAAGGCGTCTGTTTCTAGGTTTACACCAAGGCACTTTTTCTATTTTTTTGATTTTTTTTGTATTATTATTTTTTCAGGACTTTTTATGCTTTTTAGGATTTTTCAGCATCATATATGAATTTTTTTGGAATTTTTTCAGGATCATAAAATATGTACAAAGAATGCCCCCAGACTGAATAGGTATCATGGATAGAACTTCTTTAGGTGTAACACATTGATAGGATCAAGGAGCTGCTCTCCCTTTTCATTAGATAGTAAGTAGGCACCTATCCCAAAAGCAATAGTTATAATGTATGGTCCAAGCCAATTAGGTTTGAACTTCCCCTTTTGTTCTCTATGTTGTTGGTTCTTAGGGTTTTCTCACAAGACAAGATCTCCCACTTGAAATTCTCTAGGACGAACCTTCTTGTTAAATGCTTTGGTCATACGCTTCTGGTAGACTCTCATGTGATCAAAAGATGCTTTACGCTTTTCATCTAAAAGTTCTAGTTCTTGCAACCTCATGGTGTGGTAGTCTTCATATGTCACTAAACCTTTGAGAGAGACTCTAAGTGAAGGGATCTCTACCTCTAAAGGTAACATTGCTTCAGCACCATAAGTGAGGGAAAAAGGAGTAGCCCCTGTTGGAGTACGAATACTTGTTCTATAGGCCCACAAGGCCAGATTTATTTGTAGATGCCAATCTCTACCATTCATGTGGACCATTCTATGGAGAATTTTGAGAATGGTTTTATTCGAAGCCTCTGCTTGTCCATTTCCTTGCGGGAAGTAAATGGAGGACTAATGCTATTTTATCTTGAATTTCTTACAGAGTTGCGTAAGGTACTTATTTTTAAACTGATGTCCATTGTCAGTGATGATTTTTGAAGGCACACCATACCGACAAATGATATGGTTCAAGATGAACAAGGAAACCATTTTGCCTGAGGCAACAGAAAGTGGAATAGCTTCTACCCATTTGGTAAAGTAGTCAGTAGCAGTAATGATAAATTTATGTCCACCTAATGAGTTGGGATGAATCTACCCAACAAGGTCAAAGGCCCAGCACTAAAATGGCCAATGAGAAATAGAAGGAATAAGCTCCCTGCCTAGAGCATGAATCAGGTTTCCATGTTTCTAACACTTTTCACATGATTTGGAAAAAGCTACTGCATCTGTTTGCATGGTAGGACAATAGTACCCTACCCTAAGCAACCTTCAGGCCATGGAAAGACCATTAGAATGTCCTCCAAAAATGCCCTCATGAATGTCAGCTAACGCTTGGTCGGATTCCTCCTTTTCCAAGCACCTAAGAAGTGTCCCATCTAAACCCCTCCTATACAGATCACCAGAGATAAGGGTATGGCGAGAGGCATTACAGATTAGGTTTCTTCTTTCAGAGTGATTAAAGGTATCAGGTATAATGCCATCACGGAGATGAGTAAATGGCACCATAGCGGGATGACTCATGACTAATGAGGGTACAAATGACTTGGTTTTCTTGGGATTCATAGATTGGGCAACATAGCTCTTCCACTAGGTATTCGAATCTGGACTCATGTTGTTCTAACTGAAGAAGTGAAGCCAATGTAGCCATAGCGTCGGCTGCTTTATTCTCTGTTCTAGGGATTTGTTGAAATGTAACAAAGGTGAAATATCGACGCAATGAATCGACCATCTTCTTATAGGGTATCATTTTTTCATCCTTTGTTTGGTATTCTTCATTAACTTGGTTGATGATCAATTGCAAATCCCCATAAATGTGCAGCTCTGTAATTCCCCATTCTATAGCCATTTTTAATCCATTTGTCAAGGCTTCATATTTAGCTATGTTGTTTGTACACGGGAACAATAGTTTGTAGGACTTAGGAATTGTGTACCCATGAGGAGAGATAAACAACACTCCAACTCCTGAACCATTTTGCATGAAAGACCCATCAAAGAACATCTTCCATGTCCTATCAGCTATGTACAATATGTGCTCATTTGGAAACTCAACTTGAATAGGCATATTGTCTGGAATTGGGAAATCGGCCAGTTGGTCTATGATAGCTTGTCCTTTTATGGCTTTACGCTCAACATACTCTATGTCAAATTTGGAAAGATTCATCATCCATTTAGCAAGTCTGCCTGTGAGAGTAGCCTTACCAAGTAAGTACTTGAGAGGATCAATTTTAGCTATGAGATGGACTGTATGTGCAAGCATGTAGTGTCTTAATTTATGGGCAGCAAATACTACTACGAGACAAGCCTTTTCAATATTGGTGTAGTTGACCTTATAAGACACAAGAGTATGACTGATATAATATATGGCTCTCTCTTTCCCATTTTCATCCACTTGAGCCAACAATGCCCCCAAGGAAGAGTTAGTCACTAAAATGTACAAAATAAGTGGTTTTCCTAGGATAGGAGGCATTAAGATGGGAGGATTAGCCAAGTAATCCTTAATTTGGTCCATACTCTTTTGACATTCTTCATTCCACACACATCAGAATCCCTTATGTAGGTTCTTGTTAAAGGGTTGAGCCCTATCTGCTAGCTGGGAAATAAACCTCCTTATAGATTGAAGGTGTCCTTGGAGACTCCTCATTTGATTGATATTTTTGGGAGGCAACATATCCATGATTGCTTGTACCTTTTCAGGATCTACCTCAATTCCTTTTGCTAAAATAATGAAGCCTAACATTTTCCTAAGGTAACACCAAATGCACATTTCTTCGGATTCAATCTTAGCTGGAACTGTTCCATTCGATCTAGAATGACCTCTAAATCTTCTAAATATTTATCCCTTTTCTTAGATTTAGCCAAGGTGTCATCCACACAATCTTCCATATTCTTATGCATCATGTCATGAAAGATTTTTGTCATAGCTCTTTGGTATGTAGCTCCTGCATTCTTTAATCCAAAAGGCATGATGTTCCAACAATAGGTTCCCCACACACAAGTGAATGCTATCTTTTCTTGATCCTCAAGAGCTATCTTAATTTGGTTGTAGCCAGAAAATCCATCCATCAAAGAGTAGATCTCATATCCCACTATCATGTCTATGTTTGGGAGTGGAAAATCATCCTTTGGGAAAGCTTTATTGAGATCTCTAAAATTGGTACAAACACGAATGGACTTGTCATGTTTAGGAACTGGCACAATATTGGATATCCATTTGGCATAATCAATGGCTCTTATAAATCCTGCACTGAGGAGTTTTTCTAGTTCATCTTTGACAAGAAGAGCTATGTGGGGATGCATTTTCCTCAATTTATGTTTCACTGGTTTTATTCCTAGAGCTATGGACAAATGATGCATAATGAGATTAGTGTCTAGTCTTGGCATGTCTGAGTAGTTCCAAGCAAAATTGATTTTCTTTCTTTGTAGGAATTTGGTGTAGGCTTCTTGCTCTTGTGTTGACAATGACTGAGCCAAGTGAACTATTTGTGGAGCCTCTTCTGTATTCAGATTAACTGGCTGTGTGGGCTCAATAAGCAATGATGACTTGTCTTGAAAATAACTGGGAAGATGATCAAGTACCCCATCCTTAGGCACCTCAGAGAGGTTTTCGCCTTCGAATACGTCTTTTATTTTTACCTTTTTAGGTTCTAACATCGCCACATAGTGGTTTTCTCCATCAGAACTCCTATTTTTTGTTTCTTTTCTTTTTATTTTTTGACTGAGGTACTTGATATCTGGTTCTGTCATGCTCGTAGTTGGTTTGCTGGTGGAAGAGACTACGGGCTCAAGGGCATTTAGGTAGCATGCTATCTCATAGTCATTCTGGAGAGTTAAGAGCTCAGGCTCCTGATAACATTTGGACCAATCAATTAAGTGAGGATTAGCAAGGGGTAAGTCAATGGGTTCAATGTTGTGTATGTGAATGGTATCATCTCTGGTGATTGCAAGGTTATGATTTGTCAAGTATCCTTCTAACAAATCAGGGCTTACCCTACCAAGTGAAGCATCATCCACTAAAGCGACTCGTGGATTCAAATCCTCTAATCCTACACTAGAATTGTTAGCTACCTCAGGTTGGGAACTATATGTATGGACAACATCAATGTCCATGTCAACTATAGAGCAGTCAGAAAGAGTCTCCCACTCATACTCATGTGAGTCTGTATCCGAATCCCGACTAGGATGTTTACACCAAGAATTTTTTTTAGGCCTTGAAGTAAAGGCTTTGATGTCACCAAGGGTAACACCTTCTTGAATGCCATTTGTGTACTGATGTTCTTGAACATGATCTTAAATAGTGGATTGTTCTTGTCCTAGGTTTGAAACTGTTGAATTGGCAACTGGAGTATCTAAATCTCCCCAAAGGAGATTGGTGGAGGGGACCCAATCTTCACACCTATCTTGTTGATTTTGTAAATTGGGTATATAACTTGATTCATCGTCACTATCCGTCGTAGCTAGGATAGGAGTAACTTTCTTGTTTTGACCTTCAAAACCTAAGCCAACTGTTGTCTTAGATCTGCGGCCAAAGAGAGTATGATTGAGTGATTCAGCCTTAGCCTCTAATTTGTGACTGAGGGGACCATGACCTAAGTAGCCCATATTTTTAACCAGAGTGTATCCTCTCCCATAAACTTTAGGAGATGGGGATAAATTTTCATTATGCTGGTATTTTTCCTCCTTGTAAATCCAATCTCTAACAGCTACCTCTTCTTTTTCATCCTAGATGGGGCACTGAAGACTCTACAAATGTATAAAAAAAGGTCATGGTTGAAGATGAAGGTCGCATCTCTTGTGACAGTTTACCATAGGACCTAGGGGAGATTGGCAGTTTTGTAAAGGAGTCAATTTGATACCCCCCCATACCAAGATCTATGGACTTGAACTTGTTCTTGCACTGTTCTAGAGTTGCATCAAAATTTTCTACTTCTCTGTTGAGAGGGACGTGAGTCCCTGCTAAAATTGCATTTACAGATAATGTGCTATCCCTGGGTATACAAACTTTGACTCCATTATAGGGGAACTTAACACATTGGTGGTAGGTGGACGACACTGCTTGCATGTCATGGATCCACGGTCTACCAAGCAAGATATTATATGCTAAAGGACCAACATCAATGATTTGAAACAAAATGTCCTTTTCAATAGGACCAAATCTAACAGGAAGGATGACTAACCCCTTAGAGCTTCTCTCTACCTCGTCATAAGCTTTTATTGTAATCTTTTTTCTACTATCAATCACTTGCTCAGAGTATCCCAACATTTTCAATAAGCTCAAGGAACAAATATTGAGCCCAACACCCCCATCTATCAACACATGCCTAACACGGGTTTTATGGATCATGACCTTAATGTGAAGGGCAAGATTATGCAGATGGCTCAAGGCTTTGTCATCTTCTTCTGAGAATGTGAGGTAATGACGGCTGGCAAGGTGATTCACCATGCTCTGGAATTGGTCGACATCTATGTTGGTAGGAACATTGGCTGTACACAAAGCATCCTCAAGGATACGCTTATGTCTTGGAGATAATTCTAGGAGTTCAAAAATTGAAATTTGAGCTGGCATTCTTTGTAATTGGTCCACAAGATTATAGCTCATTTCAGGATTGACTGCTGACTTGGTGGTTTCATTCTTGGATGTCACTTGCTTGGGTTTATTAGACTGGTTGGAACTAGGACCTCTAATAACCACAGGACCTTGACTTTGGCTTCTAGTGATAGCGTTAAGAGCTTGGGATGACCTTCAAGAGTGAGTACCTCTAAGCATTATCATAGGTTCTTCATCAAATATAGGAGGAGAATCAACATCATGACCATAAGGATCTCTACTTCCCATCATATTGACATTTTCATCCACAACTTCAAGCATATTGATAACATTTTCTGTAGATGTGTATGTATAATTGATTGCATCCTTGCTATGTTTGGGTTTAGAGGTTTCCCCCTTCTCATATTTGGGCAAAGGCTCTTTAAATGCTTTGTGATCTGCATTGGTTTTCAATCCATCAATCTCAAGTTTTCCATTTTCAATAAGATCTTGAATAAGATGTTTAAGTTTCTAGCAATGCTCGATGTCATGGCCAATGCCATTATGAAATATGCAGTAGGCTTTTTCATTCCACCAATATGGCTTAATGTCAGGTATGCAGAATTTTGCTAGATCTTGTGGTTGTGCAAGATTGTTAGCAATAAGCATTTTGAAAACATCCTCATAAGAGTCCCCAAGCTTAGAGAACTGTCGCTTTTCCTTTTTGGGTTTGTCTTGATATCTTTGGTTATGCTCTTGTTGGTTAGAGGATGTGTTAAGCTTCATAGCTTGAACCACACTGGAAAAAATGGAGGACTCCTTGATCCTTTGGTTGGGAAGAGTCAACAACTCCGTCATTGACTACTTGTTTATTTTTATTCCAGTGCGAGTTCTTGCTTTTATCCTTATTAGAGTTGTTATTATTTTGACTATTGTTGCTATTATTTTGTTTAGTCAAAATACCTTGCTCTTTTAAAACATCCTCTATTCTGTAGGCGGTTTCAACCATGGTGTCAAATGAATCAAAGACCATCTTCTGAACCTCATACCGCATCTCAGGTACTAAATTGCTCACAATGATATCAATTCTCTCATGTTTGGGAATTGTCCTAGAATAACGAGAACACAATCGTCTCCACCTTTGTAAGAATGTAACAAAGGATTCCCCTTGGTTTTGTTTCAAATTGCACAAATCGAGCATGGTGACTGATCTTGATAAGTTGTAGGCAAAATGTTGTACAAATCTATGGACCAGTTCTTTAAAAGTTTTGACGGGAGGGGTTATGTTGGTAAACCACTCCATAGCTTGACCTTTTAGACTCCTTGGGAATAATCTCATCAAATAGGAATCTTCGTGGTAGAATTCAAAACTCATGGTGTAGAACTGACGCACATGATCACGTGGGTCACCATTATCGTCAAATTTGTCATATTGGGGAAATTCAATTTTCTTAGGAAAATCCTTCATGTTGACACTCCTATCAAAAGGATTAGGACAAATAGAGTCAAGGTTGAAGGAACTCTTGGGAGCCATCATTTTCTTGATTTGCTTAATTTCTTCTTCTTGTGAGGGGCTTTGTTTCTTGATTCTCCTATCCACATCAAAATTGTAAGGGACTCTAGCACCCTTGTTAATTAAACTCTCCAGGAACCTATCTTTATTTTGATCAAGGTACTTCTCCACATATTGTTGGAATAGTGATTCTTGTTGCATCCTCATAAAATCTTAATCATCAAAACTTGCACTACTTCCTCCATGTTGAGAGCCATGATGAGCTCATTGGGAGGGTTGTCTAGAGTTCCTAGGAGGTGTTCTTCTCCTATGTTGTGAAATCCTTCTTCCCCTGGGACTAGGAGATCTTGAAGGGGTCCTTGACCACCTTCTACTTCTTGGGGTTCTTGAGGGAGTAGAGGGTGGAGAGTTATTTCCACTATTGATACCCCTATTGTTGAATTGGTCATTAAGTTGTTGTACTAGGAGCCTATCTTGTTCCTCTTGGAATGCCTTTCTACTTAATTCTAACAAGGCATGTTGCTATTCTTCTAGTTGTCTAAACCTTTCTGCTTTAGCAGCTTGTTTGTCCAAAAATGCTTTCTTTTCACACTAAATTCTTTTAAGCCTTTCACTTGCATATCTTGAAGTTTTTTTGAGCAGAGAGTTGGATCTTGAATGTTTGAACAAGTTGTTAGTGAATGCAGCATTCACATGAGCATCACTAGAGTTGTTGTTCTGGTCTTCATGTTGGGACCGTTCATCTTGGTGAGCTCATCTTGTATATTTTTCGGCTCTTTGATAGGCATCCAAATATCTAGCGTTGATAGGGGGTGACTTTGGTTGATTTTCATGAGAGGATTCCCTAAATAGTATGTTATCTCCATGTCTTTGGAAAATGTCATCAAGATTTTGATCCATTGCTTCTTTATCCTTTTTAGTCAAGGTGTAACTCATGTCCATATTTGATTGAGAAGGTGCTAGAGAGGTACTCAACTTACTAAGGCTGCTCCTAGGCTCAAACCAAACTTCTGAAGCACTCCTAGGGGACCGATCAAAGATGGTTTCCTTCCCTTTTCACTTTTGGTGAGTTTGGACTAAAGGTAATTGTTCAAAAACTACTTGAGGTCATTTTCCTTGGTCCACTTGGTATCTTGTTGTAACCGACATGAAAGAAAAGACCCTTAGTGAGAAGATAACCTTATGAATCGTTAATTGTCAAACTAGGATAGTGAAAATATTCAATCATCCAAAAGAGAAATGGTGAAATAGAAAGCTGACAAAAGGTATAAATCAACATTGCCACAATGGTGCATAATAAAAGGATTTCAGTATCCTGGCACATGTGGATCGGGAGGATGATCTAACCAAAATATATTGAAATTGAATTTATGTGAAGATGGATTTGGACAAAAGAGTACTCAAACTCTCCAAGTGTGCAATCAAAGAATCTAAATGTGAATCTTGTCAACAAGGATGATTCCTAACTTACCAATGACAAGCAAAATCTTTGGTGAAGTAAAAAATTACTAACTCGAGATGTCTAGAGCCAAAACCTAAGGTACAAACAGGCTTTCAGCTGCAGAGTATGAAACCTACTAAAATTTGGTCAACCAAGGAAAGACTGAAAATTGCATAAACCAAGCAGACATCAAAAAGACTTTGTGTGACAGTTCCCAGGCTAACAGGGCGATAATTTCTAACTAGGTGATGTTTCTTACAGATACCGGGCGATAGTTTCCAGGGAGCCCGTGCAATACTTTCCAAGCAGGTGGTGTGATAGTCTTCCAGTGATGAACTATTGCATGATATTTCTCAGTATAGGGTGCGATACTATTCTAGTGTCATATGACTCTTGACTAGTGAGTGCTAAAAATCTCAGTTTTAAGGGCAATTTGATCAAAATTTTAGTTTGAAGGTTGATTTTTTGGTTTCAATCACAGTGGCAATAGTAAATGGACAGGTTTGCAAACAGTAAGGGACCAAACATGTCTTCAAACACTTGAAACAAGGGCAAAAGCAACCTTGCCAAGACAAGCACTTGTGATATCAAAATTAAAAAATCTTATGAATACTACCGTGATGTTGAATATGCAAGAACGTTTACACAGGTATATCACAGCAAGAACACTTCAAGCACTTTCTATCCTAAAAAGACAATGGCTCAATACTTAACAATTTAGCCCACACTTGATGCTCCATTGCCTCACACAAAGTGGTTGCCCACAATAGATATTGGCTTTGTCGTGGAAGTGCCAATGACACAACCAAAGGAACACATATGGTGAGTAATCTTGGGGTGATCTGGGTTATTCCACTTGGATCAATCTTTGCACCAGGAAGTTAAGCGGCAAAATAGGGTGGCTTCTATCTATGGTTCTTAGTAAGGGCTTCTGTTCGTAACACCCCTCTTGCTCCCTAAAGGGACTCCTTACCTTGTGGCAAGTAACAGACCTCGCGGCCTCAAGAGTACCTTAAGCATTCTTGCTTGACATTTTCCTCATGGTCGCAATCCCACAAGCTACTCACATCAAGTGAAGACAAGTGCTACGTCTACCAAGGTTTTGCGTTCTTGATAGCCTTAAGTTTATAGTGGGTTGGAATAGCCAGCAAAAAGATTATCCCCACTTGGGTCGTTCCTCTTGATTGCTCAAGAGCAGGCTCGTTAAAGGATTATAAAAACTAAATAAAGAGTGGATCAACTTATGAGGTTCAAGGTTTTTGTTTCACCACAAGGGTGAAGAGCATACTCCCCTATCTCAAAGTTTTTTCCCAAACACACCAAGCAAAGGATTCAATTACCCTCTTGCTTTCAAAATCTAAAGATGGGTCAAGATTTTCTGGTTCACCACAAGGGTGAAGAGCATACTTCTCCTACCACCCAAAGATTCCTACAACAAGATATTATGTTCCTATGAAATGAAACAACTAATAGATGCCACACTTGAAATGAAATAAATAACAAGCACTTTTTTTTAATTTTTATGCTTTTGGGTAGCCCTGCAAAAACCGTTAGTAGCCCTTGTGCATGCAATCTTTTGGCAAAATATTTCAAGCAAAAGACACCTACAACCACAACTTGTTAGCCCCACAATGGTTAGCAAAACAAAAATCCAAATGAAATCTGTAAATTAAATCTGTCTAACCACAACAAACTAAACCAGCAAGCTAATTAGATCAAAACTTAGCAAGAAAGAACCAAGAAACAACTCACTATCGGGTACAAGTGACAATACAGTCACCAAAAGTATCGCACGATACTTTACAGTATACTGGGGTGATATTATCTTTTTGGGCGACACTTCACTGTACTTGCAGGTGACAGAATGTTCCAAACAGTGCGACAGAATGCTGCAAAGAGAGTGATACTTTAACTGGTAAAGTATCATGCCAGTATATAACGAACTATCGCACGATATTCTGAGCCAAAAAAATCAGAGAGCCAAAAATGACACTAAATTATGATGAAAAATTGACGAAAATGCATGAAATGAAGGACAAAACAATAATGCTTTGCCCCACGGTGGGCACCAAAAATGTGTACTCTAAATAGTGCACTTCTCTAGGTCATTACTTCCAAGGGAATCCATGAATGGGAAACCTTAGAAAGTGACCTAGAGCTCCCTATGAATGGAGTTGCAAAGGTTTTAAGATTGCTCTCAGCTAGAGCTATAAAGCTTGTGACCTTGCTAGTTAACCACACAATGTGAGATTCAAGGAAGACAAGGGCAAAAATGCCAATATCCTCAAGAATCAAAATGCAATGCTATACTAGAAATGAAGATGCAAGCTATGCAAGCTAAGCTATGAAATGAAATGAAAGTATTACAAAGCCTCCTAATTAAGCCAGATGAATTAATCTAAATCATAAAGGAAACTAAGCTAAATACGAAGCTATGAATGCCATGATAATGCAACTATGTAAATGTAAAAGCTAAGAATGCTCCAAATCTCCAAAAGCTCCAAAGTCACCTAGAAAATCTGCAACATAACATTAGCATAAAAGATTGATCATATGAAAATGAAGAAGAGAGCTCTTCTTTTATAGAAAATGAAAAATAACAAACGATGGAGATTAAGATGCAAAAGATTTAATCAACAATGGAGCATAAAAGAGGAGCAATCCATGTGCATAAATATCCTCCAATGATAAAATAAGAGTTGACTTTTGTGTCCATATAAGACAAAAAGTATTTTTCCCCTTTTTATAAAATAAGAATAATATTTTATTTGTACAACTTAGGATAAGAGGAAAAGTGAGGGCTTTTTATTTAATAAAAGGGGAGAAAATATTCTTTTTAATTAAATAAGGACTTAGGATAAAATGGTTAGCCCATAGAATAAAATCGAATAAATGATAGAATTAAGATTTGATCAAGGAAATTGATATTAAGCTGAAAATGTTGATTCAGGAAATCGATAAATTGCTGAATGGGGGCCCAAAGTCTAGGCGACCATTTTAAGGTGCATACAAGGTGAACTAAATGTCAATAAATCAAAAGAAAATGTCAAACATTAGACCAAATGCAAAAACCCTAGGTAAACTAGTTAGAAGGGACATTGCAAATAGAGGGACTGTCATATAATTCAAGTCCAAAACAAACAATTAACAAAAATGAAGCACCCAACAATTGTAATGCCAAGAACGCCGACTAAATTATTCGAATGCCTTTAGACCAAAAGAAAATGTCAAACCCTAGGACAAATGCAAAAATCTTACATACATAGCAAATGAAGAAATTGTCATATAATGCAAGTCACAAACAAACAAATAATAAACCCACTCACTTTACACGATTTTTTGAGGATAACAAAATGTCACAAATGTATAAACAATCACCATATAAAATGGAGCACTTAGAATTTGCAATAGAACATCCTGGAAATTACCCACAATGTAAATAGAGGACTTGCATTGCAACCGAGCAAATGGATAAATTGTCATACAATGCAACTTTACAAATAAGAAAACAAACATAGATTAAAATAAATGGAGAAGCCCTAACCGATCTAGGTATACAAACCAAATATACAAATGTTACTTGAACTAGATATACACAACAAAAAGAAATGCAACTATAGATTCACTAGATTTAGAGACCAAATAGCAAACAAATTCCTCATACCTGTAACACTGCGAGTTCACAAACCTCTATGTAGGCCATAAAAAATGACCCATGAAATCTCCAAAAGCTGGAAAACTAGATAAAGCCAAACAATTCTTCATTGAAGTTAGAAGGAAAAACATAAAAGATATTTAAAAATGGAGGAACCCAAGCTGAACTAGGTATACAAAGCAAATGGAGAAAATAAATAAAAGTCACTCCATATCATATTTCAATAATGAAAAAAATACCTTGCTCGTCTAAACAAATCCTTCAAACAACACACAATTACATTAGCTCAATGCTCTTGCATCTATTACAACAAAGCGATTTTGGGAGTCACAAGCCTCTACCTTCAAGTTTGAACTACACACTCAATGTTACTATGTATTTTCACCACAAAGACAAAAGCCTATCAAAATTACAAATGAAGGGACATTACCCGTCTAAACAAATCCTTCAAACAACACACACTTACATTGGCTGAATGTTCTTGCACCCGAGACACCAATGTGATTTTGGGAGTCACAAGCCTCTACCCTCAAGTTTGAACTATGCACCTGGTGATACTGTGTATTTTGAAGGGACACACGACCTCTCTAATTCCTAGACATTTAATGCACCACAAGATTTTTGATAAATGATAAATAAGTTGTTGCTTATTAGTCGTTGTAAAAGTTTTTTGTTTTGCCAATTAAAATATATAGAATTGAATTTTCTCCTTACTCTTTACCTTCATGACCAATAAAAATACAAGATAAACATTTTTTTAAGAATTTTAAAATACACACAAATTTATAAACTATAACACATACATATAAAAATAAATGTCACTTTACATTAAACGGATGCAACAGTATACCTAGGGAAGAACTTTTGGAATATCCAAAATCAAAAGATCCGTTTTTAAAGGATTCAGTGATATCTTTCCCCGAAGAGAGAGGAATCTTCGGAAAATTGGTTTGCGACACTGACTACTCTGCAAAAGGAATCGTATGTTGTAGGCGAAGAAATGGTCAAATGATTGCATAAATTAGTATTATAATTATTATAGTGAAGAAGACTTCTTACAATATTAGACGCAATACATCTGGGCACGCTAATACAGATTTGGTATTTACTCGCCTAATTAATAACGCTAATCCAGGTGCTGACTTTTACTCGCCTAATTAATTAATTTATATTATTACATTCAATTCACGCAAAGATGTTGTTGAGATTCATTGCACCGATGTAATTTGATATCAGACTCGATCAAACGCTTGCAACGGATTTGAAAATCGTCGGTTTCGATGAAATTTTGACAACCTAGCTGTTCGTTTGGTGGAATTAAAATCAAAATTTGTTATTCTGAGGACATTCTGGTAAATCAACTGATCTTTTGGCTTAATTTTAGTGCTTTTTTTTTCTCCTTCGCGTCGCATGTATTCCTGTAGCTGAGTGATCAGATTGACTCATCGGTAACAGAGCTTGGAGATAAGTAACCTGTGGAGTGTAGCATAGCAGAGGCAGTTATGGGTGCCTCATTAATGGAGGTATGCACATGAATGCCATCCTTTTCTTGCTTGAAAATTTATTTAATTTGTAGGTTTTATCAATATATCAATGAAGGCATCAATCTCGACGGCAAAAATATTGAGGAAAATCTTCTTTTTCTTTTTGGGTGTGCGTGTGCTGTGATTTTCAGATTAGTTCCCAATAAAACTTGCCATTAATGATACCCTTGGCCTAACCGAAACTACAACACAGTTGTATATTTGGCTGCTGTATTCAATCTATTTCTGTAACAAAGTTCTAAAATTCCACTTCCACTTTTTTATTTGTGTATAGAGAACCTGACTATGTTGGGCCTGCATATTTGTTATCTGCAGGCATTTACAAAGTCTCTTGCAATGACAATTCTTTCGGAGATAGGGGACAAGACCTTTTTCGTGGCTGCTGTAAGTCTAAAACTTAAATGCCGGTTAATATTAAAGTTCTTGTTTCAAGTGTTAGACTGTACGCATGAGGTCAATATAGTTTTATAGAGCAATTGCAATGGTTTGGTGCTGGAAACTGCAGAAGTTTCAAGAATAGATTAGTTAACAGTGTGTTGTGAGGTTTTCACACCATCGCCCCCAAAGAATTTGGGGACCCTTAATTTTTGAGTGGGCCTTGGCAATTTTCTTAGATCCGGGTATTCAGATGCCTTAGCGAGTTTTGGAATAACTTTGAGGTTTTGAGACGATAAATTTGCAATATTTTTTTAGACTTGGATGAATTTTGAAAAATTGATATAATTGCATAACTTGAACATTTTTCAAAATTTAATTGTGAATTTAGATATTTTTGGGGAAACCTTGTAAATTTTTTGGGTGGTGAAAATGGAGATTAAATGGCCAAATTTGAAATTAATTGCCAAATGGAGATAAATTGCGAAAAAAAATAAAAATTTTTACCAAATGGAAATTAAATTGCAAAATGATTTTTGGGTTGCAAAATAATAAAAATTAATTTTGGTTGTCATGATTAAATGCTTCAAAAATCATATTTTTGGGCTGAGTGTTTGTAATTTAGAAATTTAATTTGGGCCTTTTTGTGTGTTAAATTCAATGTATTTTAAGGCCTAAGAGGTGTGAAATTCAAGGTAAGTTATTGGGTCCACAATGGGGAAGGTTTAAAGCTATATTAGAGGCCTAAATGACTTTTTTTCAAAATTTCAATTTTAGAGCCTATGATA
Source organism: Chamaecyparis obtusa (assembly GCA_027943335.1). Lineage (NCBI taxonomy): Eukaryota > Viridiplantae > Streptophyta > Pinopsida > Cupressales > Cupressaceae > Chamaecyparis > Chamaecyparis obtusa. The sequence continues at coordinate 3,539,902 of BSBK01000215.1, forward strand.
ATTTCAGATTTGGCTAATTTAAACCCATAATTTTGCAATTCAATGCAAGTGGCTCTCTTAATTTAAATCTGCCCTTTCCTTAAATCAATTTTTTTTGGGGTAAGTGAATTAATTTTTTTGGGGCCATGGCTTGGTTAATTTCAATGTTTAGGGGCCCCATATGGATTGTTTTTTTTGGAGTGACCCAATTTTAAATTAAAATTAAATACCCAACGCTGTGTGATTTAATGCATTTAATTTGGGTTATATGTTTGACAATTTAATTAATTTTATTTTCCCTCCAATGCAGGTCGGCCCTATTTGGAGAGACAAAAATTTAATATAAAGGGAGGGCTTGTCTCTTTATTTTCTCATTCATTTGTCACTTGTCTCTTGGCAGCCAAGGAGGAGCTCTTGGAGCAGCAAAAGAGCAAAATTTTGCAAGGAGTACATTTAGCAAGGGGTGATTTTCTTCTTTTGGTGGAGGAGTGCATTTTGGTGTTGTCTTCTTGTTCTTTGGAGGAGAATTTGTTGGTGTAGAGGAGGATCTTCATGCTTGAGGGTGAAGGCTGGTCTAAAAGGCAAATTTTCTCTTTGTTTCTGCTTGGTACATTTTCCCTATTTTCTTGCTTGCATCATCCATCCATCACTTCATCATTTCATCTAGGGCTTGAAGTTGGGAGATATAAGTGTAGTTTTCATCTAGGATTTGGAGAAAGAAGATATAAGTGGTAGTTCCACCCCCAGGAACGGAGTTGGGAGATATAAGTGTAGTCCATCTCATAAGTTTTCGAAGAGGTAGAAATAAGTGGTAGTCCCATCCCTAGGCGAAGAGGCAGAGATAAGTGTAGTGTGATAGGAATTGAAGAGGCTGAAATAAGTGGTAGTTCCATCCCTAGGATTGGAGGGGCAGAGATAAGTGTAGTTTCATCTCATTGTAGAAAGAAGAGACAGAAATAAGGGTTAGGATGGCGGATGCTAGTGCAAGCAAGAGTCAAAGGGCAATGCATACCAAGTAAGACAAGGAAGACATGAGGCCTAAGACCACCTTCTTCTCGAAATTGAAGCAAGTGAGGGACACTAGCATTGGCACAGTGAACATGATACAGTTGAGAGACAAGTTGATGGAGAGCTCCTCCCCTTGGCCAAGAAGGATAAGGAGACAGGTTGCCACCACATTTTCATAGCTCCATCCTCCATCTCCATCTTTCACTTACATCCGTTTCACCTCCACCCTCCATTCCATATTTTCATTGCAGGTGCAAGTGAGGAAGCAGGTTTCATTGCAGATTGGAAGAGATTTGAAGATATTTGAGGCTAGGCAAGGCTTGGCTTTTCGTGCAAGCTAGTTTGGTTAGATTTGAGGGGGAGGTATGGCCAAGGCAGGTGTCGTCAGAACCCAAGAGTATTGAAGCATAGGGGGGGTGCATGCAATCCAAATTCGAGTAGGAAGGTTAAAGAAGGCAAGGATAATGAAGGAGGAAAGCGAGACGAAAGGTTGAAAGAGGTCAAGTTTGATTTCAAGGCGGTGGCCAAGAGCAAGGCTCTCAAATTGCAAGAAGGTTCACATCCAGGCAAGCCACCGAGGCCAAGGCAAGATTACCCCAAGTGCACGGAGACCTCACCCTTTCAAGGTCAGAACATCAGGTACAAGCAAGTTCAAGTGGTGATGAGAAAGTTTCTAAGGACGAGCTCAAGCATCCAAGGCTTCACCTCATCTCAAGGATTAAATAAATTTATAAGGTTGATGAGGTGGCAATTTCATGTGCATGCAATCAAATCATGCCAAGTGTCCTATGTTCTCATTGGTTGACAGATTATTGTAATTTTCTCATTGGCCCACAAAGTTGGTGTCCTCGTGTAATTGGTTGAAAGATGGTAACCTTAATTAGGGTTTGTGAGGTTTAATCTTGGCCCTTGAGTTTGCCCCCTTAATCTTGGCCACTCGTCGTAATTTTGAGCCTCTATATAAGGCCATTTGTTCTCATTTGTAAAGGGAGTTATGTTGGAGAATTATTGCCAGAATACTATCAAAATTGTTCTCTATTCATTGTTGTGGTTTGCATGGTGGATATACATGATCATTTTGGTGTATTGCATATTTCTACTCATCTCTCAAATTAAAGTAGATTTCATTTCAAGAAAGTGTTAAAGAATAGAAGTAGATGGCTAGTTGTATGGTGATATTGGTAAATGTTTGATAAGGATCTACATACTAGGCCACTAGCATCTTAGCGGCTTGTTAAGGAGCCTTGTGTGGTAATCTAGTCTCATTCCCCTTGAATCATTGCGTCTATGGAGGTAACGCTGCTAGCAAGCTTTCATTAGGTTTGATCCCCGTCCATTTGCTAATTTCTTCATTCATAGGAGTAGTAGTAGAGCAGTAAGCAGTTAGCGGTAGGAGTAGTTGAAAGTGAAAGTGACCAAGGAGAAAAGAACAAGTCAAGCAAACGAAGTACCACTAAGTTATCTTTGAATGAACAACGTAAGCCCGCCTACGTGATTAACCAGCAAATCACATTAATATAACTGAGTTAATATCCACAGGTGTAAGGAACCTTGGAGTTTTTCTCATGTTCTTCATGAGTATATACTTTTCAAGAGAGGGTTGAGTGTTTGGTATTCTATATCAAGTATTCAATTGCTATATGTTATGTAGTGGTACGAAATTGACATCAACACAGTGCTTGATTGGATCTTGTGTTCTACTGCCTATTTTAAATTTTTTACTTTATGTCAATTCTAGATTCTGCATTTATGGTTTGGATATCTGTTTTCTTGTCCTCATACTGATTTGAATTGATCCTCTAGTAGGGAAAGAAAAACACTTAAAGTGAATCAAATAAGAAATGCAACTTTTTGTGTATATTTTTTTGTTTGCCTGGATGTTTCAATGGAACTTGTATTTGGAGATTGTTTCTAGTTTGATCCTGGACGTGCATCAGTTTTGATTGAATTAGGTACGGTTTAAATTTGACAGCGTATCATTTCCTAATTTGGCAACTTTTTAAATGCAGTTTCTTCTGCTGACGTATTTTCTAGTTTGTGCTTGGTATTTTGATTGGATGGTTCAAGGGAAACATTTGACCTTTGATATTGTAATATGGGTGGGCTTGGCTCTGCGGTTTACTTTTATACAGCAACTCAGCTTTTTTGGTTCTGGGAATCCTTCATCATATGGTTCAGCGTGTTGTTGATTAGTGAAGATGCATTAGGGGCCTATATTATAGTGCTTTTGTGAGTTTGGAGGAATTTTTTTATTATACAACAACTTGACTTATTTAGTTTAGGAAATCCATTATCTTATGTTTTTGTTATGTGCTGCTGATTTGTGTGGATGCATTAGCAGCTTGTATTTCAGTGCTTTAATGAGTTTTGACTTTTGAGGGATTTTCTGGTTTATCTTGTAATTTGAATGGATGATTCTAGGGAACTGCCAAACTTGAATGCAACATGTCTCACTTGTTCTAAGATATGGATAGTTGTGACATCATGTCCTATTATGCCTTGACTTATTGATAATTTGAAATCTGACAATTGGATTTTGACATTGCCTAATCCAAGACCCAAACCTAGCTGTCTCATTTAGTTGTGATCATATATAGCTGGTCAGTATTGTGAAAATTGCATTATCTTTTCTCTGGAAGTATGCAGGTTAGTAGGTGAAATTGCAGTTGTATCTATGGTTCTCAGAACCATTAAATAATTAGAGAGTTCATCTTGTTTTGGTTTGAAACTTAATTATTTGACTTTTAGATTATTGTTGTTATTGCATAGTGCCAGATTTTGTAGACTACAGGTTCTGTGGAGGTTTTCCAAGATAAATTACAAGCTTGGGAATAAAATAGAATGCTTCATGCAGAATCTTAGTTCCATCTTTATTAGCAACGAAGTGCCATTACTGTAATTTGGAAAAGAAATTGTTTCTTAAATGCATCATCTTTGATGTTCTTTTGTCACGAGAAAGCATTGTTTTCCCCTTGCTTGCTTTTAGCTGCACATTACTGCTATCAATATAAGCAAATCTGATCTCAAACTCAGATAAGCCAAAATCCTGCTACAAGGTTAAAATCAACACTAATTACATGGTTATTCTTTTACCTTTCAGAAATTCAGATCTGAATTTAGCTAAAAGATCAAACTAGATTGTGGCTACGAACTCATTACAATAAATGTCTCCCTAGAAGCTATTACCCCAATTGTGGAGTGGGTAATTGGTTCATCCAATTTTCTACATTCACGTATATTAGGCTCACGAGATTTAAAGGTGCCCCGTATATGTTATCAAAATATGTATGTGATAAAGTCATTCTACTTGACCTGACGAACCAACTTTGTGAAGTGCATGAGATTTGGTTTGGAAAACATAGATCTGGTGTAATATTTCCTATCACTACTATCAACTCAAATACATTTGGTTTGGAAAGCATAGAGAAAATTCATTGGAAGCTTTAAGCAAAAATGTCATTGATAACAGTCTAGCATGGCTAGACATGAAAATGAAAGAATTGTAACTTGTGACTAAGAAGAGAACAAGATATGGATTTCCTCAGATGAAGTCAAGAGCTGAGATTAAAAAGAAAGATGTTGTAAAATCAACATCTTTGATGGATTTAGAATTGGCAGGTTGGATTGAAGAACAAACACTCCATAGGAAAAGCTCTCCAAAATGTAAATTCAGGGTTGGAGTTTCTTTTGTGAGAGAACAAAAGTGAATGATTCGATATGTTATTCAATAACCAAGAGGAGTTTTTATACAGTGCATCATCTGTATGGTTGGACGGTTACCAACTGACATATGGTTGGACAGTTACAAACTACCCAAACAATGTATTATGGCAGCATTCCTCCCCTTAATACATTGATCCTAAAGACATCAAAAACACTTTGCCTTAGGGAACTCCCCTTAAGGCTTACATAGCAAAACATGCCGATTACATAATATGAGTACATATTTTGAGAAAATCTTCTTTTGAAGTAGCAAATCCTGAACCGAGCAAGGCTCCATCAAGTTGTCTCTTGACTCTTGGAAAGGTGTAGCTTCGAGCTGTGTTCTTAAGCTCTCAGTCCCGAGCTCTCGAATCATAGAGTCTTGAATTATTCAACAATGATCCCTAAGAGATGCGACAGATCTCTATCATTGTCCAGTGACCGTGAAAGGGTATAATTCTCGATCATATACTTTGAAGCTCGCTTAACAACAATCCATATTGAGCGCAATACCAAGTCCCAAACCTATCTCCAAATTGAGTCTTCACAAGACATGCATTCTTCAAATTTGTTAGCATTAGAAAGAAAATCAAAACAGAAAACCAAAAATGCCAAAAACAGAACACCATCTCAAAGTGAGAAGCTAACTTGAGATGATGGAAGATCCTCCATCTTTCGATGCCGCCAACGTCCAAATTTGAAGGTTTTTTAAAACAAAATTGTGATTAATAGGGGAATGAGAATCATTAATGACCTCTCCATCATCTGATGTATCCTCATCTTCAATGCCTGCAACATTGCCTTCATCAGATTGTTCTTTCAATTTTACCTTAAGAAGATCACTAGCTCTAGTTCGACAAGCCCATGGTGTGTGGCCCTTTTTCTTACAATAGAAACATTTATTGTCTCTTTCATATCTATTTGACCATTTCTTAGTACTTCGTGATTATATTGCCTTGTCTATTAGACGATCTTCTTCTATAACTTCCTTCGTCCTCTTTACTTCTACTAGAAGGGCTGAAATTATATCCTCTAAAGTCTGTGAAGTGATTTGGCTGAGTGTAAAGACAACATTATTATATTTTGAAGATAAGCTATTTAACAAGATGGCCTTAGCATCATCATCATCATCAACGGGAGCTTTAAACCTGTGCAAGTTGCCTAATGAGGGACCTCAAATTACTTATATGGTTTGACATTGTGATTCCATTTTCCATTTTGAATCTTCTAGGTGAGCATACAATGCATTTAACAGGATGGCCTTAGGATCATCATCATCAACGGGACCCTTAACCTCTGCAAGTTGCCTAATGAGAGACCTCAAATTACTTATATGGTTTGACATTGTGATTCCATTTTCCATTTTGAATCTAAACAATTGAAGTTTTAGGGAAAACTTTGCATTGACGGCTTTTGCTCCAAATAGCTTATTTAAATTATCCCAAATGTCTGTAGACGATTCATCTAAATCTACACGATGAAGCTGAGAATCTGCAAGAGCAAGACCAATAATAGCCTTGGCCTTATCATCTCTACTGTTCCACTCCAATAATTTGTTTGCATTTGTAGGTGGTTTTTCTTTTCTGCTTACTATTTCCCATAAATTTTTATTCGTTAGCTGCATTTGAAACTTAATTCTCCATGTATGAAAGTTAAAACCAGAATATTTATCTAGTAGAAGCTCCATCTCAAAACAAGACAATCCTGATCAACAATTTTTAATGCAAGTATGCTCACCTAGAAGAAGATAGAGACTTCTGTTTGACAATCGTTTCTCTACAATGACTACATGAACAATCTCACACATTCAAAGAAGCATGGAGAAATGCATGTACATCTGCTTATAATTTTTTTCACCTGCTTTTTGTTACAGTCCAACTTACAGACCTCTTTAATTATCATGCAAATACAAAGTAATAGCTTCCAAATTACTACTCTCTTCCCATAAGTAGTCTCCCAAAATCATAAATGAAATACTTCTCTGCATTGAATGAAGAGGAACAACAAAAGAGAATGCATTGAATGAAGAGGACATATAAACTTACACTGAAACATTTTCACATGTCCATGTTCTTGTCGTGGTGGGCACCTGACTGGAGCATTTCTGCACATCTCTTCTTAATTCTTGAACACGCTCATGGGATCTCAATGCTGCCCAAGCATCCTCACATTTTATACTCATAAATCTGTTCTAATAAGAGACCTTTAAATGAGTACTTGGATAGCCATTGACGCACACACCAAAAAGGATATTGCTGCGTAAATTTAATACTGATAGGACCGGCACTTCACATGAACTGCATGGGCTCCTCACAGGCTGAAAAATGCAGAATGTAGTAATGCATTGGAAGGAGATTATGCTCTAAGGAAACACAACCATCTCAAACTCAGCAATAAAAAGAATAATCTTCTCAGCTGTTACATCTCTTCTTCTCCTCGCTGATCAACATTTTACAGGAACAGGAATTGTTGTTGCTCTGATACCACATGAGAGAATAGAAGTGAATGATTCGATATGTTATTCAATAACCAAGAGGAATTTTTATACAATGCATTATCTGTATGGTTGGATGGTTACCAACTGACATATGGCTGTACAGTTACAAACTACCCAAACAATGTATTACGCCAACATTCTGGAGCTGGACATGCAGAAGTAATAGCTAATGAAATTCCTACCTCTTCACCAAGGCAAGATCCAATCCAATCACTTGTTCGGTTTCATTTGCAAACCCTTGTACAAACATCTCCCTTGATTTCCCTGCACTGTCCTATTCAAATATTTTCCTCTCCTTTGTTTCTCATTTGCAAGATGAAACTCCTCTTTCTCTTGCACATCTTAGTCCCAGTAAGAGTTAAACCATCTACAAACCTCACTCACAAGAGAGCATCTTGAAAATTCTGTTTCCAAAGAGCCATTGCTTACTCATCCTCAAAGAGGACACACTCCCAATCTATATGTGTTTCTTGTCCACTTGTAAAGGATGAAGAATAAATAGAACACGGTGAAGGGCAGGTAGGGCAAAGTGAAGAAGGGGTAGAGAAAAATAATGGAGAACAGTGATGTAGGGTGATAAAGAAATATTGTGAAATGTGGAGAATGAGATGAAACAAAAGGGAGAATTAATGAAAAATGCAGAACAAACCATGGAAGATGTTGAACAAATGATTCAAGGAGATTTAGGTCAAGGAGAGACTTCTCAGCCGGACAATTCCATCTTGGTCATAGTTCCTACTTGGCTAGATATTAGAATTGAAAATAGAAAAAAGGTTGTAAAACCATTATCTGATGGTTTTTCATTTATTTCATGTATGATTGATAAACCATCTCCTATTCAGAAGCCTAAGGTCATTTCTTTCATTTTTACAGATGCACAGGGTTCAAGAATTTCTGAGCTTGCAACTCCCGTAGTGGATAAAGATGAAAGAGAATTGTTACCATCCAAGTGTCAAATCTCAATGTCAACTTGGGAAAACAAATAAGGGATGCTGAAACTCAAGACATGCAGACAATTGTTGCTTCTGTTGTTTCCAGGATGGACAAGAATCTTAAAACCAAACAAGATCCAAAAGAACAAGTGAATAATCGCTACTACAGTTCTCTAATGACCCTATTGCTACCCCGGCTACAATTCTCAGGGAGATGCTTCATTTATAAAGGAGATGGAATACATTTCAAGTGCCACCAAACAATGGCTGAGTGATTTTTTTGCACTGAATCAAAGGTCACTGATGAAGCCATGGGCTTACATGATAGAGCTAAGAAGGATTCTGATCTGATTAAGGTTTTATTGAACAAATTCAAGGAGGAATTACAAACACAATGAGATCTCCTTCTGCAAATCAAGGCCATGTTAAAGCTTAATTTTCTATATCATTCAATTAAAGCATTTTAGACAGACCCAATACTTCTTTGTTAGAAGACTGGATAGAGCTTATAAAACTGAGAACTGACTTGCTGGAGGAAGGTATTAATAAGATGGAAGTTGCTGATAGTGATACTGTTGATGTTATAATGGATACACAAGATCTGATTGAGAAACAAACAGGACATTACTATATTGAAGTTCAATTCGTAAATAGTGCCGATCCTTTCAAGCAGTTTTTGATTGAAGTAAGTTATTAGAACCTCAGTCAGCCATTCAGTTTTCATATTTTTTCCTTGGATAAATTGATGAAAATGAATTTTACATTCAAAGAATTTGAAAAGTATGTTCTTATAAATCAATATATACACTAGAGATGAAAGTCTCTATTTATAATAGATGACATGACAATGTTTCTAAATGAATTAATTGTGAACAGAAATAGAAAATACAAACTTCCTAAAACAACTAAGATGACCATTATAGAAACATTACAATATTATTTTAATACCCTCCCTTAATGGTCATTGTACTATCCTACAAAAGACATAATCTGTAGGTCTTTTGGTCACAAATGTATAGAAGGATGCCCCCTTCTCTTCAAAATGCTCTGCAACATGAGCTTGTTGCTGAGGCCCTCCTTGATTTTGCAAAACTTCTAGATAAGACCAAGATAACCAAAATCCTTCCAACCTGATGCTGGGAAACAAAACTGTCCCTCCCTATAGCCAGAGACACTGAGTTCAGCTTTTGAAACCACGATTTTGATGAAAAATCGCCAAACCCTCCATTGTTTCAGAAAAACAGCCACGATTTTGTTCAAAAAATTGCCAAAAACTTTTGCAGATGAGCACTACGACCCAAAACAAACTGCAAGTAACCACTATTTTTGTGGAAAAAATTCCCGAACCTTCCAATGATATTTGCAGAAAAAATTAAAAAACCCTAAGACCAACAACACTAGCCATATTTTTTGGAAATATTCAGGAGACCTAGATATGATTTTTAAGGAGAAAATTGAAAAATCACTGACAATAATTTTTTAGGAAAAAATTATAAAACCCAACAGTAATTTAATAAGGAAAAAATTATAAAACCTAATGCTAACTTTTTAGAAAAGAATTATAAAACCAAACAGTCATTTTTAGGAAAAGTATTATAAAAACTGAAAAATATTTTTTTGTGGAGAAAGAAATTATAAAACCCATGAACCAGAAAACCTTTCATTTCTGCAAAAAGACTTAGGTCGAAAAACACAACAAGCCTAGGCGTATAGAAAATTTGCAGAAACCTGTGGTGATGTGGAAACCATAGCTGCTGAAGATTACATACGATTTTGTAAAAAATCACAAAAAATGACAGCAAAAACCCTAGGTCGCAGTGGAAACTTTGTTTGAAGAGCCCATTGTGCAAAACAAAATATTGAAAATCACGGGCAAAGGCCATCGAGATTTGCAAAAAATCGCAGAGAAAAAAGATCACAGCTAAAGGAAGGCCCAACACACAGAATGTGGCTCAGAAAACACGGGAAAAAACCTCGAATGATTTCTACAGAAAACACCCACAAATTTGTTATAAAATAATTCGCCAAAAACTCCAATGTTTTTTTCATAAAAAGATCATTTAAAAATTTCTGGAAAAATATTCCAGGTAAGGGGACACAAGTTTTTTTTAAAAAATTTGTCAAACTTTAAAAAACCCCATTGACCCGCTTTGATATCATGCTATTATAAATAAATATATACAATAAAGATGAAATGCTCTATTTAGAAGAGATTACATTATGATCAGTGTTACACCGGCCTAGGGACGGGGGGACGTCAGGACGAGGGGACGAGTTTCTGGGACGTGGTGACAAAGGGGCCTCAATTTGGGGACGGCGGCGGGGGATGGGGGGGGGGGTTGTATATAGTATATACTATACATGTGGTACTTAAAATGGTAGTTATGAAAAGATGTACAACAATATAAGAGTCTAAGACATAAAGATGTAAAGTTAAACAGTAAATACTAAAATGATTGAACATTGCATTGTTAATATATTGAATCATTGAACATTTAACATTGCATAATGCATTGAACATTGAACATTGCATTGGACATTGAACAATAAATTTTAAATACTCCAATCAGCATAAGAGTTCTATTAATCAGCATAATAAATAATAAAAACATAATAGACGGGCCCCACATATGTCTAGGGTTACAATGTAACCTATTAAAAAAATTAAAAAGTTGTATTTTATTTTTTTAACCTTTATTGGACTGCCGAAAAGGGGGACGTCCAGAAGTCCCCTTGTCCCTGTTCGGGACGGGGGGACGCCGGGACGTCCCCCACGGGGACGGTGGTGGAACGACTGCTCCACCCAAAGAGACGAAACGCCATCCCCACATCCTGGGTGCGTCCCCGTCTCCGGGACGGCTGGGTTTTAGGGGGGGACGCGTCCCCGGGTTACTCTGATTATGATGTTTCTAAACAAAACAATCATGAACAAAAACAAGAAATAGAAACTTCCTAAAGCAACTAAGATGACCATTATATAAACATTACAATATTATTTTAATAGATGGTCAAAAAGCAGGTGAAAACTTGTCAAATTACAAATTTATATATTTCTCACTCGCTTGAAGGGAAATTCTCGCTTGAAGGGAAATTTAATTATAAAATGTGAATTTCCATTTCACGTAAAGCTAAGTTGCTGGTTCTAATATGGATCCTCGTTCAGGTTCATAGATCCAGTTCATGGATTCTTTAAGAAATATTAATTTCTATAATAATATATAAATAATAAATATTATATATTTAATACTATATAAATATTGTAATATAAGGACCGAAGCAAAAGAAACGTCTTCAATGAATCGTTGCCACACCCAAACTGAATCTGGAATCCGGTCAAAATCGGACCCTGATTTGGCAGCTTAGCCAATGGATCCGGTGACATAGGCAAAGGAAACTTTAGGAGGTAGAATACCTAATGAAAACATAGGCCTGTCACATCAACTTTTTCACAGGTAATGCATCTTTTACTAGATTAATTAGGAGTCAAGAACTTGTGACCAGTCTTGAAGTATGCAACCATAAATTTTTTAACAGAATTTGGTTGATTCAATATTTTACAGGTGATTAGCTGGTATATTTATCTCTTTTAAACAATTGTGAAATCTGACCATTGTAAACTTTAGAACAAGAGCTCTTTAGGATGTTATTAGTTTGAACAAAGGCTTGATCTTTTCAAAATTACATCAATTATGAGCATTGAATCATCTTCCATATTTAGTGATTGTATGCCCAGGACAACAGCTAGTTTAAGATCAGCTAGTTTAAGATCTTCAAGGAGTTTCATAGCATGTGCTTCCTTGTTAGTATCATGGGGGATGAAGAAAGAAGACACTTTCAAGAGTCCCCCATTCTGAACCTGAATTAGACATCGCTTTGGCTGCTCTCAGATTTGCCTTTGAGGTACTGTTGTGAGGTTTTCACACCATCGCCCCAAAGAATTTGGGGACCCCCAATTTTCGAGCAGGCCTTGACATTTTCCTAGATCCAGGAGTTTGGATGTCACACTTGAGAGTTATTTGGATGCCTTAGCGAATTTTGGGTGATCCAGAGGTTTTGAAATGAAAATTTTACACCTTGGATTTTTTTGAAGTGCCTGTGAGGGTATTGCTTGTTTTCACCTTGCACGGAAACTTGGTTTTCCTAAACGGTTGATTTTGTCTTTAGGCCAAATGAAATTCAATGAGAACATTTTTTTTTTCGATTGTTAGAATAATATCTGGTAGGACAAATTGGCAAATTTTGGAGCTTGGATAAAATTTTGAAAATTAGTGTAATTGAATAACTTGAACATTTTCAAAATATAATTGTGGATTTGGATATTTTGGGAAAATCTTGCAAATTTTGGTGGTGAAAATCATTTTTTTTAATGAAATTAATTGCCAAATCAAAATTAAATTGCTAAATGATTTTTGGATTGCAAAATAATAAAAACTAAATTGCCAAGTGGAATTTTCGAAATTTTAAATGGGGAAAGAGAGTAAGTTGAAATTGGAATTTATTTGAATTTTGTTGTCATGATTAAATGCATTAAAATTAATTTTCTTGGGGAAATCTCAAATTTACAACTAGCAGCCCCCTTTCAATTTCGATTTTGGCTTGGCATAGGGTTTAACAAATTAAATTTTCATTCCCCTAGACAACCCCAACTCTTTCCCAGCCCACTTGCGATTTTTTTTTTTATTAATTCATTGGGCAATTTCGAAATTATTTAATATCTCCTAGGGCCCTGCTATTTTATTTTCATTTAATTCATGTTTTGAAGTGGCAATTTTCATTTGAGTTTCTTTCCCTCCAAGGCCAAGTCGGCCCTATAATTGGAGGCAAAAAATTGGTATATAAGGAGGGCTTCCCCCTCCTCATTTCATCATCCTTTCTCATTTGTTTTGGCAGGCTAGAGGAGGAGCCACTAATTTGGAAGGAGCCAGCGAATTGTTCAAGGGCAGGGCAGTGAAATTTGCCTTGGCTGGAGGTGGTGAATTTTGAAGGAAGGCCAGCGAATTTGGATGAAGGCCAACGAATTTGAACAGAGGCTGCCAATTTAGATGCAAACCTGCGATTTTTGAGGGAAGAGTTGCGAATTTCTTTTGCCAAGGGCTGTGATTTGGAGTAGGGCTGCTAAATCTGGAGGCTGCATTTCATCAAGTGCTGCAAAATTTTGGTGAGGGAGGCTGTGAATTATCAAGGGGACTGCAGATTTTGAGGTATCCTCTTCTTCTTTGGATAGAGTTTGTTGGTGTAGAGGAGGATCTTCATGCTTGAGGGTGAAGGCTGGTTGATAAGGCAGATTTTCTCCTTGTTCTTGGTTCTTTCTCCTTTTCTTGCTTGCATTATTCATCCACCACTTCATCATTTCATCTAGGGCTTTGTTGTGGCCTCTTCTCCACACATCGCCCCATCAACGATGGGATTCCCCCTTTCTCTCCTTTCCAGCTAGGGCCTTTTGTTTTCCCATTTCATTTGCTCCTGCAACAGCCTCTAGACTTCCCCTGTTTCCTACTCACGGTGATTGTAAGATACTAAAAAAGCCTACCTTGGATCCCGCATGAAGGAAAGGGAATATCGTGGAGCATCTGAATAACATAAGGAAATTATGGCAGGTGAGGAAAGTGCATGAAAAAGAAATTGCATACCCCGACGTGCTCGAAGAACATTTCAACAGAGTCAACGGACTCCTCGGCAAGGATGGAATCCGTAACCATCTCTGATTCCCGCTCCAAAGAATGTGGAGGCGCATTTTCAAGGACATCGCGGAATGAGTGTTGAGGACTAAGTTCGACACACACCCAAAATCTTGATCCCAACCTTTCTGGAGCGCAAGTCAGCGTAGTCAATGGAGGACTGCCAAATAGAGTAATCCGCCATCTCACAAAAAAACCACTCCGATCTTCTCTCGAGCGGGAATAGCGTGCACTCACGGAATGAGTCCTAAGGATAAAATTTGCTACAAGAAGAAAATCCTGCTTCGGTTTCCTCGGGAGAGCGGATAGCATGCACTCGTAGAATGTGTTATTTGGACAAAATCCGGATGCCTTCCAAAATCCCGCCCGAGCACTTTCCGAAGCGCATATCTAGCCCAGTCGCGGATGTCTAAAATATTAAATCCTTCACTCAACATAAGATGCGCCCAAAGCGCAAAATGAAGGAAGTCACGGAATGTGTGAAAGAAGAAATCCGTAAACTCATGCCCAAGTGCACTCGGAGCACAAAATCGAAGCAATGAAGGAATGTTAGAAAATGGAAAATCCTTGACTCAAGTCAAAGATCGCTCAAAACGCAAATTATACAAAGTTGTGGATTCCGAAGCGTAAAAAAGGGAATTTTTTTTTTGAATACCGGAGATTTTTAAAGGGAAATTGAAAAACTTGAAAATCCAAGTTGTTGGAATTTTAAAAATCTGAAAATCTTAAAATTTCTAAAGCGCGACACAATGAATTTAAAACATGAGAAGATGAAGGTGTGGAGTTTTGAAGAGAGATAATGAGAATTTTTTGAGAGAGAAAATGTCTTTTTAGAGAGATCGATTTGTGAAGAGTTTGAAGAATCAGAGAAAAAGGCATGAGAATGTTAGAGAGGATTTTATATTTTAAGGGGGGAAAGTTTCAAAGAGAAAATATGAAAGAATTTTTATGTGATTCTTATGTTGATTATTTCATTTTGCAGGAGGAAGGATTCTAGTCCCGCATGATCAAGGATGACATTCAAGTTCCAAGTCTCCAGTTGCAGTGTTGAAGACACCACGATCTAAGTGATCAAGTTCAAGGCGTCCAAGGTTCAAAGATCACAATTCAAGTGCAAATATACAAAGGGAAGAATGTCATGTCTTGAAATTCCTTCTCAAGGTCCAAGAACATGACCAGGGAATTTCCATGTGAAGAAAATCCAAATTGGCAGAATCATCAACGAAGGAGTTCGATCCATTTCCAGAAGATGAAGTCTCAAGCAAGTACATGGAAGGAAGTGATCAAAGGAATATATCTTCAGAAGAAGTAATCAAAGTGCAACTTAGTTACAAAATGATGCAATTAAAAAATATTCCCCAAATCTCAGCAAGCTAACATGACACTCAGTCATCTTCATTTGTTAGTCAAAGATTCTTCAAGTCAAAGTCAACACATTTAAGGAAGGGTATCAAGAATAATCCATTCAAGGAAAATTGTGCATTTAATGCATAGTGGGTATGCATATTGGGCATTCATTTCACCCCACTCTCTTCCTGAAAGAGCATGCATGGTGGGCATTTATTACCCACCATGGTAGTGGATTCTTTTTGCATTGATGTAGATTCCTTTTCTGTGCCCTAACCCTAATTAGGGTTGAGGTGGCAAAATCTGGGCCATCGGTTATTGTTTTGATCTGGGCCACTCATTGTTTTCAAGGACCTATATAAAGGCCTCTTCTTCTCATTTGTAAGGAGGGAATTTTGAGATTGTTGCTTATGAGCTATTGAGACAATAGAATTTTCATTGGTGTGGTGATTATTTGATGTGTCTTAATGCTTGCTTGGTTTCATTATTCTCTCAATTAGATTAAGTTTAATAGATAAAGTGTAATAAATGTTTTGGAGAATATGATGATGTTTTGATGAGTTTCTTTGGTTCATACTTTTGACACTTTAGTGATTCTAAAACGTTGTGCAAAGTTAGCCTGAACCTTTATCCATGTGCCTCAATTTTATCATTTGCACAAACTTTTGAAGATTGCACCAATCTACGTGTAGTTGTAGTTTGACTTGGCGAAGCGAGACTTGGTAATTAAGGAACTCGTCCATCAACATACTTTCCGTGGCTATCATTACCCTTAGGATTAGATTAGGATCTCTGAACCCTAAACCCTTTTCATTTCTGCATATCCGGTGAAAACCCCCAAAAATAGTACTTAATTGAAAATCTTTTGATAGTACCCATATTCATCATGACATAAAGGATTGAAAACGTAAGGTCCCTTGTGATCATCAGCAAATCACATCAACACCAAGCATATCCATGAGTCGAGGAACCTTGGAGTTATTGTATGATCTTTTTGCAATCTTAGCATACGTAGTACTTTGTTCAAGAGAGGATAATATATCTCGGTATTTTGTTCTACTGTTTGGTGAGTCATAAAACATGCATCAACAGGCTTGAAGAAGGCAGAGATAAGTGTAGTTTTCATTCATAGGATTTGAAGAAGGGAGATATAAGTGGTAGTCCCACCCCTAGGAACGAAGTGGAGAGATAAGTGTAGTCATCTCATAAGTATTCGAAGAGGCAGAAATAAGTGGTAGTCCCATCCCTAGGAATGAAGAGGCAGATATAAGTGTAGTGTGATAGGAATTGAAGAGGCAGAAATAAGTGGTAGTTCCATCCCTAGGATTGGAGGGGCAAAGATAAGTGTAGTTCCATCTCATTGTAGAAAGAAGAGGCAAAAATAAGGGTTAGGATGGCGGATGCTAGTGCAAGCAAGAACCCATGGGGAATGTATACCAAGAAAGACAAGGAGGACATGATGCCTAAGACCTCCTTCTCAAAATTGAAGCGAGTGACACCAGCATTGGCACAGTGAACATGATACAGTTGAGAGACAAATTGATGGAGAGCTCCTCCCCCTTGGCCAAGAAGGATAAGGAGATAGGTTGCCACCACATTTTCATAACTCCATCCTCCGTCTCCATCTTTCACTTACATCCGCTTCTCACCCCCACCCTTCATTCCATATTTTCATTGCAGGTACAAGTGAGGAAGCAGGTTTCATTGCAGGTTGGAAGAGATTTGAAGATATTTGAGGCTAGGCAAGGCTTGGCTATTTGTGCAAGCTAGCTTGGTTAGATTTGAGGAGGTATGGCCAAGGCAGGTGCCCCCAGAACCCAAGAGTATTGAAGCAGAGGGGGGTGCATGCAAACCAAATTCGAGTAGGAAGGTTAGGGAAGACCAGGAAGGTTAAGGAAGGCAAGGATAATGAAGGAGGAAAGCGAGACGAAAAGTTGAAAGAGGTCAAGTTCGATTTCAAGGTGGTGGCCAAGAGCAAGGTTCTCAAATTTCAAAGAGGTTCACATCCAGGCAAGCCACCAAGGCCAAGGCAAGATTACTCCAAGTGCATAGAGACCTCACCCTTTCAAGGTCAGGACATCAGGTACAAGCAAGTTCAAGTGGTGATGAGAAATTTTCTAAGGACGAGCTCAGGCATCCAAGGCTTCACCTCATCTCAAGGATTAAATAAATTTATAAGATAAGGTTGATGAGGTGGCAATTTCATGTGCATGCAATCAAATCATGCCAAGTGTCCTATGTTCTCATTGGTTGACAGATTATTGTAATTTTCTCATTGGCCTACAAAGTTGGTGCCCTCATGTAATTGGTTGAAAGATGGTAACCCTAATTAGGGTTTGTAAGGTTTAATCTTGGCCCTTGATTTTGCCCCTTAATCTTGGCCACTCGTTGTAATTTTGAGCCTCTATATAAGGCCATTTGTTCTCATTTGTAAAGGGACTTATGTTGGAAAATTGTTGCCAAAATACTATCAAAATTGTTCTCTATTCATTGTTGTGGCTTGCATGGTGGATAGACATGATCATTTTGGTGTATTGCATGGTTCTTCTCATCTCTCAAATTAAAGTAGGATTTCATTTCATGTTGTTAGAGTAGAAGTAGATGGCTAGTTGTATGGTGATGTTAGTGAATGTTTGATAGGGATCTATATTAGTATATACTAGGCCACTAGCATCCTAGTGGCTTGTTAGGAAGTCTTGTGTGGTAATCTAGTCCAACCGCTCCCAAGTTCTACTTACATTTCATCTTTCCGCTTGTACTTCAAGTTGGGTTGGAAGATAGGTGTTAGTGTGAAAATTCTAAGAGTATCCCTTTGAATCATTGCACCAATGGAGGTAGTGCCGCAGGCAAGCTTTCATTTGGTTGGATCCCCGTCCATTTGCTAATTTCTTCATTCATAGGAGTAGTAGTAGAGCAGTAAGCAGTTAGTGGTAGGAGTAGTTGAAAGTGAAAGTGATCAAGGAGAAAAGAACAAGTCAAGTAAGCGAAGTACCACCAAGTTATCTTTGAATGAACAACGTAAGCTCGCCTACGTGATTAACCAGCAAATCACATTAATATAACTGAGTTAGTATCCACAAGTGTAAGGAACCTTGGAGTTTTTCTCATGTTCTTCATGAGTATTTACTTTTCAAGAGAGGGTTGAGTGTTTGGTATTCTATATCAAGTATTCAATTGTTATATGTTATGTAGTGGCACAAAACTGACATCAACAGGTACCATCTTCACTTTTGCAAATTCTTATGGTGGGATTGGCATCTTGGTTTTGGTATGTCCCTTTTGAGTCTTAACCCTTTAATGGGGTATCGGACAAGTTCATTATTATGGCTGAAAATTCAGACCTTTTAATATAACCATCAAAAGTTCCTGCAATCTCACTTATTTATTCTAGTATCAACCTACTGAACATTCTTATGGGCTTCTGTATCTGAATCAACTTAGTTATGTTGGATCATGAATTATAATGATTGTATCTGACATGCCAAAGTGCTATGTGCATTCTTTGCTAGTTTTCATAAATAATAGGCTGGTGCTATCAGGGTTAACATTTCAGATGTGTTGCTTGCTTGGCTTTGTATCAATATCATTCAATAGTATGCCTTGAATCCATAAATTAGCCCGGTGGTTTATTGCTGCTTATTAGTAATTTGTATATTTATAACTCTAAAATGGGTTTGCTAATAATCGCTTGCACTGTTTCCGATCTTAGTAAATGGTTAATGTTCAATCAATGCTTATTCAAATCTACAAGATGTGTATGGATCTTTGAAATTCTTTTAGTTTTGACAATGGACTGTTCAATCCTCTCATGTCATAGAAAAATACAAATCTAAATAGAATAGGTGAGAGTTTTTCTATATTTGAGCTTACATTTTCTATTATTCTGTATTCAATAAAGATCATGGCAATGCGGCATTCAAGAAGATTGGTTTTATCTGGATGTGTGGCCGCTCTCACTGTAAGTGCAGTTATTTTGTCTCGAATAGTTTTGCAAGCTAGTTATCTCTGTTTATCAACGGATGGTAACTAATGCCATCTGAGCATATTTTCTGATCTTAGCATAGCAGAGACTTGTTGGTGAAATTATTTTGTAGTATTACTTATTGTTTCTCTGCAATGCAGGTAATGACTATTATCTCTGTAATTTTTGGCTGGGCTGCACCAAACTTGGTAAGTTTGAGTTGTCATTTCCTATTTGAGTTCGGAATCTCTGGAATATATTGTATTTTTGTTTTGGTTCTTGCATGATCTGCATCATGAATATAGGCACATAAAAGAAGAATTATTTAGTATTTTAATTACTAAGCAAGTAAAGATGACATAGTCTGGGATATGCTACATTTCTTTACATGTATTGAATCATTGATAATATCATATATTTCTTATGCATGGACTTAAAAATATTAAGTCCCAATGTCGCATGTTATGATCAACATGACAGTATCCATCGATCAAGACCTTTGGTTGCATTAAGTATTATATTTTTATGAACATTAGGCCTAACATCATGGCTAATACTGGGTGCTTTGAAACATAACAACTGTATTTTGCAAGTTTGCAACTTCCTCTCATGGCCATGAAAGGGTCAATTCTTTGTAACTACCTCAATCTAACATCTTGAAGTATGCACACCAGATTTGGATGGTATATTACATGGATGTTGGAGTGGCACACTGCTTTTGGGCCTTTTGGTTGTAGAATTGATCTGTATAATGCAGTGAATGAATGTCTTTGCCAAATTTGCCTTAGAAAATGGTCAATTGTCCACGAGGCAAAATGGAATTTTCAGAGTTGGTATTGTAATCCCATTGTAAATATAAATCAAAATGTGTATGAAATAATTGACAAAAATATTTTTTGGGAGAAGAGGAGAAAAATTATGGTTCAAAGCATCAATCATGTATTGCTCCACAAATGTTGCCAAAGTACTCCACATCCCGTTTCAATTTTGATATCATGAAATCTTAGATGAGAAAGATTTTATTAATTACATAAGTAAAACACATTATACAAATGACTTGCATTCTCGAAGCTTATAGGCTACAAGTATACATTGATATTTGTAGTCTATCTCTTATGTCATGGAGAGCATGGACCAATCAGGACTTGAACCTAGGCCCTTCCAGGTGCATCTCTAGGTGCTCTGCCATTTGAGCCACTGGCCTGATCTGGTTTGAGGACTCTGGAGTGTGGACCGACCTTCCATTGCTACCTTTGAGAGACAAATGATTCAGTTCTCTCAGGCTGGCTTTGATGCTGTGTTGAAAGCACATACCAGTAAGGATTCTATCCTAGAATCCCTCAGTTGCACCTTTAGTTGCTCTGCCATTTGAATTGCTGGATCTGTACAATTTGGGATTAAATAAAGTGTAGTTTGACCTTCCAACTCCTACCCCACTTTTAAGCTACACATAACTCAACCTCATTTGGCTTTACTCTGATATGGTTTTGAATGCATGATAATATGGTATAGACAGGACTCCAATCTAATATATCCTAAGTGCACATCTGGGTGCTTTGCCATTTACGTGTTTGGCTCTATATAGTATTATATGGAGTGTGGATTATTGACCACTTCCACCATGCCTAACTAGTAGGACAAATATTGATCAATTCCAACCCGACTTAGCATCTAGTTTGCCTCAATTTACTAAATAAAACATATACAAAAAAACATTTTATGATTTACTTATATATCGGAATCTATACTAAGCACAAACATATTTCTAAAAATGAGGGCTAAACAACAGTACATCCTGGTAATGCAGCCTAACCTATTGTTTCTTGTGCCATTTGTTCTGTTTCAGACTTGAGCAATACCTAGTTTTTATCCCTGCTCTCTACCACATGTGTTTTTTTCAGAAAAAAATCCTTTTAGTCCAAATCATAGTAACTTGGGGACGCGTCCCCCCCCAAAAAAAATCCCCGGCATTCCAGGAACAGGGACGCACTAGTGATGGGGGGACGGCGTTCCGACATCCCCGACGGTGCCACCGTCCCGCCACCGTTCCTAAGGAGATGCGGGGACGTCTTGGCATCCTTGGTGGGGACAGGGGAACGCCCAGGCGTCCCTCGACCCCTGAGGGGACGTCCAGACGTCCCCCGTCATGGCAAGCCAAAAAAGTGACGCAAAAAAAAAATACAAGTTTTTAATTTTTTTTATTGGTTACATTGTAACCCTAGGGGTGTGTGGGGCCCATCTAGTATGTTATATTGCATCAAAACACTTTGAAGCTTCATTTGTATCATAGTTCTGATGATGAAGAGTTTGCTGACCCCCCGATGGATGATTAGAGGCCAACTTCGCTAGAATCACTACATTTTGGGCCTTGGCATTTTGATTTTGTAGTTTGTACTTGTTTTGATATATCATATCATGCTACTCAATGTAATCATCTTTATGATGAGATAGATACTCATACTTTTGATATCAGACTTTAGTATTTGGCTTTGCTATTATTATTTATATAATAGAACTCTTCCATTTGCTGATTGGAGTATTTAAAATTTAAAATTTATTGTTTAATGTTCAATGTTCAATGATCAATTACAATGCAATATTCAATGTTCAATGATTTTACATCTTTATGTCTTATATTGTTATACATCTTTTCATAACTAGCATTTTAAGTACCACGTGTATAGTATATACATCCCTCCCACCCGTATCCCCAAATTGAGGCCACTCTGTCCCCCCGTCCCAGAAACTTGTCCCCCCGTCCCCCAGGGCGGTGTAACTGTGGTCCAAATAAAAGAAACAAATTGATCAAACATTTGAAAACAAAAATGGGCCTGTACAGATAATAATATGCAGCTACAGTAATGCACCGGTTGCTCAGCCTCTGTGTTCTTCCAGTAATCTATAAGTAGGTCTTTTCAAATTCCCCTGGGCTTGTTCTTGGCCATACAAGTGACCTAATATTTTGAATCAGGTTTCATGTTCATACTGTAGTACAGTTTGTGGTTTATGGCCTTATTGCCTAAATACTAAATAGTAAAACTTTTAATAACATGTGACCAGAATTAGAATTCATTATATACTATATTAATCTTTGCTAAAAGCATGCAGAATTTGACCTCAAACATTGGAGCAAATGGATGGTAGCAATATTAACAAGCTATCTGAAAATTCCACACCTTAAAACGAGACCTCTTTCCTCAAGGATACACCTCTCTGGTCAAAGGACTCGGGTGTTTTGGATTTTTAAGCTTTAGTTTATGCTGAACAACTAACAATCAACCTTCTTGGAGATACTAATAAGACATAGCTATCACTCTTAACATTAACATATCATGAAAACTTGAAGGGAATAATTCCAAGTCTAGAAAACGGTGGAAAATATTGAAAACTAAGTTGGGTCCCTGTCATGCTCATTTGATGTTTTAAAATTTCAATTCTGCAAATTAGCCTGTATCAAAAAATGTTACAATCATTCTGGGAACTCAATTCAGTGTTTAGGGAACTGAAATTTTGAACTATGGACTTCAAAGTTCTGGTTGGTTGAACATGCTTCCAGGAAACCGGTACTCAGGGAAAGGAGGATTTTGATGTTTTACTGCATCCCATCTCTCAGAGCACCTCTATAGTAAGAGAAATCTTAGGGGTTTGGCTGAAAAACCTCACATCCATTATTCATACTTGTCATTAGACTCATTACTAAAAGGAAGGATGGCTCTGACAGTATGCACTACAATCTTATGTCACATCACCAGGGCTAAGTGGAGATGGACATAGTTGCTTCATGATATCACCTGGAATATTTCTGCTGGACAAACCTTGATAAATCTTTATTAGGAACTTGAGGTTGTGGTAAGGTTGTAGTAAGCAACATGCAATGTAATTCTAGTTTTGTTATTGTCCCATCGAAAATTATACCCATCCGTCCTTAATGAGAAATTTATTCCTTTGATGAAAAATGTGCAATAACCTGTTTATATATGTAATCAAGTCTTCAATTTCTGCTTTTTGAGTTCCATTTGGCAAGCTCTCATTCAAATCCTTAACAATAGCATAGAAATAAAGGTCACAAATTTGACCTTATTTTATTTGTTGGCTTCCAATGTTTGGTCATAAACTGTAATGATTTTTCCGGTTTGACCCATAATGAATCTTCTATCATCATCCTGCCCAATATATATTTGATAGCTGAAGTTATAGAAAATGTCAGGAATGATCCTGGTTAGAGCCTTTGTAAAGAGCTAATGGAAGTTGAAACAGCTTTGTAAAGTTTTTACTGTAATTTTCAATCAACAAATGTCAACGAAAGATCAATTATTTTTCAATGATATTTGGTTCTTGTATGTTTTGATTGAGAAATTTGTATGCATGTCTTAATTCTGCATGCAAATATTAAAATATTAAATATTTCTATACTTGCAACTCCTTGGATTAATGCAGTTACTTTGTTTGCTTATTTGAAAATTATGGATAGTTAGTCCAAATTTTGGATTCCTTAGAACAATGTGAAGAGGTAAAATCAAGTAATATTAATGGTTAATCTGTCAAGTTTCAAACAACCAACATTATAAAGATAGATTATATAGATAGTTGAGGGCACATGGAAAATTATTTGATGTGAACCGACTGCCGTAGCGGGTACTAACAAACAAGGCAGTATAACAATGATGTTTGGCACAATAGACAGATATTGGCTACCAGAAAAAAATGTTAATGATGGGTCATATATTGGAAGAAGAATCTAGACACCGTACGATACCTACATAGAAGATTTCCATTTTAAAAAGAACTCATAAGTGAGAAATTATTTATAATTTTATATGATGGTTAGATCAAAACAAATGGTATAGCATCACTGGCCAAATATACTGATATGACAAAAAATGGAGCAGGATAAAAAAATTCTATAACAAACTTTTGTAACATGCAAAGATCAAATTAAGAACTTCTTCAGAATATATGTGTGGTGTATTAAGTTTGGTTAATGAATGTATTCCAGCAAGAATGCAATTTATTATAGGGCAGGGCATCTCTTAGATGAGAGCCATCATTGGTAATGTAACTAAAGAGGAGTCTTTAAACCAGGTACAAATTACAGCCCTCACGTAGATATCATAGTCATTGAAATGACTTAAAGCATCAAACACAAAAAATTTCAAACCAATGTAAAATTTATGACTAGAGGATGAAACCGATGTTTGTGTATGAGTTGTCCATTTAGAAGAGGAAGTACAAGTTAATGGACAAATGAATTCTGATCCATGTCCTCCCATTCACCTATCCTATTACTATGTGATATGACTGATATCATTCATCATGCATGTGGCACATGCAGTAAATGGCGATGGTTGCATTCATCCTCCTCTTAGGCTCGGGATTAGGAAATGTGGTGAGGAGTCACTTACCATCCCAAAATGGCAGAGAAATCTGGGAGGCTGGTACATCTCCCCTTGTTGGTGGTGTTACCCTAAGGTATACCCCACCTAGAGTTTTAGTGAAGGGGGACGCCCTAGCCTCCATCAAGCATGTTGGGGACCTTATGTTTATCCATTGGCACACACTTTTATTAAATTGGTAGCTTGCACTGCTCTTTTTGCCTATGTACTAGAATGTGGCTGTTTCATTCTTATATTCTTGAAGAGAGTGACCATTGGAGATATTTAGCCACCAATCATCCTCCACTATGATCGCCAATAGTATACATTTATTAAGATTCCCAGTCCTAAATTATAGAGTAGCAACCACTAGTTTTCAAATTTGTTTTGAGGATTGTTTTGCAGCTCTGGGTGCATTTCGTGTTTTGTTGCAAAAAATGAATTCAACCATAATTATCTTGGATAAATGATAAACTACTAGAGGACAAAATCAAGCTGACATCGATTCATAAGTAATTTTCTAACAAGATTAGTCTAAATGAATTTCCAAGGTTGAACTTAGTGTCAATTGTTCCTGACAAATTCCATGTAAAACAAGGTTCTCACAACTGAATCAAGGCTGCTGCACCTTCTTCCAAGCTCAATTTCTGCTCAGAGAAAACTTTACTGCCCCTTGATGCTGTACTTGTCTTCTCGTTTGTTTGCTGCTCTATAAACTCTATTCATGGTACAAAAGATTTTAGGTTTTGTTATGTGGGGTTTTTGTAGTTTTGGGTTGGAGAGAATATATTTATTAGTTGTAATTATCGCTTTTGGATTTGAGTGTGTAAGCTTTTTTTGCATCAACGTTTTGGATCACACTCTGTGATCCTTTCATCCTGATGATGGATCATAGAGTGTGATTGGAAACATTGATGCAAAAAAAGATTACACAATCAAATCTAGAAGCGATAATTACAATTGATCTCATGGATTGTGGAAATCTACTAGTTCTCATATTTATTAGCGTTTGACGCCCATAGGCACTTATGGACATAATTGTAAAAACTGCCCCTAAACCACTATTAATATTTTCTTTTTCACTTAACATTGATCATGAACTTAATCAACTAGGCGTCTTCCATTTAGTTTAGAAGCGGTGATTTTAAAACTCCTTCGTTCACCATGGTGCCAACAACTCAATATCACAATATATGATTACACTTGATAGTGCTAGACTTCCATAATAAGGGTCATCCCTAGACCCAGGATTTAGCCTCGAGGGTTCACTTTCGATGCCCCTGCCTACATATCCTCTCGTGGGAAGTCAGAGGCTTCGTAGTTTGCACTCAGAGGGAGTTTACTCTCTCCTCTTGGTGAGATCTCCGATCTCTCTTCAAACCTTAACTATTAATTAAATGAATCTACTAACTTAGTCCCATCACTAAAAGGCATCCATTACCATGAGGTGTTGGTTCCATACCCATCATAATCTATCATTATTTGCACCAACTTACAAATACCCATAGGGGTTATATCATAGATCACACACACAGTGATTGTCTCTAACATTTATTACATGTACACAAATGAATAACTCATACACATCATAGGTACACAAGTTGACTAGCTCATACACATCATAGGTACGAGTAAGCCAATTAGCTTTGGCATACATCATAGGTACACAATATGATTAGCTTTGGCATACATCACAGGTACACAATATGACTAGCTTTGGCATACATCACAGGGACACAAGCCAACTAGATTTGGTATACATCATAGGTACAAAAGCTGAGTAGCTCCAACATATATCACAAAGATAATAGTAACTAACTTGTATACGCACCACAAGGACAATGTTGACGGGCTCATACAGACATCACAAAAACAATGACTAACTCATTTAGACATCATAAATAAGATAGTGACTAGCTCATATACAATGGTTAACTATCTCTTGTTCATAGTGCATCCCAAAGAGAAAAGGAATGTTGGTGCATTGCGCACTACATCATGTGTCCCATTCCTTTCCTTGGTCTTTTGTGCCAATGGATACTTGGGAAAGGGATTTGGTACATCCCATACTACATCGGGTCCATCCTCAGCCCCAACAGGTTCAAGTATACCATCAAACAACCGGGAAGAGGATTTGGTGCATCGCATACTACACTGCGGGTCCATCCTCTATCCCAAGGATTTCCACAAGTAGTGAGCAACCTAGCCTGGTGGATTCTGACTTATCAATTGCCTATAGACCACTGGCGACAAGTACGACCAACCAGAAAGTAGCTTCCGACGTATACCACCTGGTGACCTTAGTGATATTGTCAGTTGTTTTCTTCACAATCCCATGTAACACTTGGCATTGATGACATCCATGTTATACACGATTGCCAGTGAACACTCACTCTCGATACAACAGTTAGCTTCGATTACCGCTACTTGCATGGTGACATAACTACCTTTGCAATAGTTACCGTATCATATCATGGATAGCCTCTAGCAATACTTCACCTCCTTGAACCGGGTGAATGCTGGCTAATCCAAATGGTACAATAGTAGCTCTAGGCATCCGCCATTGGCAGGGCCCAATGACAACCTACTAACTGTTACCGCATAATTACCAGGATAGCCATTAGCAACTTCACATTCATGAACTAGGTGAATGCAAGCTATTCCCTTGCAGCAGCCCATACATCGATCATTGGCATGGTTTGGGATTGCCTTTCATTGCATAAATATTTTGATGGTTCACACTTGTAAGGGTCATACATGATAAGATTTATAGTACTGAACAAATGGATAAGTTTAGCACAATTGATTGTTTTAGGAGTCTTTAGATAGGTTCCTATGGGTTTGGGGTTGAGTTTCACAAACACGTAACAATCAGATAGAACCAATACAAGATGGCCTCAGCTCAACATATACTCTTATGCAAATTCCGACCATAAGGTAGTCAACCCATTCACTTCCTTAGTTTGCTGATGAGAAGCACATTATGTATTAAATACAAGTTATAAGATTTTCTTAACTCTTTCATAACCTTCTAACACCCATTTTGGCCTCACCTAAAGCCTACAAAAGAGAAAAGGTCAAGCAAGTTAGTAGTAACTCCAATCCCTTGAGTTATGACCCCCTAGACCCTCCTCTAGAGACTTGAAGTCACAGGGGCATCCTACACCTAAGGACCGCCTATGTACTTGCTTCCAAACGGATCAAAGTCACACATAGTTCTCCTCACAAGGTCTCTCAAAGAACCTACACACGAGTTCCCATAACGATGGTTTCATTAATGTTTTGCCTAAAGTAATAACACCAAGTTTGCAATCTATCAACCCATTCATTAATACTTCCATCCACACATGTCAAGATTTCAAAGTAAACTTCACCACCTTTGTTATTCACAATGCAACAATTATGCAAATTCCCAAAAGTTTAGTTGGGTTAACGACTAAAATGAGCCTGAATGGTAAATTACCTTCACATAAACCTTAGTAGATAAAGTTTGCTAGCTCATTCACTTAGACGTGAAATCACAATGCACAAGGGATTTAGTGTCAGGTTGTTTTATTGTTGATTAGATATTTTTGTTAGGATTTATCCTTTCACAGAATCAGATTTCCACAATCCATTATGATGAGTATTAGTTTCTGGATTCGATTGTGTGAGTTTATTAGCATCAACGTTTCGGATCACACTCCGTGATCCATCATCAGGAATAGAGGATTTATCCTTGTTAATCTCTATGGTTGGTGATGAAACCAAGGATCATTGCATTGTATGGAGTTTCAATTATAAAAGAAATGGATTGCCACCTCATTGACAAGTTTAATTGCATAGTGATTTGAGATTTGTTTTCAATATTACCCATGTCTCAAATCTCATAGCTCTTACAACCTAGGCATATCTTTGCCTTAGTCATGATTCGTACACAAACATACCATCATCCAACAAATCATAGTACCCTTTCCATTGTTCCCATGGTAGTTCCCCTATCAAGCTTATTACACTTAATAAGTCAATAAACATCATGTAGTTAGGTAAAGCTCTTATCCATTAGTTTCAGACGAACTACATTAAGAGTATCGATTTGTAACACTAAGATATGTTTAATAATAGGTTGTTTTAGTACCACATAGTGAAGTCATTATCCCTAATGTTATTATGCATTTGTAAGCCGAATGTTGTATTAAGTCATATTTCTACTACACAATATAAGGAGATTAAAACAACTTTATATTCAACCTAAAATTCTATGCCACCTTATTAATGAACACAAATTGTGATGTTATTGGTATTTCTTAATAAAGTTAAGAGTCTCTCAATTTTACAACTCATCATGTTGTTGACCAAAATCTCACTATTCACACTATTACTAAGATGGAGGTTTTATTTGGGCTTAAAGCAAGATACCCATAACATAAAAGATACAATTACAAGTTATCAACAAATTGTCAGTCTCATAGTTGTGATTCCATAATATCTCAATTCCACATATTTTTCTAATAAGAATAATTTAATTCCCACTCTAAATTATATTACAACCAATTATTTCTTCTTATATAATTAAAACCAAGCTGAAGCATAATTACACAATGTGCCTGCCCTCCCTCTCTATATGGAAATGAATCATTCAAGATGCGTCCATTGATATTATGATGGAATATTAATAAACACATGCCAAGTAAGGTGAGATCTCCTAAGTGCATTAAGAAAAATCCAATAGTCATTCTGACTAAAACAATTTTTAGCCAATCGACATTACAAGACAATAAAATATGAGATAGTAGAACTTCCACAAAGCATAGAGAGGATACCTTAGAAATTAATATTATTTTGCAAGAGTAATATCAAAGAGGTATATACTTAGTTTCAGAAACAATGTGAAAGATATTTCTCTTGAACTCGTTGAAATTTACTTGCCTCCTTTCCCTGCATCCTCATCTTGACTAAGCTTTTTCCCATGACAGTGTTGCAAGAAAAGCCACCCCATAGGGTGCAGCAATCTGTCTCTTTTACCCACAAACTTCTTTGGAATCATTTGAAGGTCGCTTGGAATATAATATAAGCTTACTCCAATACCAGAGCTGCATACTATCTTTTTGGATCTCCACAGTTTAAGTTATCTAAAGTTGATAGCACAAGACGACAAAATTCACCTTCACAAAGTCATCTATCCTCAACACTATCATGCTTGCTGAGAGAATGCCTCAACTTAACAAAAACCCAAATCAGTGGACAACTAAGGCCTTGGCGATTCTTAATTGCTTCAGCTCCACATAATAGCTATGGTGTACAGTGACATACACCAAAAAACAAGACTTCAGGCACCCATCAACTACTACCAAGACCATTTAAAATGGCATTGATCACTGGATTAATGCAGCTAAGCCTTTATCTTCCTTTCAGCACAAATTGTATGGATAGCCCATTGTTCCTTTCAAAACTTGTTTGTAATCTGCTAAATGCGAGTAAAACCCCCAATTTGTTGTATATTCTTTCATCTATTGTGCAAATTGTGCCCTGATTTTTGCCTTATTTACTTCATTTCCTAGTTTCTGATGAACTACAATTGATTAAGAACCTGATTGAAGAACTCCAAGTGATTAGAGATCACCAAGCACTGAATTGTTATGTAGGATAATTGAATCAGTCATTATGTTGTCATTGATGTCAGTTGGCTTTGACAGTACTTATCATGGTAGTTGCAAATATCTAAACATCTGTAAAGGAGGAGAAAAGATGAAGAACCGAGATATCTACATGGAGGAAGATGGATATGACAAATGAGGATAAGGAATACTCTTGGTAACTCATTGATGAGTCTATGACTTCATATTGTTGACTTGATTATATTGCATTAATCTGTTATGAAGATAGAAGCAAAATGTTACAAAGCAGTGTGGTCGGTTAATGAAGCATTCCAGTATACACTGAGCCAGTGTAGTGTATACCGAGCGATAGTATCAACCGAGCTTGTGTTCACTGATGCATTTATTTGTCAACCGAGTATGGACAAAAGAACTAAATGATCAGTTTAGCTGACAGAAATTCATGAGTTGTAAAGTGTATGATTACGAGGTGAAAAGATAAAGTTTGTTGTAAGATCTACGACTAACAAAATTCGGAGAAGATCTAAAGGATAGAATTGAAATGTGTTACTAACACATCAGCCGAGGAAGGTTTAAGTTTCAAGATTTGATGGATGAGAAGAAAACGGTTTACTTGTCTATTTAAGAGACTAGGGTTTCACAGTGAAACGAATGCTGGAGGAAGGAGACTACAGAGATATTGTGTGAACATTGCTTCATGCTTGCCTGATCAAACTGGTTGAAGAAGAACCGAACTGCAGAGTTAATCGAGCTTCAGAGAGCTTTTACCAAGGGACAGTAAGTTGTTGAATGTTGATGAACTGAATAGAAATATTGATCAGAGGATTTTTATGAACTTAAGAATAGATTTGAACATCTGCAAATCAAGTTGTATTGTATTTAGATCACCTGCTGTTACAGTTTAACCATTGCAAATAGATAAAATCTCTTAACCGAGTGGACTTGAAAGTCTTATATGTCATTCATAGAATGTACATTGTTATCCCGTCAACCCCATAGTGAATGTTGGTTGGACGATAAATGCTAGTGTTAAATCCTCTAACAAGGTCACACCTTACAGTGTGTTTTGTAACCTTTAACAGGGTTGGCTCTTCACCGAGCTCACTTTAGAAGAGTGAAAAGTTTTTGGGTTACCGGTCCCAGGTGGTTTTTCCCTTGGCAGGGTTTCCACGTTAAATCTCTTGTGTTATGTGTTCATGTTGTGATTGTTTGGATATCATGCTTTACATATTGCATATTTGATTTGGTCGGTAATCACTATGAGCAATTAACTGGTAATCGGTAAAGTCACAGACAATTTAGCATTTTTGTTTTACCGAGCTGCAGAATTTAGCTGAATTAGTTTTAAGTGGTACATTTTGTAATTGGGACTGTGGATAACTGATTCACCCCCCTCTCAGTTATTCTAACAGTTTCTGCTCTTCTCTCTCACTGCAGTTTTTCTCTCTCTGCCTTCTCCCTATTGGAGGCCATCTTTTTACCATCCTTTTACCCTCACATGAATTTCTGTCATTTCTCTTCATTTTTTTTCTTACCAGTCTCTCTGAATGCTCTTCTTAAAATATGGATAAGCACTGCTGGCCCAAGTTGGTTGTCAGGTAGAGGCTAGTTTGTAGAAAGAAGATGTGGATGAAACAAAACAAGTAGTGGTTGAGTAAATGAGAAATTGCCTAGCAAAAATGTCCCAATACTAATGAAGAGATAAAAAGACTTGTTAGAAAAATTCAGGGTTTTGGGAACCGTCCATCTACTTGTCTCACACCTTAAATGATGAGACCTGGTTCTTAGTTGCACCACTAACAATCTAGCCTTACCCTTAATTGCCACCCTTAAGTATTCTTTTTTGTCATGATCCCAAGGAGGATTGAACTCTTTACATAATGGGCTTTTTTTCATCCCATTTGCAAAGAATGTATACTTTCTATAACAAAGGAGTTGTTGAAACTGAATGACACTTTATCCTTGAATGTGCTGCTTACCAAGATATCCGTGGTCAGTATGAGAACAACTGAAGGGGGGCTATCTTAACCAACTTTTGAAAGAAGCAAGGCTTCACAAAACTGCTGGTTTCCTGATAAAGATCTATAACCAAAGAGCTGACATCGAGAAGAACATGACGATGGCCTAGGATTTGATTCTTGGTCCTTTAGACTGTTGGTCTCATGAATGTCATTAAAATTCCTTCATTTCATTTCATTTCTCCTCCACACCATTCAACTATTTTTCTTCTCGTCCCCCATGTCTATTAAAATACTTCTCTCCCCGAGCATAAGCAAGAAGGCACAGTCAAAGATGAGTATTTTTTTGCATTTACATCCGCCAGTTGCCTTTGCTTGAAAGTTTCTAAATCATTTAATGAATGAAGGAGGCCCATGCTGTTCTCTGTCACCAGTCTCACCCAATTAATGGGTGCCCATGCCTTCACGTGGTGTCAGTATTGACACCATGTCTCATAGCCTTATGCAGCAAGGGATAACCTGAAGTTTCCCTTCTATTTCAGGAATACACAGGGTAGGCATGGGTACTTGTCTCTCAAAGCTAGGGACGTCTCCAGTATGACTAGCAAATGAAAATTGTTTTCCTGTGTAGACGAATTCTTAGATCAGTGATTTTGAGACCTTTATGCAATGAATGGATTGTTATTCAAATTTGCTTGATTTGGAATTTATCATCTGGGTTGTAAATGTTGTGCAAATCTACATTTGAATGTTGAAATGTTCCAGGTTCTTGTTTCTATCTTGCTCTTTCCATTTTCCCATTTTTGCGCAAAAATGATCTTTCTGTTTTGGAACCTGGTAAATGTTGTAATCCTGAATATCTATTTATATTATGTATGATGAAGCATTTTTCTGAGATTTTATGTCGTATTTTCTAATATTTTAATTTTGTATAAACTAAAATTTGTCATTTTGTAAACATGATGCAGTTATCTCGGAAATGGACTCACTTTATCACAACAATTTTATTCTTTGGATTTGGATTTTGGTCATTATGGGAAGGCATCACAGAGGGAGGGTGTGTTTATCTTACAACTTCCATGTTACCTAGCTTTTACTCTCTTTTTATCCTTTTGCTATTCTACATTAATTAAAGAAGGGAATAAAGGTACTTCTTCTCCTGCAGAGACTCCGAAGAGTTGGCTGAGGTGGAAGCCAAGCTGGTAAGTTATGAATTAATTACCCTGTGGTTTTACCAATCCTCATAACTTTTATATAATAAGTTGTTGGTAAAGTACCGGGTTGCTTTCAATTCAAATGATGCAACTGAGGCTAATTTTATAAATTTGCTTAGAATTATCTTTGGGTTTATTTTTCAGTCCACTGATTGGAAGGATAATGCCCCTTCTAATAAAGCAACAATAAAAGGGAGTAAAGAATGCAAGTAACTAAATTATCTGAAATATGAAATTTATAAATTTCTCCTCGCAATTCAATGCCTTGTTTATCATATGGCGTTTTCAGGAATTTTTATTCTAGCTCCTGTTTGCATTGCATTGAAAATATCAAACATTGGTGTTTTTGGGGTTTGTTGCATGGTTCTGGCAAGGAATTGGGTGCGCTAGTGGTTCTGCCTCCAAAAAGACATGGTAGCTTGTTTTTTCAGTAACAATTCTGGTTGTGTTAGTAGGTTGAAGATGATATGAAAAAACAGCAGAGACCATTCTTCACTCGGTTCTTTTCACCAATCCTTCTCGAGGCAAGTAATCGGGTTTTGACCAAACACTATTCAATAACCAAATATTTCATACTTTAAATTTAGGTGCCTATAAAGAATTCCCGTTTTTCAAGTTGAAGGTTTCTATCTCACTTTGCAGGCATTTTCCCTAACATTTTTTGGAGAGTGGGGTGATAAGAGCCAGGTAAGCAATGCCTTTCGTTGGATTGACCTTGGAAAGAATTTTCTATTGAATTTTATTATGTTGATGTGGATTCAGTTGGAACTGATAATCTATTACATTCATATCACTTTGCAGATTGCTACTATTGGACTGGCTGCAGATATAAATCCATTTGGTGTAGTTCTCGGTGGAATTTTGTACGTATCTTCCTGGAAATAAAAGTTAAACTGGATTTTAAACTCTGATAGTTTAGAGACCAGTTCTTTTTCTCCTTATCTTTGTGTTTTACCTGTAGAATAACTCTTTGTACATAACATAATGTGTTGAATTCATCCAGTCGTAGATCTAGTTATTCTGAGTAATATATTGTGACAGACAAGTAGGATCTACAAAGGTTTCTTGACCAATGTCCAGTAAAAGACCTTATGCACATTAATCGGAAGGAATAAGAATGTTTAAATGTTTTGTCATTGCAGGGGGCAGGCTTTGTGTACTACTGCAGCCGTGTTTGGTGGGAAGAGTTTGGCATCTCGTATATCTGAAAAGATGGTAAATTATCTGCACTGTATCGTTTTCCTCCTGGCAGAATTCCAGATAAGATTTTACTGATTATTTCCTTTGTCGCCTTTTTGCCAAGCAGGTTGCAATTTCTGGTGGAATTCTGTTCGTTGTTTTTGGGATTCAGTGTTTAGTGACAAAAGTGGAAAATGCATAAGTATCCACTCATTTGTGGATGTTGACTAGAGATGATGTTTTCTGTCATTTCCTCTGGTCGTTTCTACCCATCAGAGTTTATTTGTTGGGACTGCAATGCTGCTTTTTCACGGCTAATTTTTTCACTGCATGCATGATTGCCAGGTAGATTGCTGCAATTAATTGCAACGTAACACTTTGGAAAAAAAATCCTAAACACTCATAATTATTTTCTCTTGGGCAACTCTTCTTCCCTTCATTAATTGCCACGGCGTTCATGTAATCTGATTCGCATTGGCGGGGCAGGCAGATCATTTGTTGCTTGAGATTGACGGGTTCAACATTTGCCTGTAATCATTATTTGGGAATTATCTACCTTCAAATTTTGTAGTTAGAAATTTTGTCAATAAGCATTGAGCTCATTAGAATCTTTCTCTGCGTGCTTTCATTATGTTAAAGAAGATTGCTGATAACATTGCAGAATGGTATTTACGAAACGCTAGAATTTTCCAGTATAATAAAAGTTCCCATGAAAAAATGCCTTGCAAAGGCTCAGTTCTGAACTTCTGAGACGAGCATGAATATAATGAAAGCCGAAGACCATTTTCAAGGCGCCGTTTTTTCGTCTTTCGTGTTGCATTGTTGGTAGTACAGTACTGATGTAAGTGAGTTGAGCTGCTTTATTCTGATACTGTAATTATTTTCTTTATTTGCTTTGATCAATAAATTTTTTTGGGAAATGATCAAATTGATTCTGACTGTTTTTATGGAAGTCATATGTTGGGAAGACTTAAAATATAATTTAGCTAAACGGGAAAAAAAAAATTCTAGTTGTGCAATAATATTTGTTTGTGCATAATATTTTGTTGTTATATTGTTTAGGTTTTTGGAGGAAAATAAAACTACAGTTCACAATAAAAATTTGTAGGGTTTTTTATCTGTAAAATTTAATAAACTTGAAATCTAATAACAGCTGATTTAGAAATAAATTTAGAATTTGAAGGATTTGAGATAAAAATATAGAAAATATTGAAGAGGGATATAAAGATTATTAGTTTGTAGTCTGAAGTTGATTTCAATTTGTTTGTGTGATCGATATTTTGTGATAGAAGATTGAGAATAGAAATTTGGTATTAGTACATTGATTAATTGTGACAATTTTGGTGACATTTTTTTTGTTACTTATAACTAGGTTTTCACGGTTTTGTTGGATAATTTGTCCCTATATGGTGGTATCCATTCACATACATCTTATACACACATTGTTGAAAAGTACATTAAGCGGTTTGCTATTGATGGTTAAATATTGAGAACATGTTAAGTAAAAATACAAATTTTATTACAATTGATGTGACCAAATTCAAGACTAGTATGCTTGTAATTGCGAGTGAGTCTTTTGAAATGTTTGTTTCAAAAAGTGACAATCTTAATTGATCAAGAATGATGTTCTTAAATACAAGCCCTAAATGCATAATTTTAAACCTTTAGTCCATTGGCTAAGGGGATGACATTGTTTTGGAAGAGTTGGCTTGAGAGGTGGGAGCTTTGAAATTCAAATGGGAATTGAACCATATAAATGGTCTAGGCTAGGGATGTAAAACCTTGGCAAAATGGATTGGTCTTGTTACAAGGTAGTAGATGGAGTAGATATGAGTGATGGGTTTAGGTTTGAAGATGATTTGGTTGTCAAATGGACCAAGTTGAGTACCAAGGCCATGCATTTATGACATCCACATAAAGTGACCTAAAATAAACAAGTAACATTACAAGGTATGGTCTTTAATTTTGAATAATATCTATTTGTTAAAATATATTCTGTAAATAATAAAATTATCAAGCATGATTTGCTTATACACTGTAATCTACATTGGTAAGTTTTGTAGCTAATGTAATGGTGACCTTAATCGTATGTTATGTGAGCATAGTGGTGAGTTGTTAAAGAGGGATTTAAAGAGTTATATTCAAATACTTGCTGGATATAGGAATGAACCCCTTGATTGTGTTCTCTTTGCTTTAATAAAAAATAAAATGAACAAGCATATGCGTTAAGTTATTTGAATGATGCTCCTTCATCTATGCCATGCATTTGTGACATCCACATAAAGTGACCTAACTCAAACAAGTAATAGTACAAGGTATGGACTTTCATTTTGAATAGTTTCTATTTGGTACAATATAGTTTGTACCAAATAGAAAGTAATAAAATTATCAAGTAAGCATGAGTCGCTTATACATTGTAATCTATATTCATATGTTTTATATGTAATGCAACAATAACAATAATATGATAGTGTAGTGTAGTGGTGAGTTGTTATAGAGGTATTTAAGGAGTTATATTCAAACATTTTTGGAAACAATGATGAAGCACCTTGATTATGTTCTCTTTGCTTTGATAAATGAAAAAAATAACAAGCATATATATTAAATTATTTGGATGGGGTTCCTTTATATATAATTTTTATGTTTAGGAAGTAGAAATATAACATAAACACCACACTTTGGGAGACCATAGATATTTAATAACTATGGTGTAAGTGTTATTGATGCTCCAATTTTAGGGGCATTAATTACCATACGTGCTAAAGCAGCTATGAGTTGCATCAATAGGTATTTAGGTGTGGGTTGCAATGTCCAAGAGTAATAAAATGAAATAGAAATGGTAAGGTGATAACTAGTTAAACAAGTTCTTAAAAGGATAAAGAGTAGCACATACTTTAGGTTGTGTACCTCGCGCAAGGAGAGGATGTAAATATAGTTGACATGTGTATGGTTTGGTCTAAGCCAATATGAGCTAGATCATTATGTCTTTACTTTTATAAGTTTCATCTAGAGATAACAACATTCCTTTATAGGGAGTTGTTAAGAGATGGTGGTGGCTAGAGCATTATGATCCAGAGATGACATAAATTCCTTTATGGGAGTTTGTTACTGTGATGACAACCTAGATTGGAACCCAAATTACACACAATTTATTTTTTCCATCAATACATGACATATATGAATTCATGTAACATAAGTTTAGTGGTAACAACCAATTAAATTATCACCATTAACAATTTTAATAACATTATATCTCGGAATGAAAGTAACAACTAGCCACACCTAAAAACATACCTTTAGGTTTCTAGGACAACATGCAGACTTCTCGTATGTAGCCTACTTTGGATCATTTGAGGTTCAATGTGAACCCTCCATAGTGGCTTCCTTATCTACCCCTCAAAGAAGATTATGTGGCCCATGATGAGAGAGAGATTGATTCAGTCCACCTCTCCTATAGTTATCCTCCTAATTACCAGACACCTAAGGCACTGTCTACTACAATTAAATAAGTCATGTCATACCACACTATGAGATTGTTTGGATGCTATCTAACCATCCCCACTAGAATTCTCCTTTCCTTGCAGTCCATCAGATGACTTGGTAATGAGGACATCCATCACCAAAATACAAATGGCCCGCAAGCCCACATGCTCCTGGCAGAATCTATCCAATTCCCTAGATCAATGCGGGGTTCCCTCACTTGCATTCAACTAGCGGAATCTATCTAGTATCTAGGTGGTACAGTTGGTAGTCTATCGACATAATACGCTCCTTGACTACAACCAATCTCGGGTGGATAAGCTTATCTTAAGTGGGCCATAGGATTTAATCTTTGGTGATCATCTCGGATAGAGAGGACTGGTCTATATGCTAAAGGTACACAATCCTCTACCTATTCCCTCGTAGGGTCCTAACTCTAACCATTGCTATAAAAGCCAATGCTTGTACCTGACATAGCACTATGACTGGAAAGAGAATCCTAATTGGGAAGTAGTTATTTTTAGCCTACATAACAAAATGTAGTGGTGTAGACCCTTGACCAAGAATCTCAAGACAAATCCTTAAACTATTCCCAAAATGATAACTTGAAAGAAGGTGTATTCACCTAATCCTTAGCTAAGTTCTTCATTATTAATCAAATGAGAAGAGATATCAAACATGCCAAGGAAGAAGGTAAATACAGGCACCCCTTGGCTACCTGTCCTCATATGCTAAATTGTGGCTATCATTCACATGACATAGAAGATTTTGTAGCTGATCTATGTTAGCTGCAACAATGGTTGACATGATTCTATTCTATGAGTTCCTCTACCTTTTACTGCTGCCCCCTCTCTTTCGTGGTTAAAGACAAGGCTAAGATCATTTTAAATCTTATGTCATCATCCTTTGATCTACCACTTCCCTAAGGTAATATATATCAAACAATCAAGTGGCTGCATTTTATCTATTTGAGGGAATTGTTATAAGTGAAAACAACTATACTTCTTATCGGTTGTCCTTATGCTAACATTGGGTTGCTAAAAGACTTGCTAGTGCTGCTAGGGTATTGTGCATGTGACATTAAAAGATTATGAGACCTTTTTATGAAATAAGATTACAATATATATATTGTCTTAAATTTTACTTTACTATAATGATTTGATTATTTTTAAGAAGGCATCAAAACTACTTCAAGTATGTTGGAGCAACACATATATATCAAATAAATGGTTTGCTAATACCTCTAATATAACTATAATAATGGTTAAAATTATTTGAGGATAACATATCCCCGCTCATGTATTGATTCATCATTGAGAAACTAACAATAATGATCCTTGGTCTACATCTTGTCACCTTTTGCATCCTTGATCCCTCTAATCCTGATTATGGATCATGAAGTATGCTCTAAAATGTTGATGTTAAAAATTGGCACATAATCATTCACATAAGCATAATCAACATTGTCATGGATTGTGGAAATTTTACACCTTTAATTAGTGTGATGTAAGTGTGGTTACAATGGGCTTAGTGTGGTGTCAAAAGTGGTGAAAGTAGCAAAAGTGGTAATGTTAGACGTGTTGTTATGATGGTTCAATTTTAAGTGTCTACATTTCACCTCTCTTTGAAATGATGTTGCAACTATTAGAAGCAATGCCACTTAAAAGATGAGTATAGATGTTTGGTTAGATAGGGCTAGTAGTAGGATGTCCTAATTATATGGAAGAATGAGGGTTAGGAATGGGCTCCTGGTGCTCCTCCAAAGATCAAGTGATCTAACATGACTTGTGTAGTCTCTCAAATATAGAACCAAGCGGGGTTGGATAAAAATGTACAGGAGTTAGGAGAGGGGATTGGGGTTAGATGGTTAGATGTATGGAGGCAAAAATGTAAGGAAACTATTTTAGATAATATTATGAAATAATTAAATGATATGATGAGAATAAGAATGATAGAAAAAATGATAATAAGGTAGATGTTATGATGAGGTGATGTGATGGAAATTGGATGAAAGTATATGCTAAAACATGAGGAATAATTGAGATTCGTTGTAGCATGGGGTGTTATGAAACATGTATAAGGATTAAGGTGATGTTGTGCCAAGTGTGTGAGGGAGTGATATCCAAGTAAGCATATGACCTTATACACCATGTTATGGAAGACCATGATGATGTTGGTCATGATGTGCTCCAATAATCTACTTATACATATGTGAGTTAGATGAAACACACACAAAAAAGCATGTAAAACTAATAAAAAGAGAAATTAGATTTTTACCTTGGATCAAGTTAAATGCAAATGATTGATTAATTTAATGATAAAAATGATAGTGTTGTGGGTGTGTGAATGATATATCCCAAGAGAAATGCTAAGATTTCACTTGGAATGATACATGTCAAATGCAATGATTGATTGATTTAAATAAGGTGTATATTTTAGGAAGCTTATGGATTATTTTGGACGTGTTAGGATTTGGAAAGAGTTTTCCATATTAATTTGTTAATGTTACTATAGTGTTTGGATAATGAGGATCTTGGGTTTGTGGAGTGGTTGTATCAATTGGATGTGTATACTAGATAGGGGATCACAACCTTGAAGGTTTGAGCATATGCAATTTAGGATTGTGGATCTAAGGTTAAGATTGAATTTGCATTGTGATATGTTTAGGATTGGATGATGTTCAACTTGCATGATAAAACCCATTCTAGCACCAATAGTGATGGTGTTGGAGAGATGAAAGGATTGAATTATTGTTGGAAATAGTGGATGGAACACGAGATAGGAAAGTGATAGTGGATGGATATGAGTCAGGAATTTGGAATTGACATGGAGGAGGACATGCAATATTTTACTTCTAGGGACTATGTTGCATAAGAAGGATACAAACCTACTCTAGATATGTCATTCATTTATGGAAATATTTTATAAGACACATAGAAGACACACCAATACATGTTTTGATATCTTGTTCACTTCTTTGTTAAGGGAAAAAGTGGGCAAGATTGGATGGATAAGTGTGATGAGATAAATATGCAAGTATGATGGATGGGAAAGATGCAACAATATGATATGGATGATTGGATAATGTGTGCAAAGGATGGATGAGATGACGGGAATAAAAGCTCCCAAGTGTAGGGTACACATAGGTGACATATTTATGCACAATGCTCACAAATGGGTTATCATCACAATTTTTCCAAGGTGTCATAGAAATGGTTTCTATCATTAGAAACTTTTTATTCTCTTATTTTTATTTT
This sequence comes from Chamaecyparis obtusa, assembly GCA_027943335.1. NCBI lineage: Eukaryota > Viridiplantae > Streptophyta > Pinopsida > Cupressales > Cupressaceae > Chamaecyparis > Chamaecyparis obtusa. The sequence goes on from BSBK01000215.1 coordinate 3,581,063, forward strand.
TATTTTGGATTTAAGCATCTACTTTTGTGGTAAGTTGATCTATATCCCATTTTGAATAGCTTATTTAGGTGAATCATGCTAGTTATATTGTGTTCACTGGATGTTGTTGCACAACTTCACTGAGTTAGGTTAGATTGTCCTAGGGTGCTATTAAGGAAAGTGGGAGATAAGTTTGATGGATGATGTATGCTTCTACAAAGGGTTTGGATGAAAGATATGTGGTAAATAGAAGTTGAAAAACATTATACATAGATAATACCTTCTATACTCCCCTTTCTTTAATAAGACAATACATATTTATTGGAGTTTCAAATGGGCTATTTTCCCAAATAAAATCCCTATAGGTACTTCTACAACTAAATATTATAATATTATATTAATATACATATGATATTCTAATAAAATATAAAATCTAAAGATGTAATATTCCTAACACTCTCAATATTATATCACCCTCCAAATGGAGATAACAGGGTTGACAATACTTGAGGACCATGCTGTAAAAATATAAGGTATGAGTAGGGACATATACGTATCCTCATGACAAGCAACTTTTGAACAAGCCTCACTAGGATTCTTTGATAGGATTGACCATATTGGACTTTTACCTAAGGACATAGACAAATAAATCTATTATTAGAACCAAGGATAGCAACTAGTATTTATATTCAAGGTCATATTAACAATTTGGATAGGGACAAAAATATTTGTCCAATATCAAAGTTATGAACAAGAAAACACACATCTATTCACAATAATAACTATGATTGGGGACACAAATTCAGTCATAATTACTCAAAAAATATGATTAGGGACAAACACATCCAATCACTATAACACAATAAATAAATAAAATTAAAAATATTAAGTTAAATGACTTGGGTTCAACACTAACAAAAGCTTTTCCACCACCACAAATGCTACAAGAGTACCGATGTGCTTTAGATTTTTTACAAATTGAAAGACATCTACAAATACATACTCCTTGTAACACCATGCCTTCATGATTTATTTATAGTATTTGTTCTTGTTTCCCTTGAAGAGGTGACTTTGGAATTGAGGAGGTTGACTATTAGATGGAACTTGACACAATGTGGTGCTTTATATTGGCTGATAGATGTTTGTTGTCATAGAATCACTTGCCACATTCACTAGCCATCAATAAATGCTCTAAATGCTAACTTACTTGATTTGGAATGTTCACATACTCCATTATGCACATTTGATGCTACACTTCATACACAGCGTGAGGATAATAAAGCTTTCTTCCAAATTTCTTCTTGAAAACAATATCATAATTTGAATTGATGTGGAAAATATCTCCTACTTATTAATTTATGAGCTAAAGGGGTTTTATAGTGAATGATCCATAAGGTACAACACTTGATGAAGGTTAAGCATGCTTGAGTTGGAGCAAAATTGGGATGGACAACCTCTTGGGAAGGCCCAATGCTTCACCTCTATGAGGATCACCTAGATGCAATGAGTGTTAAGCGTACATTTATTCTCATGAGAGATGGGTTCTTGTGAACCACTACTCATGAAATATAAGTCAATGAATTTGACTCAAAAGCTAAAAATTTGAATCTTGATAGTAATATCATTATAATTTGACTTGTTGTAAAAAATATATCCTACTTATCAATTGATGAGCTAAAGAGGCTTTATAATGAACAATTCATAAGGCTATAAATTTGAGTCCTAATAGCAATATCATAATTTGAATTTATGTGGAAAATATCTCCTACCTATCAATTGACGAGATAAAATGGCTCTATAATGAATGGTTGACAAGGCACAACTTTTTCTAAAGGTTTCACAAATGGGTTAACAATCCAAGTGGTCTTAACCTTGGGGGAAACCCTATGGTTAAACACACTTGAGTTGGAGTAGTATTGGGATTGGTGATCTCCTAAGTAGCCCCAATGCTTCACCTCTGTGAGCATCATCTAGATACAATGAGTTCTAAGTGTACCATTCATTCTCATGAGAGAGGGGTTCTTGTGAACCACTACTCATGAAACATGGGTCAACAAGTTTGAGTTGAAAAATATATAGTTGAATTCATATATCAATATCTTAATTTGACTTGCGGTGGAAAATATTTCCTACTTATCAATTGATGAATTAAAGGGTCTCTATAGTGAATAGTTCATAAGGCACATCACTTGATGAAGGTTTTGCAAATGAGGTAGCAAGCTATGTGGGCTTCACCTTAGGAGAAACTCCATGGTTAAGCATGCTTAAGTTGGACTAGAATTAGGATGGGTGACCTCCCAAGGAGGCCCAATGCTTCACCTATGTGAGAAACACCTAGATGCAATGAGTGCTAAGTGTACCATTCATTCTCATGAGGGATGAGTTCCTATGAACCACTAGTCATGAAACATGGGTTAATGATTTTGGCTCAAAAGATACACAGTTGGCTTCACCTTTGTAAGAATCACCTAGATTTAATGAGTGCGAAGTGTACCATTCATTCTCATGAGAGACAAGTTCTAGTGAACCACTAATCATGAACCTTGGGTCAATGAGTTTGAATAAAAGACTATACAATTGAGTTCTGATAGAAATATCATATGAAATTACTTCTTGCCAAGCATCTATCTTTTATAGATGAAAATACACAATATTTTACTAGAGTCAGTACATTGGCTCATACACTTATCCTATAAAATTCACCCTCTTTCAATAAATCTTAAAATTCTTTCCACTTACTTTTAGTTAAAATGATTTCTCATAATGCAAACCTTGGTTAATGTCTATCCATCATGACAAGCTTAAGCCTGAAAGAAAACACTAGCATTTGACTTTACACATCATTCACTGTCTTTCTCTTAATCCATTTTTTTGTTCCTTTTTTTTGTTTTCTCACTTCTCTACCATAATTGTTGTTGCCATGATTAAATTAGTTTATTTAGAGTTATGCTCCATTGCTCCCTCTACCAATTTTAGGTTGTTAAATCCAATCTCATTTTCATCACTTCTATTCTCCTCAAACTTATATATTATTTAAACTATGGGTTTATTACAAAATAATATATTATATATAATATATTATTACAAAAAAAACCCCATTTTTGAATGGCTGCTCCTACCCCCATTCCCACTCTCGCTTGTTCTGTTGCAGCAGATGCTGGTTCCCAGTTGATGGCCCCAGATGGCCCCGGTGTTGCTGTTGTTGGGTCCCGTCCTTCGGCTTCCCTTCCTTTGGCCTCTGCTACCCCCGTTGCAACATCCAATGTCACTGCTATTGCGGTTGTTGATGTTGTTGTCACCAGCCCTAGGACTCCTGCACTGGCTGGTTTGTAGGGTCTTTCTGCCCTTACCTCTCTTGCTTCAGCCCGATGCCCTCTTGTGCCTGCACCTAGGTCTGTTACGGGGAAGTCTTCTCGTCGTGCCTTTCTGATTTGCAAAAATATTGTTGTTGAATTAGAGGAGGAGACTATTTCTGAGATTGATGCCGCTGCCTCTAATTTCTCTTCTCATGGCCTAATCTGCATATTTAAGGGTCACTGACCTAGTTTGCCCGATCTGCATTCTTGGATTTCCAAGCGTTGGGAGCCCCTTATCACTGGTAAAATCCACATTTTTCCTATGGCTAAGGGTTTTTTTGTTGCTAAATTTGAAAATGCTATGGATATAAATACAATCCTTTGTGAAAATTTCTTCAGCTGGGACGGTCACTTCATGCTGATGCTGAAACCTTGGCATCCTAACTTCTCCCCATCTTCTAAAGCATTCAATAAGCTGCCCATCTGGGTTAGGCTGCCTAATCTTCCTCTCCATCTTTGGGTTGATTCTCTTTTCGAAATAGTGGGGGATGCTATTGGTGATTTTATTTTGGTAGATAAGCAGTCCTTTGATTTGCTTCACTCTACTTATGCCCGCATTTTGATGGATTTTGATACCTCTAAAGGTCTTCTTGTTGAGATCAAACTCGTTACTCCTAATGGTAGAAGTTGGATTCCATTCCCTTCAAATGCAGAAGGTGCTTCAAGATTGGTCATGTTTCAGACCAATGTGAGCTTCAAAAATTTAAAAGGACTTCCTCATGGTGGCAGGGTGTCTCTTCTCAACACTATATGGTGGAGAAGGTGTCTTCTCACTAGAGTTTTTCACAAGTGGTCGAGCAGGCTGGCCTTGTGTCTTCTCCCCTTGTTGTTGGAGATGATGTGGGTGCTACTGTTCCTCCCTCTTCTTCACCAAGTGTGCGGGATCCCCCCGCGCCTGTGGTGTCCTCCCCTTCTGTTGGGGCTGACACTGTTCCTTATGGTTCTCCTGCAGGGTTTGCATCTGGGTCTGCTCTTGCTGGTCCTCCTACTGGAGTTTTCCCCCTCCCTGCCCTTGGTTCTTTGTCAGCTGCCTTTGGGTAGGGTGTTGTCCCCTCTGAGGGTTTTCTTTCTTCCAGTTTGGACTCATTGGATTGGTAGGTTGCTGCTACCAAGGTTGAAGAAGGATGGATCAAGGTTAAAGGAAAACATTCCAAGAGATCTTTACCTTCTTTCAATATGACCCTTCGTTCCCATCAGAAGGGGGCTAAAGGAAAAGCCTAAAATCTTGGGTTTTTCATTTGGCTGGGTTTTCTTGGGGCCTCGCCCGAGCTGTCTGTTCTAGGTTTTGGGAGCCTATTGGTAAAACCCTTATTTTGGTCAAGACTCGTTTCATCTTTGTGGGTTGTCTTGCCTATCTTTTGTGACCTTCTTGTAAAGGGTTTTAAGTCCCTTCAAAACTTGTTTTCCTTTATATCAAAAATATATTATATATTAAATAATTCAATATTATTTAAATGATAATTAATATAATTTAAATAATAATATATTATCATTAATATTAAAAATATAATCTAAATAATATTATATTACATATTTTATATATTATATTATAGAATATTTTTTTGATCAGTTAATGTGACTCTTTGGGCCATAATCATTTATCAAATATCAGTAAGATTATTAACAATTTGCATCAACCCTTAAGTAGGGATGCATCAAATTCATACATTTCTTCACAATTTATTCCTTTTGTATATGACCTTAACAATCCATTTGATTGTTGAGTGTTGTGGGGGGTGTCTTCTCCCTCTTAACTTCAAAATGTTTGTTCCTTTTTTGAGGAGGAGACTTATAATAATGTTTAGTTTTATCTTCTTTCTCACTCAAAACATCAGTCTTTGGAGATTCTTGGTGCAGTGAAGTCATTTAGAATAGCATCATTTTTTTTAGGTAGCATTTACAAATTTAGTTGAGTATACCTTTGTGGAATCACCTTGTGTAGGAGACTCATGTGAGACCCCCTAGATGGGTCTTTTAAGTCAAGAGACATGAGTGTATTGAGCTTAGAGTCATCCTTGAATTGGGGAATGAGAAGCTACTCACTCATTTTGAGCATTTGGTGTAATGCCATAATGGTGTGTCTCAACATCGATCCACTAGGTAGGCATTTCAAATGAGACACATGTTCCTTCTTTATGGGGAAGAACCTTTTGAAATTTTGTGGTGGCATGCTCAATTGAGAAGCATTTCCAACACCTAAAAGGGATTATTTTTCAAAATTTACTAGTTGCCTCCATCTTGTATTGCCCACCTTCAAAGAGAAACTTATAGAATTTTTGAGACATAATAAATTTCCATTAGAAAAGCACATACCATTTTCCAACACCTTTTCCTTGTCCTCGAGGGATTTGAATTCAAGGATGAAAAAGCCTCTCAAATAGTGGTATATGTAGACCTCTTCCTCCATACTATCTTCTAAAAATCTAGTGATCCATGAGTGGAGATCACATAATTTCAGCCATCTCTTTGTATATTTGTAGATTAGTGCATCATCTTGTAAAAAATATTCCTTGTCACTAATATCATGATCCAACCAAACTTTTAGAGCATAATTTGTATGTTGAAATGGGAGAGAGCTGCCTTGGAATATAGAAGCACCAAATGCATAAGGAGAGGTGGAGGAACAAGCTAAAAGGTCATCTATAGGGCGTCATTTCTTTCCCCCATCAACAAAAATAGAAGCACCATCCTCAAAAATTTCTTGAAAGCTTTTTAAGCCCCATGGGTGCAAGGAGGACCTTCAATTATCACTAGACCAGATGTAGTCCAAGCAGTGGGAACTTTGAGAAAGGTTATGTCTAATCCTAGTAAAGAGCATTAAAATTTTATTTAGATATTTATGGGGTAATTTTGATTAATGTTTAGTTTATCATGGTACTGTGATGTGGTTAAGTCACTAGACATATAGGGATTTCTTGATGCAGATTGGGGAAGAGACTTAGATATTTAAGTTCTACTAATGTGACCTTAAGTGAGTTGGATGAGTAAGATATAACCCACATTTTCTCTATCCACCATTGTTCCTAATCATCCAAGTCCATGGAGGCAACTGGTTATGTAGACTTGGTATTGGCATTGGTTTTGATCAAGCGAGACTATAAGGATTAGATGTGTCAATCAAAGTACTATTTGTTTGACCAAGAATCCAACATATCATGCTCATACTACTTGCAAGGTGATGTTCAATATCACTTTTTATGAGTGATTGTTGAAAATGGTAAGGTCTTGATAGATAAAGTTGACACTTTAGATAATTTTGCAGACTATCTTATGAAGCTAGTGACCATGAAAATGTTCTCTTGATAGAGGAAGGCCATGAGATATGATCACTATACTTGATTTTATTTTAAGTATATCTTCAATGTAATTGCAATGTATAATGTCAATTCGCAGAATGTTAGGATAAAGTGACTTTAACCTTGCAATTTGAATCCATTCACATGTCTCCAAGTTCCTTGGAAAGTGTTTCCTTGACATGTGAGGAAAATATTAAATATTTGTACTTTATAGCTAATTGTAATTGCATTTTCAAGAGGTGGACATGAAGAGGTGATAAAGATAAGTTAAATGGACAAAATAAACTCTTTCCCACATTGATATTGAGACATGAAGGCATATGCATTAGGATCTCAGGTTTGGTAAGAGAAAAGGTATCCATTTGGGGATCTAAATAGTCACTAAGAGTTACAAAGCATTCAGACGTCTAAAGTCTAAGTGGATTTGGGTTTGATGCCCAAGGATTAGTAAATAATTATTTTTATTATTTTATTTTGTCTATTGGCTATTCGTTCTTCAAGGTGTAGGTTTTTTCTAGTGGTTTTGGGCCCTTGTTTTTGTAAAATAGTTGTAGTTTTTCCTCTCCCATTTGGTTATAAATTGGAGACAATACATGATTATTTTATCATAATTTCTTTGAAGTTTCCAGGTATTTATTAGGTGTACTTGGATAAGTGAAGTGCAATGTATTATTTTTGTAGTCTCTCTTTTGACGATTAATAATATGCTTTTCCTTAATTTAGGGGGTTTTTTTTCACAAAAGGGATTCTCCACGTAAACTCTGGTGTCTCTTTTAACATGGTGATTTTTTAATTTATTTTGAATGGTGTAATCAAATGTTTATTTGAAATTTATTTTCAGATTTGGTAATCTTTCTAGATTTTCAATCACATAAAAAACTAATATTGCAACATTTCTTCACCTTATTTCTCAACACCCATGTGGTATCTTCAATTAGCTAATTATTCCACTAAATGATGTATCATGCGATTATATAAGTTCCTAAAGCTATACCCAAAATGAATCTTTCTTCAAGTCATTCATCTTTAGTAACATTATTCGCGTTAAATTATTATCCTTGTTAAACTTCTTGAAGCTAGAGACATGAAATACTAGATGTATCTTTATCAAACTAGGTAGCTTTGACTTGTGTGTTATATTGTTATTCCTATACAAACCCTTATAAGGCCCATCAAAATTTGGGTGCCAACTTGTAATTTTATGTTTGTTGTTTCAAGGATGACTTATGTGGATTTATTTTCGTCCCAAACATGGTCGTTAGTTACTATCACCTAATCATGCACCTATAAGGAAGAAATGATGGATGATGATATATTCTTTATTAGTTAAATGGATTGACTATTATCACAAGTTTGAGAGACCATCATTTTGGCATATCTCGTAAAAATATAATTGCTTGCAAACTAGGTTATACAAGAATATTAATAACTTCAATTTTGATGGTAATAATTGAGCCACACATCTATCCACATCATGTTTAGACATCTTTTGTATTTAGCACAATATTCCCATTAGTTAGATATTTACAAACAATCATCTCAGCTCAAATATTATACCCTATGAGTGGAACCATATGAATAAGTCCTAAGAAATTATCTCTATCATGCACAATGTAGTGAGCCATTGAATTTCTTGAATAATATATGATCTGAATTAATATAACCCAATTCTCATCTTAATTAAGCATTAATTACCATTAGTAAATTCTTCAAACATAAGCCTTAGAATCTTAATGCAACTAGAACAAAATTCTTAGAATGTAGTTTAATTAAACAACACATTAAAACACATAGTGACACATATGAACACTAGATATATGTGGAAACTAAAAATTGGAAAAACCATAGTGAGAGTAACTTATTGGATCTATTGCCCAAATACAACATCACAAAAATAACGAGTCAACTTACAATGGATAAGGTAGCCACCTCCCTAATGTAGACACCAAACCCTTGCTATATTTACAAGAACCAATCTAATAGAGACACCAACCCTGTTTGCCTAGATATGAGCATCAACTCTCTAACTAGGACTTTAATCTCAATAAAAACAAGGGTATGGATTGAGGACCTTCAACAAAAATCAATTTATACTTGATCTGATTCGCCTTTAGAGAAATCTCCTAGAAAAAAATGATCTTCTAATAAGCTCTTACAATTATTGGAATGCAAGTCCAAAAGATAGAACATGAAATGTGGTTCCCAATATAGCCCTCTTTGGTTCCAAAAGTCATCCACATACTATCTCCAAAAGAAACACACTACAAGCCTTTTCAACATAAGTCCAAAAAAACTACATACCTGATTACTTGTCACAACTAATCCTTCTACTACTTCAAACATTTTATTTGATGAACACCATCTTTGAAAACTCTGGGATATGATAGAAGATATATTTACATGTTTTCCTTTCAAAATGTAGATCATAATGCTCATATGAAATAGTATTTGATCAAATCAATCTATCATTGCAAGCTCATTGTCTAGGTAACTTGTCTTCTACAACTCGAGACAACACTTCCAAATCACCTATACCAACTAGAATAGATGTGTAAAGATACTAAAAATGAAATCTAGTTGAATCTACTATCATAATGATTCATAGTGTTTCCACAACTCAAAACATAGTCTGAGCATATTTGACATGACATGGAAAGTAATTAACCTTCTTATAGATACCTTGTCATCAATGACTACTAATTGTTGACATTTCTTGACATTCCTAAGTTTTCATCACTCCTTTGAAATCAATCACAAAAAAAGTTCAATTTTTTTTCTTGAACTTGTTAAGTTCGTTGAAGTAGCTATCTTTAAACTTATCATAATAATATTCAGCGTGTTCCTCTTGGAAAATAGACCATGTATTGAACACGTACCTTATCTTATCTCTCTCTAACATAGCCAACAATACCAAATGAATTAGTTTGGATCTAAGTATGAGGATTCCAAATCATAATCTTTTATTAATAAGGAAAATAATGAAGATCAAATTATTTCTCTATTTGGTAAAGCAAATTGGTCAGATCATTGTTATCAAAATTTCACATGTATCCATCTTTGATGTGAAATTCTTAACCATAAAATTATATACAAGTGGTAAGTCATTTTGATATTTGACCAAACAAACAAACACAATGTCCCTTAGTCGAAGCATCATCTTCCTCCCAATTATTCTTATGTGAATTTGCTTCCTCATAGTTCATACCTCTAATAAGGGGATCAATTTTGTTCAACAATGCATCCATCACTTCTCTCATGGATGCCTTCTCCATCTTCATTGATGAAATATCTTCCTTATCCTTAATATTTCATCATTCATATCATTAAGAGGAGTCCCTTGAATTTTTTATATCACCCTTTTCTAGAGGTTTTCTAGGTTTGACAAGATTCTTTTTTCCTCTTATGGTAGACACCATTAGGGCAGAGAAAAAATATTTTGCAAAAAATTACACAAAACAAATCCAAATGGTTTAAATTTTATATTGTAACTTTGTTAGAATTTAATCTTTCCTTGATATTTTATGTATTTAATAGGATAAACCAATGTATCCTAATGTATTTTTTCCTCTAGTCCAAGTGGGAGGACATGTCATTTTTGTAATTCCTTTAATAAGGAAAATAGATATTCCTCCTTAAGAGGAATCTCACATTTGTCTCTCACACAAGTATGAATGTGGCACTCATACACATAGGGAGTTACATGCAAACTCCTTCACTCATCTCTACTTAAAGAGATATTTCTCCACACACTACACACCAATTTCTCACATTTCTCTCACACAATTCTCTCCTCTTGTAGTTCTATCATACTGTATTGAGCTTCTAGCTCATATTCTTTCTCTCTCTCTCTTTAGGCTTTTCATGCCTCATTCATAATTCACAGGGGTTTTTTTATGCTTTTCCCCTTCAAAATCTTGTCTCCTCGCTTATTTTTGGTGTATGCTCCTAGTTCTTGTGCTAATTCATGGTATTTTCCCTTACTCCTTGCTCTTGAGTTAAACAATTTCCTGCAATTCTCTATATTTTGTTATCTTTTTAACATGGTATTAGAGTAGGTTGGTTTAATCTCATTTTGAGTGTACAGGTGAAGGAGCTACCATACTTTGGAGCACTCCAAATTGGAGACTCTTGAGAGAGTTCTTTACTTTTTTACTAATTTGGTTAAGAAAAATTGAATTTTTTTTTGGTTTTGGTTGGTTTACTGCCAAAACCTGTTTAACTTTTGCTCTCTTGTTTGCTCTAATTTGTGTAGGTTTCAATATATTATTGATAAAGAAAATAATATAACATTAAATATATCAAAATCCTAATTTAATATTATAATATTAATATATTAAATTTTGATTATAATATTAAATTTTGTTTATAATATTAATTCCGTTTCCATATTATCATTTAAAGTTTAAAAGTTTTTAATATCGACTCATATCTGTTTATATTTTTTTTAATAATTGTAAATCATTGCTTCTTTTTTTAGGTTCCTGCGCTTGGTAAAAATATCATCCTAGTTGCTATTTAAAATTTCCGTTCAAATTAGAATCTTATCTCTGCATAGTCAGAACCATTTTTTCATTATTTGTTTCCTGCTTTAAGTTTCTAATTTTAGCTCTTTTCTGTATGCGTTTTTTATTTCTAAAAAATTACTATTCTTATTAGGTTGTTTTCGTTCTTCTCTGCATGTATATTTTGAAGAGTTTGATGTGAATGCCTTCACTGTGTTTTGTTCAACATCATTTCTTCCTGATTTTGTATGTGCAGTTTCGTCTGGTTTTATCAGTCTAAGCTTGGTGGTGCTAGACATTTTTTGTAGCATTTTTTGCAGTGCGTGGAGTTCTCTTTAACTTCAAAGTTTTTTTTCTTCAATATTCAGCTGGGAATAGTTCTGCTTGTTGTCTTTTCACTGAGAGAAGTCGAACCTTGTTATCAGTTTTTTGTTTATCCTAGTTTCATTTTCATTTTTTCTTCTGGCTCTTGCCGGTTTGTGTAGTTGCTTGGTCTCATTGTGTTTTATTTCTTGCATGTTGCATCTCTTTCCATTTTTATCAAGTTATAGCAGCAGCTTATCTTATCCACTTTCCCTCTGGATCTCGGCCTGGGGCGTTTAGTTGACGGCAGGAAGCACCTCTTTTCACGCCTCCGCACCCTAAAACTACATCAGACCTCTCATTTGAGGAAGCCAAACGGGTCAAGCCTAAGCTTGGCCTGTATAATCTTGTTCCCAAGCTTACGACATTCTGAGCGGCGTCCTAGGAGGTTAAAACCCTATTCTTAGCCCAGTGCGACCTCCCTTCTTTTTTCTGCAATAGCAGCTCTGTCATTTTTTGTTTGTTTGTTTCCCTTCACCTCCGTCGATTTCTTTGATTTCGTGGAATTTGGAGAGTTTTAGTTCTTAATACTGTTATTTTTTTAAGAAATGAGCTCAAAAAAGTGACAGTCAACTGCAACATTAAGGTTGTGTCACCTTTTGGAAGCTTGTCGCACTCAATTTAATTTTTTTTTTTGTTGTTTCTTCTCTTTTTTAAAGTGGTTAATAGTTGTGTTCATATATCGCTTTTCATATTTTGTTCCTTGCTGTTCAATTGAGATATTCGGTCAAAAAAACCTATTACAGTCATATTTGCATAAGGTTTTTGGTATCGATTGCTCGAAGTGAGATATTCTAGCTTTGCATATTTATCTTGTTTATCGCTATTTTCTGTCTTCAAGATTCAATTTTTTTTCATCTCTTTTGTTAGTTTGTTTTAAAAGCACTGTCTCTTATAACCCTATTCTTTCATTGTCAATGAGTGTCATTTTAAGTTTTTCTCAGACACAATATCCTTCCAAGAGTCGTGTGTTAAACCACTATCTCAGTGAACTCAAACTGTGGTAGCCATTAGTGTATTTCCAGTTCTCAAGCTTATTTCCTCAGTTACAACCAAGCTATATCTGCATTTCAATATCCGCAAGTTTTAAAGTAATACTATTTAAAAAAAAAAAACCTTTATTATTCTATTTTTTGATAAGTTATCCGCATTGAGCGTGGAGTACCTGTGGTTTCTAGATTACCCGTTCTTTCTATTTGGGAGGGCTGCAGTTTCCTTGTTTTAGATTGCATGTGCTAAGGTTTGTCTCATTTCGTTTCAGATAAACTTATTTCAGCTATCTTATTATTAGTTTCATCTTGCATGTTAAATTGATTGCATTAGTCTAATTTCATATTGCATGTTAAATCGATAAATCGATTTAGTCTTACTCCTTCACAACGGCTTTTTCTAATTCAATAGCGTATAATTGTTTATAATAGCGTATAATCTGTTGTAGTTGATAATTATTAAATATGCTATTATGAGCAAGATTATCTGTTGTAGTTGATAATTCTTAAATTGAAATCGTTTATTGTTAAAGTCTGGATTTAGATTTATTAACCAGTTTTGCATGTTCGTTGTTTATTCAATATGCTAGTGGATTTAGATTTATCAACTAGTGTTAAATTGGGTAAGGCGACATTGTGGCCTATGCTTCTGTTCCATTATTTTTTAGCTTGAATTTCTTATAAGTTATTTGTTAGATTAAATTCAAACATTCTTTTCAACCATTTGTTGTCCTCTCTGAGATTTAAATAGTTTAGATTTAATTCATTAGTTTGCTTCATTCTTATTCTCTTTCAAAAGTTTTCTAAATTCAAACTGACCTTTTTATTGTCAATTAAACCTTTTACTTTGTAAGCTTTTTTTTATTTTATAGTTTTAGTTTAATTCATTAGTATAATATTGCATTTAAGTTTCTTTTAGTTAATTTTTTTTACTTAAAGCAAAACTTCATTAAAGGGTTAGTGGTCAGATTTCATTTCTAATAGGTTTTAGATTGTTTTATATTCAAAGGAATTTTTTTTTTCTTTAACTATTTGTAGCATCTTAAGTCTTATTTTTTAAGGATTTTAGTTAACCTTTGTTTTGCAAGTTCGTTGTTTCTTTTACATGCATTAGTTTTCGAGCAACTCTCATTGTTATCTGTTAATCCATAACAGATTAATCGGGATCTATTTGCTCTTGTAGGCTTTAAGTTATTTTTTTTTTTAAGACTTTTTTTTTCTTTTTCCTTGCAAGTCTCTATGGCAAAAGTAATATAGCTTTCTGCTACTGCATGCAAGATCAGTTAGTTTAAATCTTGTTATTTCCTGCTCTCTGTTTCTGTTATGTTAAAGTTTTTTCCCTTTCAAGTTTCCCTGTCCTTTTCGTTATATTCCTATTTTCCATCATGACTACCCTAATGCCAGAAATTAAATTAACTAGTACCAACTACCATGCATGAAAAATTCACATGACTTTCATACTTAGACTTAGACACATTTTAGATATTGCCACTAATGCCAGTTCAAAACTAGCAACCACTGCTTCTCAAGCTGACCAAGATGCTTGGCAGACTAAAAATAAGGAAGCACTTGGTTTAATTGGAATCTCCTTAAGTCCTAAATTGTATGTTCTAATTTCATCTTGTTCAGAAGCCCATCAGGCTTGGGACATCCTGAAAAACACCTATGACAGTGCATATGAGACCCGTAAAATCCAGCTTCAAGACCAACTTGAAGATCTCAAGGATACAGATTTCAACTCTGTTGATGATTTTTTACTTAAATTTGATTCCATTAAAGTTTTATTAACTGGGTTACAAGTAAATTTATCTGATTTAAGGATAATTCACATAATAATTCATAAATGTTTACCTAGGCAATTTCAACAATTTATTACAAATATTTATTCTCAGTTAGCTATTCCTTCTTTAGCAACTCAATTAACATATGTTATTTTTCAAAATATGTTGCGTCAAGAGGAAGCTAAATTAATTCAATTTGGCATACTTAAATCTCATGAACATGCTTATGTCTCTCAATCTCATAATAATAATAGATCTTCTCATAATAATTCAAATAACAATCGACATCATCAAAGATCTAACAATTCAAATAATAATCAAAATCATCAAAGACCTAACAATACTAATACTTCAAATAATAACCACAATTATCAAAGATCTAATAATAATAATAATTCCAATAACTATCATAATAATAATAATCATTCTAATAGGCCTTATTGCACATATTGTGGTAAAGATGGTCATTTAATTCATAACTATTTTAAGAAACAAAAAGATGATCAACGTAATTCTCAAAATTACTCAAATAACAAACCTAATGGTAATCAATCCCATTTTGCTTTTATTGTCAGTTTTAATGCTTCTAAACCTCTTGAATGGATTGTAGATAGTGCTGCATCTCAACATGTTACATCTCATAAGGAAGTCTTTGATTCTTTGCAACCTGATTCTTTGAATATGCCTATTTCCTTAGCTGATAATCATTGTTGTCAAGTTGAAGGAACTGGTAATGTTTCTGTTCCAAATGGTAAATTACATGATGTGCTTTATGTTCCTGATTTGAAAGCTAACCTTATTTCTGTTCCTCAATTATGTCAAGATTATAAGGTTGAGTTTCATAAAAAAAATTATCGTATCATTGATCCTAACATTGATCAGATAGTTGCTAATGCTAAATTAGATATTGATAATCTCTTTAAATTTCATCAATTTTCCTCTCCTAGATACTCTTTACTTACTACTGTTGATTTTCATATTTGGCATGAGAGGCTAGGACATTTAAATTCTGATTATATCTCGTTAATGCAAAAAGAAAATATGGTAGATGGGCTACCTCAATTTACTACTTCTAAGTTTGATTGCAATGGATGTATGAGTGGTAAAATGCATAGAGAATCTTTTCCTCATAAATCATCTTGGAGAGCTAATAATAACTTAGTTTTGATTCATAGTGATCTTTTAGGTCCTATGGAAAATACTTCTCTATCAGGCTCTAAATATGCCTTAACTTTTGTTGATGATTATTCTCATAGAACTTGGATTTATTTCCTTCATAGTAAAGATCAAGTCCTTGATACTTTTGCTGAATTTCATGTTTTTGTAGAAAGATAAAGTGGTTGTAAAATTCAGATTCTTAGGACTGATAATGGTACTAAATATGTGAATCATTCTTTTCATTCTTACTTAAGATCTTTTGGTATCAAACATGAGCTTACTATTCCTTATACACCAGAACAGAATGGTGTGGTAGAATGGAAGCATAGAACAATAGTAGAAATGGCTAGATGTTTTTTACATGCTAGAAATATAGATTATAAATTTTGGGCTGAAGCTATGGCATGTGCTACCTATATTCTTAATAGAACTCCTACTAAGGCCCTTCCCAATAAAACTCCTGAAGAAGTTTGGTCAGGAAGAAAACCCAATTTGTCTCATTTATGAATTTTTGGTTCCACTGCTTATTATTCACACACCTAAATAGAAAAGGAAAAATTTAGATCCTAAATCCTCACCTCATATTTTGGTTGTCTATTCTGAACATACTAAAGGTTATAGAGTTTATGATCCTCTTACTAATAAAGTTCAAATAGCTAGAGATGTTTGCATTGCTGAAAATGGTGTCCATGATTGTTCTCAAATTTTAGATTCTGATTTTACTCACAACAACATTGTTCTTGTGGAGGACCAACCTCCCTCTCTCAACCCTATTCCTAAAGTTTCTGTTCCTTCTATTTATGCTCCTAAAGTTTCTGTTCCTTCTATTTCAGCTCCTAACACTAATGATAATACTAATAAACAGGATAATGATGAACAAAAAGATAGTAATGATACTCCTCCTAATGACTTTGTTCCTGCTAGTAGTAGTAGTGATGATGATGATGATGATGGTAATAATCTATTTACTCCTCCTAGTAATATTTCTGTTAATTTTAGAAGAATCCAAAATGGTTTAAAGATTTACTTAATGAGGGTGATGATTACATTGCTAGAATGGGTGGACTTAAACCTAGAAGGATAAATTACTGCAATTATGCTCTTATGTCTTCTCTCTCTAATTCTAATGATCCTCAAACTTTTGCTTAAGCTAAAAATCAACCTCATTGGCAAACTACTATGCAAGAAGAATATGACTCTTTAATTTCTAATAATACTTGGGATTTAGCTACTTTACCTCATGGTAAGAATCTGGTTTCTTGTAAATGGTTATATAAAACTAAGTTAAACTCCAACAATGAAATTAGTAAATTTAAAGCTAGATTAGTTGCACGTGGTTTTTCTCAAATTGAAGGAATAGACTATAATGAAACATTTGCTCCTGTTGCTAAAATGCCTACCATTAAAGTTGTTCTTGCTTTAGCTACTAAAATGAATTGGCCTATTCACCAAATGGATGTTAAAAGTGCTTTTTTGAATGATGATTTGCATGAAGAGATCTATATGTCTCAACCTCCTGGCTTTATTCAACAAGGTAATGAACATTTAGTCTGCAAATTAAAGAAGTCTATTTATGGTTTAAAACAGTCTCCTAGAGAATGGTATTCCAAAATCAATGCTTTCTTTATTTCTCAAGGTTTTGAAAGAAGTAAAAATGATCCTAACTTGTATATCAAGCATAATGAAGATGACATTATTATTATCATTCTGTATGTTGATGATTTGATTCTTACTTTTTGCTCTAACCATTTAATTTCTGATATTAAATTTCAACTCAACCAAAAATTTCAAATGATAGATTTAGGATTGTTACATTATTTCTTAGGAATGCAAATTTGGCAAACCTCTAAAGGTATTTTCATATCTCAAAGTAAATATGCTAAAGATCTTCTAGATAGATTTCATATGAATGATGCTAATCTTGTTTCAATTCCATGTGATTTAGGAACTAAGTTAATGATAGATATGGAATCTCCTTTCATAGATGCTACTCCTTATAGAGAACTAGTAGGTAGCTTAATTTATCTAACCCTCACTAGACCTAATTTATCTTTTAGTGTTGGTTTAGTTTCAAGATTCATGTCTAAACCTCAACAAACTCATTTCAAGATTGCTAAAAGAATATTATGTTATATTAAAGGTACTATTAACTTAGGATTGTTTTATGATGCAAATTCTGATTTTTCTTTAAAAGGTTTTACTGATTCAGATCTAGGTGGAGACCCTAATGATGGGAAATCTACTTTTGGGTATTGTTTTTCTCTTGGTTCAGGTTTTATCTCTTGGAAAAGTAAAAAAGAACAATCTATGTCTCTATGTTCTATTGAAGCAGAATATAAAAGTTGTACTGATGCCTCTAAAGAAGCTCTATGGCTTAGAAGAATACTTGAAGATTTGGGTCTACCTCAATCGGAACCTACACCATCGTATTGTGACAATCAAAGTGCAATAGCCTTGGCAAAGAATCCAGTTTACCATGCAAAGTCAAAGCACATTTCTCTCCACCATCACTTCATTTGAGAGCACATTGCAGAAAAGAAAATTTCCCTTATTCATTGCAAAGGAGAAGATCAAGTTGCAGATATTTTGACAAAACCTCTTTCTAGAGAGAAATTTGAATTTCATTGTAACAATTTGGGTTTGATACCCCTTGATGTAATTACCCCAAGTAAAGATTAAAGGGGGGTGTTAGAATTTAATCTTTCCTTGGTATTTGATGTATTTAATAGGATAAACCAAGGTATCCTAATGTATTTTGTCCTCTAGTCCAAGTGGGAGGACATGTCATTTTTGTAATTCCTTTAATAAGGAAAATAGATATTCCTCCTTAAGAGAAATCTCACATTTGTCTCTCACACAAGTATGAATGTGGCACTCATACACATAGGGAGTTACATGCAAACTCCTTCACTCATCTCTACTTAAAGAGATATTTCTCCACACACTACACACCAATTTCTCACATTTCTCTCACATAATTCTCTCCTCTTGTAGTTCTATCATACTGTATTGAGCTTCTAGCTCATATTCTTTCTCTCTCTTTAGGCTTTTCATGCCTCATTCATAATTCACATTTTTTTTTTATGCTTTTCCCCTTCAAAATCTTGTCTCCTCGCTTATTTTTGGTGTATGCTCCTAGTTCTTGTGCTAATTCATGGTATTTTCCCTTACTCCTTGCTCTTGAGTTAAACAATTTCCTACAATTCTCTATATTTTGTTATCTTTTTAACAAACTTACTTTGGCTTAGATCTCACCTTATTCATTTTTTAGTAAGCTAATTTGTTGGCTTAACAATGAAATTAGTGCAAACCCTAATTTTGTAATAAATCATCGAGTTATGCTCCAAACACCCTCAAATGTTTATTATAGTATTTCCAATATGAACTTGAAAAACATTAAAAATAAATAAAAAATCAACAAAATGAGAGAGATGCACTTCCCAAAATGACCTCCAATAATCAAAATATTTCATCCTTTCTTACATTCATGGTGCCGAGATCATCTTCTTATACCTCTTGTAATGAAACAACAAGCACAATAAAAGAATATAAGATAACATATTTTACAAATAATTGATGATTTCATGCCATTTCAAGGGAGAAACCTCCTAATCCCTTTTGAGGGGGATATCTCCAATTGTGTTCAATAAGGACACAAGACTCACTACACCGATAATAACCAACCAAAAGCTTGTATAGATACCCTATTTAAGGACCTTGTATGCCAACTTAGTGATGTAGGAGCATCTTGGGTTCTTGGCAATCCTGTACCACCAAAAACATGTTAAAGTTGTTAGATGTTCTTGGTAGCTACTTTTGGGCTCTCGGTGAAGTATTCTTGTTTCCATCGACGGGGCTCGGTTGCTGCTCGGTTCGGTTGTTCATTGAGTTGGTTTTGGTTGCTCGGTAGTCTTGCGCACCGAGTGGTTTATTTTTTTTATCTTTGTTGAGGCCGACTTGTGCATTTGATTTTGGTTACAGAATTAATGGTTGCATCGATCATTGGGAAGCGTGTGGACCTAAATATGGGTCATCCCTTCCTCTAGTGTTGGATCTATGGATCTTTAGAAGTTGAACTATTTAGTAGCCTCTTGTATAAATAGAATAGTATGTTGTAGATTTAGGGAATCAATTTTTTGGGGAATAGATATAGAAGATAGAATCTGGATGTTGAATCCTCGCATGTATGAGGACTATTTGTAATTGAATTCTATTGTACTGGTCGTAATCAGGAAGGCCTTACAACATGACATGTATGAAGTTTATCATGAATAATATATGTGTTTTCTGCATTCTCTCTCTCCCTATCTTGTGTGGCTTCTTTTGAGTGTTGTTTATGCAGGAAGGTTGGTGGTTGGGTGTGCCTTTGGTCCTAATCATCCTCCTTTCTTACATCATGTGGTATCAAATCTATACAATGATCAATGCTTCTCTTCAGTGGAAAACCATTAGGTACATTATCAGAAATGATCTCTTTGTACTTGGTGAGTAATTTATCAACCTCTTCTAGGATACTATCCACTATTTTCTCACTTGATTTGTTAGGAATCACAACAAAACATACATCATTCTTCTTCAAATACTTAACAAACTTTCTTTCTTCCATCAAAAAAACTTTCACAGATGTACAAACATTAACAATAGATTCTTCTTGATCAAAGGTAACAAGATTTGTCTTCTCCAATAAGCCCAAATAGTATATTTATGGAATCTCCGACCATATATAGAATGTCTATCATATTGCCAAGGTCTTCCCAACAAAATATGACAACAATCCATAAGCACAATATCACACAACACCTTATCATAGTATTTTCCAATTTTCAAATTCACATAACATTGTTCACTTACTAATAGTGTATGCTCATCCTTGATCTATGAAATTTGATAGGGCTTAGGGTGTTTCAACCTTTCCAACTACAATTTTGCAACCATTTCCTCAGATGCCAAATTCTCCGAGCTTCCATTGTCAATGATTACCTTCCACACTTTATCAACAACTCTACATCTAATCTTGAACAAGCTTTTCCTTACCGGATCTTCCTTATTACTTTCACTCCATAATAGGTTTTTGACCATCAAGTTATTTTCCTTCTCTGGTTCATTCAGTGAATCTTCTTGCACCAAGGCATTTCTACTACTACCAACTTTCTTTCTTGCATGTGTACACTCAAATTACCTAGGTCTTTCTCCTCCGCAATTGTAACAAGTTCCTTGGAATCCACCTCTGCCATAGACACCTCAGTAGTTACTACCTCTTCCTCTAGAAGAACTTCTACCTTTCCACTTGGTCTTGCCTTTATCCTGATTTATTTTGTCTTGATCAGATCTACTGTTTTCACCATAATATCTACCTCTTCCTCTAGGGAATCTACCACCTCTTCCTCTTTGTCTTTACTCATGTCTTTTGTTCAATTTCTCCTTAGCTTTTAGGGCAAACTGATAAGCTTCTTCAATAATTTCCAACTTAAACAAACTGATTTCCTCTTGAATAGAAACTCTTAACCCATTCAAGTATCTAGTAATTCTTTCTATCTCATCCTCAATATGTCTAGATCTGATGTCTAATCTATAGAATTCCTCAGTATAATCTTTTACTGAGCTATCTTTCTTCCTCAAACTTTGCATTCTTCTAACTAGATTAATCTGATAATCAAAAGGTAAGAACTTGCCTTTCAATTTATTCACCATCTTATTCCATACCTTGATTTTGTCTTTTCCTTTCCTCTTTCTGTCCAATTGTAGATGCTCCCACCACAAGGATGCATGACTTTTCAATTTTGTACTTCCAATTTTCACCTTCTTTTCCTCTGAAACATTTTCATATTCAAAATACTTTTCCATCTCTGTTATCCAATCCATCAACTCGTCTGAATTCATCCTTCCACTGTATTCAGGAGGATTGAAATGCGGTGTAGCCTTAAAATTTGTTAATGCCTTCAAAAGTATTTCTTCACCTTGATCCATCACAAGTGCAGGTTCTACTTCACCTTGTTCATCTTCGGCTTCTTCATCACTAACATCATCAAGATGTCTTCCTCTATGTTGGGCTGTTTCAATAGCTTCTAATCTAGCAACAATATGTCTTAACATATCAACTAAGCCTAGATCTACATTCTCTCTCTCCCTGTCTTGTGTGGTTGCTTCCGAGTGTTGTTTACGTAGGAAGGTAAAGTTGAATTAGAGACATATGAAATGGGTTGAGTATTTGCAGAGTTATACATTTGTGATAAAACATAAGAGTGGAGTCACTAACCGATTTGCTGATGCATTGAGTAGAAGAAGATTTTTGATGATTGAAATGAGAATTGAAGTTCTTGGTTTTGATGACATGAAGGATTTGTATGAAACTGAACCTGATTTTTCTGAGCCATGGAGAAAGTGCAGACACTAGTACATTTGAACTTATTTTTCTACCAATTTTTTTGACCATCAGATAAAAAGGTTTTGGTTCGTCAGATTATAGAAGAAAAACTTTCATTTTTTTAAATCCATGCCCGTGTTGGTCAAAATTTCGACGAACACGGGCATAACTTAAAAAAAAAGATTTCATTTCTCATTTCATTTTTACCCGGCATGACGAATTAGATTAGGGTTGTAGCACGTGGAGGACCAGATCAAGTTATTTCGTGCGCGTGTGAAGGATGTTATTCAAAATCTAGTTGGTGGAGTGTCTGTAGTACCCAAGTACTTGGGTGACATTTTTGTTTTGAATAGTATTATTTGAGGTATTTTTTACTTGTTATCAGCAAGTATTTTGAGGTTCTGCGGCTATTTTCAAACAAGTATTTTTTCTCACAACCAACATACACTAAATTTATATATGTTGAATGCAAACTAGCATTTATGAATATGACTTCAAACCCTCTTTTCCTGCCATGGCTTGTAAATAGGCACTTGCATGCATAGAGAGTGCCACACTACTTTCCTTAGGGCTAAATTCTTTGGACTTACCACTGTAATGTCCCCTATTAGTATACTTGATATGCGAGGACAAATACTTTAGTTTTCTTTACACTTGTTCTATCTAATCTTTAGAATTGGTCTATGTAGTGGAAATTACTGTAATGCCCCCTGTTGGGGCAATGAGGTATAACTAACGATTTGCAAGGCTATGATGCTATTGTAATATCCTTTTGTGAAATTTATTTTAAATTATGGGACTGTTTACTTAGATTGTACATAATTATATTTTTAATATCACTTATATTATAATCTGGATCAATTTGTGATACACAAGTATACGTTGATGTAATTGATTCTTTTGTACACATGATCTACTCTGCATAAAATTTCTCTTTTAATGCTAAGGTGTTATCTTACAGTTCCTAATATAGCTTGATGATTCATGTGAATGATCTCCTTATCATGATCACTTGTCTGATCTTCTTGTGAGATGGCAATACACTCTAAGTAGGCTAACCTCCTATTGTTATGTCTTATTTATTTTATGCAAGGATATTTGTATCGAATTGATAAGACTTTCAACTATATAAATGTTTGATTACATTGACTTCTCCTTTGAATCACATCATTGTGTACATTATTATCCTTATGTTTATTGTACATTGCTCATATAGAGTCAATGCCAAGTCTTTTTAGCATTACCATCTCGTAATATATATGTATCCTCCCCCACTTACTATTTTAGTTAATATCATGTTTAGAGGATGGATATTATGATTAGAAATTAACACCAACAATCCACTAGTCACTCGGTAGTGATCCAGATTTAATGTTTTTCTTATGTGGATGTTCTATACTCCAAGAAGCTTCTTGTATCTACACTCCTTATGATCATTTGGAGATGCTTAGTCCTTCAAAGAATATCTATCTCTAACTTTGATTTAAGAGAGTCGTTGTTTATGTTTCATCTACTGCTCACTGGTCTGAACAGATCTTGATATATTATCTAATTATTTATAAGATTAATATATTGTGAATTTGCCATATGATTGACGTTAGTTTTGTTTAATATCTCTACATTAATACATTGCTCTTATGGTCTATTTCTACTTTAACTATCTCTTAAAACCGTGCATCGCTGACTTTTGAGTCTCTGTCTCAACTGAGCATCACAACTTGGTTTGAGTATGTTTTCCGAATTCTCTCCTCCTCTCCTCCTCTCCTTCGAAGATAAATCTCATACGCAAGACTTTTCTTATGTTCATCTACTTTTACTATATCTTAGGGTATGTTGCATAATTTATGTGCACTGTGTCCAAGGATCACACATTCAATATGAATGTCTACAATTGATTTGTAGTATTGATACTAAATTTTGTTGGCTATAATTGAGTTTAGTACAAATTACAATAAAATATTGAATACTTCATATATATTTATCATAAATATTTGAAATCTATTGACTATTATCATGTATTTCCTACTAAGATTAGCCATAAAAGTTGCCCAATAAATACTCACTATTTGGATAATGTCTAGTCTAATGCAAAATAGTGTATACAAGGTATCCAAGCACACTAGCATGAGGTACATGAGCTATGTCCATCTCACTAGATATAGATGGGCATTGCTCAATTGAATGATACGTTCCCATAAAAATGTGAATTCCTATTAATATACAAACTCTCATGTTAAACAACTACAAAATAAAGTCAACATAGTTCCTTTAACACAACCAAAATTAAAATTAAATTATCTCTATCCCTAAGATAAACTAAGTAGCCTTCATATATTTTATGTCAAATTACTATTAAACTGACTATACCCTACCAGTCACTGTCTCCAGAATATCAACCAAGGCACTAGAATTAAATACAATAAAAATAGTGAAGTGAAAGAGTGGAAAGATAAATGGAATTCAAATAAGTGTTCCTACATCCAAAACAATCCAAAAATCACGTATCAAACAATCATTTGGATCTAGTTTCCTGACTGTACCCGTGGAATCAGTGAAGAAAATTGTAGAGAATACTTTGTTTTATATGAATGAAAATTTGTTACATTGAGTGGTCCACTGACCACCAACTCTACATGCCCTTGACACATGCCTACTTCCCACCAAATAGTCTTCCAAATCTAGTTACCCTCCTGCACAACTGTAATAGTCAGT
The DNA here is from genome assembly GCA_027943335.1 of Chamaecyparis obtusa. Classification (NCBI taxonomy): domain Eukaryota; kingdom Viridiplantae; phylum Streptophyta; class Pinopsida; order Cupressales; family Cupressaceae; genus Chamaecyparis; species Chamaecyparis obtusa. Next base: position 3,605,563 of record BSBK01000215.1, read on the forward strand.
TATAGGACTGTTACTGGTTAGTTACAACTGATATTTGTTGTCTAGTTGACACTAAAGTGTCAACTTCGACAAATTATAACCACTAAGGTGTTCATCTATTTGCATTAGCCTTCTTAAAGGTCTAGAACCCTATCAAACTCCTTATAACTTCCTAAATCTCCCTACAAGCCTTACTAGCCTAGTTTTGCCAATATGGGCAAATCACATACTTTGGCACTTTTAGTGCTTTTACAACGTTTTATTGGCTTTAGAGGTCATATTACATTTTTCATAGACCTTATAGGTCTTTATATCCCCTCACTAGACTAAGATCAACAAGATGACCCTTAATGACCCCCCTAGGTGCATTCTTGAACTTATAATGCCATTCACCTCTATTACATTCACCATCCTCTCTTTCCTCTTCATGCCCCTGTTCTAGGCACTCTCTCATCACTCTACCCTTCTCTTTCCATTCTTCAACTATGACATCTAATTCATCCCACAAATCTATCTTCTCTTCAAGACTTGGACTACTTGTCTCCTTGCCCATTTCAGTAGTTTGTGTTGGTTTCCCATAACCAACTCCATGAACTCTCTCAGTGAGTTCTCTCTGCAGTAGATTCCTCTCAGTAATAAGCCTTTTGATAGGCCACACAACCCTTTTCTTCATCCTCTTATGCCAACTTGTAGCATCTTTCCTCAACTCTGTCTTCAAGAGCTTGAACTCTTCAATCTCCAAGGTCCCTGTCATCCTTGAGACCTCCTACAATTTATCCCCACAATTCCATCCTTCTTGGCATTCAAACATGTCATCTATGGCTTGTTTCATAGCCCTATCTTCTCTGTTTTCAACAACAACTTGAAGTGGACACTTGATTGTCCCCACTTGGATGTCTTCACCCATGTATTCACCCATTGCCTCAGCAACCTATGAGATCTTCTCCTCTATCCCTGTCATCATAAATCCTTGTGCCCTTTCTCCTCTAGGCACACACATCTATATCTACATCACTGTCCTACCATGTAAGGTCTTCTATGCACCATCTGTTGTAGACTCAACTTTTCAACCATCTCAACTGAAACAAAATTGAAGAATGAACCACTGGAAATGACCATTTTACAAACCTTACCCATACATTTGCATTGTGTTATGAATTGTGAGTATCCACAAGTCTCTCTTCTCTCCAAATCTGCATTCATGATGGCTTGAACTTCTTCTACCCTTCAATCTGACTTCCTCTACAAACTAAGATCCATCCAACTTCAAATCACCACCTTGGAACACTCTTAAAGGATGATTCAACTTTAAGGTTCAACAAGGGCTTCTAAGTCTTCAAAACCTTAGATTGTATCCTCCTCTTCTTCCCAAAAGAATCTTCCCGCTCTGATACCACCTGAGTAAAAATTCTACATTGTCATATTAGATGCAAAATTTCTACACTGTCATGCAAACCAACCAATAAGTGAAAAAATCATGAAGAGCATATGGTGAAAATTTCACAAAATTTGTTATGTTTTCTTTTTTTTTGAAATTTGGTCAATGGTACATTTTCTATTTAAGAGTCCCTGAGTGATTTGAATATTTCGTGGTCCAGTGAGCATGATTTGTGTGTGTATTTTTAAATCTTGTAAATATTTTGATTATATACAAGATACTATCAATGCTTGTATGTTTACATTTTGTATATTTATAGCCCAAATAATTGCCTGTGAAGAAAGTCCACACCTAGCAATATGAACCCAGAACAAAATAACGAGACAATTGCTAGATTGTGGTCTCAGTTCCAAAGAAAAGTTGATAAATGTATTTGTCCTTGCAAAAAGTGTAAGGGCTTAAAGAATCGAAGAATCCTAATCAAAACAGCCCAGAGTCATTGTAGGCAACATGGTCACATTTTATGGTCATTCTAGACTCATGCATTTCAAGTTGTTGCAGTTCACTATCTTCTTAATTTCTTTGGAATTGTTTTAAGAAAAGTTTCTCTACATTTATTCATAGTAGCTCTTAATTGGTTATATTTGGCATTCTTTGTCCAAAGTTATAGACTGTAGCATTTCACTCCCTTTGACATTTAATCAAATAGTTTAAAAATCTCCACAAAGTACTATCTCATTTGTCAAATGGTTAGTGTGCTTGGTTGATGCGAGCCATCATGAAGACTCTCCATTTAATACTTGCAATTATTATTTAGTGTAAAAGATTGTCATTTGCTACCTTTTTCATTTTGTCTCAATGACTATAAAAACTCCTAATTATGCACTGTCCTATCTAGCAATGCAGCCTCCAATAGGATTGTCACACATTTTGGAGTTTTTATCCTTTTAGGTACCATATATTTGTCCTTATGTTCTCTGTTTACCACATCTGCCCTTGTCTTCAATGTTAGTGATGGAATCTCAATGTAATGACATGCCATAACATGCTGGCAGTTATGTACCTTTGACCAACGTAGATAAACACGCTATGTCAAGCATGGTCTAACATGTCTTATTGACTCGCACTAGTAAAGGCACCTTGCCACTGTCATTTGGAACTATAACATGTCACATCTCTTACCAACTGGAATCTACAAGGTAGAAAATATGTCATGTTTTATCATGTACTATTTTATTCAAGATAAGAGTCTGATTATAGATATTTTCAAGATTAAAGATGTCATGTTTTATTCAAGATAAGAGTCTAATTAAAGATATTTTCATAGGGGACATTGATAGTCCATTAGGAGATTACTTGTTGAAAGAGTTTGGAGTCCAAGCCCAAACTATTGGGACACTGACCCCCACCTAATTTTGGGACAGATAGCCATTACTTGGATTTACACAAGGCCCTCCTTGGTAATATTACAACTTCCTTCCTTGAGTCAAATAGTATATAGGATTAAATAAGGTCTCAATATATAATTATAAATACTTCATTGTATATTTAATCATAGTTTCAAACTTCAACATTTACTTGATACAATATTGAATGAATTCCATAGTTTGATCATGTGATGGCATATATACATATCTAATTCAGATATGCTAATCCTTAATAGCGTACACACACACACACACACAATACTATGTAAATGACTCTGATATCATCATAATATATAGAATTGAGATATAATATTTTGCAATACCTTCCATACTTAATTATTAATTTGTTAATCTTTATTCAAGTCCAAACGATGCATTAGTTCTATGATGAATACATGCTTTATGTTGTAATCACATCCTTTCTTAATAAATATTAATCGTTGACTTACTTCAATGAGTCAATTCAACATTCTTGATTATCATTGATCATATTATTAAGAGCTGTCATTTCTTCCGGTCACTGCTGTAGCTTTATTTGATGCTAACCAGATTAATCTTATGGATTGTGTATCGATAATAATAGTGTCTTATAGCTGTCTACAATTGATCATTTCCTTTAAATAGGATGGATAGTCAATATTCTTATGGTATTACTATGTCATATTCTACCCCTTATCATCCACAAGGGAATGGACAGGCAGAGTCTAGCAACAAGAATATCCTTAAAATTATCAAAAGGATTCTGGATACAAATAAAAAGGCACGGGACTCCAAGTTGAACATTGTTGTATGAGTGGATAGGGTGGCAGTTTAAATGTCTACTAGTTTCTCTCCTTTTGAATTAGTATATGGCAAAAGAGCAAGAATGCCGGTGCATAATTTGTTACCAATTTACAAATTTATAAATGAAGAAGATTCAAAAGAGTTGGATCCTTTGAATGATAGGATGAATGCGTTGGTTGAACTAGAGGAGAACATGAGAGAAACTCATGAACAAAATATAAGACAACAACAGAAAGTGAAAATATTGCATGAAAAAAGGGCAGAGTGCATAAAATTCCAAGAAGGAGATTGGGTTTTGAAATGGAATGCAAAGGATCAAGACAAGGGAAATCATGGAAAGTTTGAAGCTTTATGGCTTGGTCCATATGTCATCACTAGTAAGAATGGAGAGGACTCTTACTATTTGTAGGATATCGATGGACATGATCAAGAATTGTCCACTCATGCTCAGCATTTAAAGGGTTTTTTCTTTCAAAATTGAAATCAGGTGTATCCCTAACTCCCCTTTTACTTTTTGTTTTTGTTGTTTTCTTTTAACAATGGGTCTGCTTTTTCCAGAGATACCTGAATTCTCATTGCACCCACCAGGGGTACATGTCCCCAACTAGAGCCACTAGTGGAAATTAGTATTTTGCAAATATTTTCCACCTATTACTGCTTTGATTATAGTTATTTATATTGACACTTTCATGTAAAAGTTGTTTTTCATTTCAAAGACTTTCTTTATACCATAAAATGATTATACAGTTGTGATCAATAAAAGAATCTCTTACTGTGCTCCCTTTTTGATTGCAGAGAAAATCATGATCTGTCATCTATATTGAGGACACAGGTCTCAAGGTGTATCCCTAGGGCTTACTTATCACATGGAAATCTCTATCCATGAATCTTGGCTTTGATTTTCTTTAAATTCCATGATATATATGATTTTTTCACATATCGCTATAGCTATAGCGATAAGACATCAGATATCGGGGTATACTACAACGAAGGCAGTAAGGTCAGCTTGGGTATGGTATCACTGTAGCATATAGCGATTGGGTTCATCGATGTGCGGAGAAAACTCATTATCGATATGGCGATGAGCGATAAAGAATGGTGTATCGCTATAACCTATAGCGATCATCAGTGAGTGGGATCTTACATATTTGGTTGTGGCAATCAACGATGACATTATCGGTGTAAGTCATGGTGATGGGTAAAGGAAGTGGGATTTGAAACCTTCGCTATATGTTATGGCGAAATGTGTCATCGAAGATCGAAGGGATAAGATTTTTTTACAATGACCGTCGATGAAAACATTACATCGCTATAGGTTTTTGCGATGAGTGGTCCCAGAGATGAAAAGGCTAGATCACTATAGAAATGGTGATAAGGATTTCAGTGATCGAAAGAAGTATTGTGTTGCAGTGATCAACGATAAGGTGGTTGATTGTTGTATTCTATGATGAAAAAGAAGGAAGGTTTGAAGAGGGTTCACCATATGTTATAGCAATAGATCATTATCGATCATGGGGTGCAATTGGAGATAAATAAATATAGTGAAATTGCTTATTAGAGGTCACAGAGAGAGATTTGTGGTATGGCAATGAGCGATAAGGACATCACTTATCCGGTGTTTTTTTAAACATTCCATATTTGGTCAAAATTTTGACTAACCTTAGTTGAAACTCTCACCAGGTCTGGTCTAAATATCGACCATTCTGTGTCAAAATGTAGCATTGTGGGTTTGGTATCTTGGTCAGACATGTCAAATATTTTGACCAACATTTGTCTAAATTTTGACTAATTTTGGTCAAAATTTAGCGTCGTGGTTTTGGCATCCTGGTCGGGCAGGCCAAACATTTCGACCGACGGTGGTCGAAAGTTCGATGAATAAACCCGCCAATTGCAGGTGTCAGTTTCGACAAAGATTGACATAGAACATTCTACGTTAACAATGATATGTCAAAAGTTTGACTAGGAAAATAGCGACAAGACCATTCGTAGATCATTCGACCAATCTTGGTAGAAATTTTGACCATTTGTTCATCGAAAAAAGGTGCCAATTGTACTAGTGAGAGAACCTATTCAAGATCAACTGAGTACTAAATGGGAAGACTATTTTATTTAGGAAGGTATGTTGTTTAAAGGTATTCAATTGTGTATACCGAGAAGATCAATGAGAACTAATTTGATAAAGGAGAAACATAGTAGTGGTTTGGCTGGACATTTTGGCATTGATAAAACATTGAATTTTATTAAGGAGAGATACTCTTGGCCGCAGTTGTATAAGGATGTTAAGATATTTGTGAGAAGTTTGGAGTCTGTCAAGTTGCAATGGAGTAAGTTAGAATACTGGATTGTATACACCGATTTCTATTCCTGATAAACCTTGGATTGATATCAATATGGATTTTGTTCTTGGCTTAATGAGGACAACAAGAGGTAATAATTCTATATTTGTTGTTGTGGATAGATTTTCTAAGATGACACAATTCATACCCTATAAAAAACATCAGATGCAGTGCATATAGAAAATCTTTTCTTTAAGGAGATTGTTAGGTTACATGGATTACTGAAGAGTATCATCTTTGACTGAGACAATAAGTTTGTTGGTTATTTCTGGAATACCCTATAGAAAAAGTTGGGTACCGAGTTGAAGTATAGTTCTATATTTCATCCACAGACTGATGGACAAAAAGAAGTTGTAAATAGAAGTTTGGGTAATCTGTTGAGATGCTTAGTTGGAGACAAATCGAGTAATTGGGATTCTATATTGGCACAAGCAGAATTTTCATACGATAATTCAGTAAATAGGAGTACTGGAAAAATACCTTTTGAGATTGTTAATGGCACACAACCAAGAGGTATATCATATTTGAAGAACATTGCTGGAGAAGAGAAAAAAAGTGCTAAAGGAGAAGAATTTGCTGAGATCATGAATACATTGCATCAAGAAGTGAAACATAAGTTGGAACATAGTAATCAGAAATAAAAGGACAAAGAAGATAGATCAAGAAGACATAAGACTTTTGCAGTGGGAGATGAAGTAATGGTTCATTTGAACAAAGACATATTTCCTGTTGGAACCAATGGAAATGCTTATGAGATTGAGTTACCTGATGACATGGATATATCACCTATATTCAACATTGCAGATTTGTATGAGTATCATGAATCTGATGAAGAAATGATAGTACCAAATGATTATCCTAAGAAGTAGAATAAGAAGTTGAGTAGATTTTGGAGCAAAGAGTTGGCAGAAGCACAAGATGAAAAGAGTACATGGAATACCTGGTAAAGTGGAAGAACATATCAATTGAAAATAGTTCATGGATTTCACAATCTGAGTTAGATTTATCTTGGGTTGTACCTGCTACATGATTTAGAGAATCATCTCAAAACAACCCTAGATGTCTAACGCAAGAGTATCTTGGGTTCTTGGCAATCCTGTATCACCAAAAATATATTAAAGTTGCTAGATGTGCTCGGTAGCTGCTTTTGGGCTCTTGGTGAAGTATTCTTGTTTCCACTGATGGGGCTCAGTTGCTACTTGGTTCGGTTGTTCACCGAGTTGGCTTAGTTGTTCACCGAGTTGGTTTCAGTTGCTTGGTAGTCTTTCTCACCGAGTGGTTTATTTTCAATCTTTGTTGAGGCTGACTTGTGCATTTAATTTTGGTCACGAAGTTAATGGTTGCATCGATCATTAGGAAGCGTGTGGACCTAAATCTAGGTCATCCCTTCCTCCAATGTTGGATCTATGGATCTTTAGAAGCCGACATGTTTGGTAGCCTCTTGTATAAATAGAATAGTATGTTGTAGATTTAGGGAATCAATTTTTTGGGGAATAAATATAGAAGATAAAATATGGATGTTGAATCCTCACATGTATGAGGACTGTTTGTAATTGAATTCTATTGTACTAGCCGTAACTAGAAAGGTCTTACAACCTAACATGTATGAAGTTTATCATGAATAATATATGAGTTTTCTGCATTCTCTCTCTCCCTATCTTGTGTGGTTTCTTTCGAGTGTTGTTTATGCAAGAAGGTTGGTGGTTGGGTGTGCCTTTGGCCCTGATCATCCTCCTTCCTTACATCACTTAGATACCTAAATACAATACCTAAGATGACCTATATATCTAAATTATAATATAATAATGATCATATAAATTAATTAGGAGTTAAGGTAGACAAAAGGTCAACTACTCATAAACCTATGAACACTGTAGGGTTAAGGACATAATATATGTTAGAGTAATATTTAGTTTGCTTACTAATTAAATCATATTGATTTAATTAGTTAAGTTATTACTCTTTAGTGCTTAAGCTTTCTCTTAGGTGCATTACTAATTAATTCTTTTATTAATTATTAATGTGCAACCTAGTTTTTTTTAGGCTTTAGCATTTTGTTCACCTTTATAGGTTGAACCTTGTAATTCTTTTTTCACTTACTTGGATTAGCAATTAGCTCTCTTTTTTTGAGAATTTCTGAGTTTGGCCCTTTCTCTCTTTCTTGCTTCCTCCTTGTACCAGGTATTTGCATGCAGGTGTTCTTGGGCTTCTTCGGATTAGAGGTTATCAGATCCTTCAATATACAATAATTTTAGACTTCAAATCAATGTTACTCTTGGTGGTTGACTATCTTAAAGGAAAAATAGTTGCCTTACTTTGTAATCTTGATTTTTTTCTCTTATGACATCACAAGTATTTTTTTCTTGCTGGGTACTAGTAGTTTCTTTGTGCTAAGGTATTTCATTTAATCTTAAGTTTTCTTCAAAGTCTAAATACACACATATAAGAGAGTTGTGATTGTCAAAGAGACAAGGAGAATATAGAGAAAAAAATATGGATTATCTACCTCCTTAGATGTAAGATGTGAGATGGAGGGATAAATAGAAGAGAGTGATTGGAAGAAAACTGGGATGTTTTGCCTTATTGGTTGGATATTGAAGAGCCTATTCATGTTGATTGATTGAAAGGGATAAAATCGCCAAGGATTGCAATCCATGGTTATGTTGAAGGCTTTCTGATGCTAATAGATGGTGTTAAGAAGATAATTGTTTGTAAACCCCTATTATTTGACTATATGCTATGAGGCATGAATGTATCAGATATCTCATTAATAAAGATGTTGTTACTATAATGTTTCCTTAATGCTTTTAATCTGATGATTATGTGAGTGTGGCTTTGTAAATTCATTTGTTCTTTATTGTGCATGTAAATCCTTGACTATATAAAAAAATGATCAAATCTTGCACTAGAATCATGAATCTAATCAATAGCTTCAAAATAACATTCAACTAAAGTAGTAAACTATTAAATTGCATTTTTTTCTCTATAATAATATAAAGATATTTAAAAAAATCTAAAACAATGTATTTTAGAGAGCATATAGGGAGTAGTTCAAAACAATAATACCCAATATAATATGCTAATAAAATTTACCACAACACTTGGTAAGCAAATTTTGTTTAAATTAAAATTAGATAATTTAAAAGTTGAGAGAAAGAGGAGTTGTAATTGTATCATCTTAAAATGGAAGCACTTCCATCTTGATAGGTTTTAGCACCCTCTTTTAGTACATTTATCATGATAGACTTACATTTAGGATGCATTTTGCACTTATCTTCTTCATTCTAGGTGAAATTAGGGTTAGGATCCCGAGGATTCTCCTTAATTTCCCTTTTCCCATGGATCTATTCTCTAGGTAGGACTTAGAAATAGGTCCTCCTGGCCTTCATCATAGTCATTATTCGATTTTGTGCCTATCCCTGACATTTTGTCCTTTTCTGCTATCATTTCTAGGTCTCCGGGCATCCCCGGGACCTCTTGTCTTGATTCTAGCTGGATCTGGGCCCACAGGGTCAAAATCAAGATTGTACCTGACTAGGTCAGGTTTGAACTCGATCCTGACTAGGTCAAGTTCGAGCTTGATCCTGACTAGGTCAGTTACAACCTCGATTCTGACCTGCTTCAGAATTTGTGCCCCTCTTTCAAAATTTGGTCCCGACGGGCCCCGAAATCAATGTCAAGCTCTCGGATCCGAGTGCGAAAAGGTTTTAATTCGAAATTCATTTAATTATTTTCCCTCCTTAGTTGGTTATTATGATTGGACTTTAATTCAAGGTGAAATTTGAATTATGGGTTCTCACATTGCTCTAGGAGCCTCACCTTGAAACATCTATATAAAGACTCTCATTTGCATTCATTTTCACCAAGTACAACCAAGCATTCTCATGATCAAGTGCTCTCAAGGAGTCAAATTCATGAGCAAGAAGATTTCAAGCAAGAAAAGAATGGTGAAGATGCAAGATAGCAAGAGGATGATATAGAAGATCAAGCCATTGTTGACATCAAGCATCTTTGTGAACACATATTTGGAGCAAGAGAGATCCTTTCTTCCTTGATCCACCATTATCAACTTTCAAGCACTCAAAGATTTAATCATGGAGTAACAATTACGGATTGTGAGTTTGGTAGAAGTACTTTAGCCTTGGGGGCTTGGTATGATTTTCTATCTCATTCAAATCTATGCATTGTTGTTTCATACATATTCATGCTAGGGTTTTGATCTAGAGGATTAGATCTTGGCATTACACTCTCAATACATACACACACATTCTATTTCAATTGGCTATTTGTGGAGGTAGAGATCACCAAAATGGGGGTTTGACTAAGGCAAAACCCTATATAGCCACCCCAAAACCCCCCTTTTCAGATATCTATAGTTGCTGTTTCAGGAATCAGAGGACAGATTTGAGTACCCTTTTCGTTGAACTTCCGGGATCTGCGAACAAAATCAAAATCGACCTTTAGAATAAAAATGTAGTCTTTGACCTTTTATGAGGGTCAAAGTCGACCTGCTACCGAAAAGATGAAACTTTTCTGGGTTTTCTCCCTCTCGGCTTTCTGATCACATATCTAGTTGCATAATCTTTTGAAACCTCACACAAACTTCAGAAAATAGGTATTTCTAAATCAAATTCATGATGAGGTATGTATCTTGACCTAATTAACTTGTAAATGTTTGCAGATTTACTTATGCTATTCCAATTCCAATTTCAATTCAAATGAATAGGTGTTGAATGTTAGGTACATTACTAAGCTTCCATTTTTCCACTATTCAGTAATAGACCAAAATAATTATAATTGAACTCCTATTTAGGAAGTAGAAGAGAAATAAGACTCTCCCAACAACAAATAATTCCACGATAGTCCTTTAGTAAAAAGGAAAGAAAAAAATATTCTTTTATAATCTACGATACGGGGGGATAAGGTAGACAAAAGGTAACTACTCATAAATGTACAAACACTCTAGGGTTAAGGGCATATTATACAATAATCCTAGACTTCAAATGAGTGTTACTCTTGGTGGTTAACTACCTTAGATGCATAATAGTTTCTTTACAATGCAATCTTCAATTTTCCCTCTTATGACAAAGCAAGTAATTTTTTTTTCTTGGTGGGTACTAGTAGAATATAGAAAAAATATTATAGAATATCTACCTCCTTGGACATAAGATGTGAGATGGAGGGGTAAATGGATGAGAGTGACTAGAAGAAAATTGAGATGTTTTGTCTTATCGGTTGGATATTGAAGAGACTATTCATACTGATTGATTGAGAGAGATATAATCATCAAGGATTTTAATCCCTCGTTATGTTGAAGGGTTGTTGATGCTAGTAGACGATGTCAAGAAGATAATCATTCGTACGCCCCTATTATTGGACTATATCTTTATGAGGCATGCATGTATCAAAACCATAATAATAAAAACACCCTTAGTTTAGTGTTTCCATGATGTCTTGATGTGATGATTGTATGAGTGCGGCTTACTGAATTCACTTGTCCTTCATTGGACACCTAAATCGTTGGCTATATAAATGGATGTCGGCAATGAGTTAGGATCTTATCTCCCCTTGCCCTTCGGTATAAAAAATTAATCAAAACATGCACTAGAATCATGAATCCAATACATAGATTCATAATAACATTGAACTAAAGTAGAAAATTATTTAACCGTGTTTTTTCCTCTAAAATAATTTATTTTAAAATCAAATTCTAAAACGATGTATTTTAGAAAATGTTAGCTATTTTTCATGTATCCCTCAACTCTAAAAGAGAAATATGAATACCAGACCCGGGGATCTTTGTCTAGTAACATAAATCTACTTGTTCATGCAAACTAAGGGGCAAGAAAAGACTAATTAATGAGGATTTGATCCTCCTTCTGCTTCGAGTTCCACACACTCAGGCGGGTGCACCTAAAATATGATAAGATCCGCATACATATAACTTACTAGCTAAAACCCTTTATGCAGATGTGAAAATCAGTGGATAGTTCTCAAACTTATAAAACATGGGAGTTCAACTCAACCAGTCTTATACAGGGTCCCACCTGTATGATCCGCTAAGAACTAGGAAAATGGCAAATGTGACAATAAGGATAAACTCCTTCTTCTCTTTGAGCTTTGAACTCGGGCAGGTTAACCCATGGATTCATTTCTTCAAAGAATCACTAACAATACTTGTATTCAGGGAACACAAGACATAAACATGAATGCTTCTGAAACATGAAATTAAAGATGAAAATGATTTAAAGATCTGATGATGAAAACTGCAAAGCAAACCAGGATCAGTGCCTTGTTCATTGGGCAACAGAGTCATACAAACATACATTCCCAGAAAACCATAACTCCAACTCAAAAACGTGAATGGGATGCCTTACAAACCATTCTTTTCACTCCAGTTCTTGGACATCAAACTCGTATACAAATCTAGAATTCTCAGAACTTGAAATTGAGACTTACTCCCTCCTTGAAAGACACTCGAATTCAAACCCACAGGTACCTTGTAATTGGTATACCGACATGCCTTACAAATCAATACACAAGAATTCAGATTATGAACACAAAGACATCAAACATAAACTGAATCGAGATTCTTTTATTTTCATTAAAATCATTTGGAACTGTACACTTCTAAAATAAAGAAACATAAGAAACAAAAATCCAAGTCTGGAAGCTGCCCTGCAGCATTAATTCCAACATCTCTTACAAAATGAGAGAAAATACAAGATATAGGAGGAAAGGGGAAAGCCAGTTTCCAACAACAAACACCTATCAATTTCCCAAAATATCCCCTTCCTCTACAATTGCCTTTGAACTACAATCATCTCTTAAACTGAATTGATTCTCTCCAAAACAAAAACATGATTTGATCCTCTCACTTCTTTAACTGAATTTGATCTGAGTTGTTGTTTCTTGTTACTGCTTTCCCTGACATTCTTCTTTCAACAAACTAATCCAAAAAATAGATTCTTCAGCTTCTCTTGATTCCAACGGTATATAACACTTTATATTTCGGACAAAAATTGAGTCCTCAGCATCATTTTCAAATTTCAGCTCCCAAGCAACTATCACATTTAAATTTTGAATTTTTGACATAGTTTGAACTTTATGAATTTGTTTAAAATCCTCTGCATATAGATTTTTAAAAAGGGCGGGTCCCACATGTGCCACATGGCACATTCAGATGGGTCCAACAAATCGCCTCCTTGCCACCTCACCATCTAGTTGGATGCCACATTTGACCTTTGCCACTTGGCATTGTTTGGTTGGCTCGCATATCCACCTGGGCAACTAAACTGAACCAGACCGCCACCTCGTAGGAATGCCACATGTCGCCTTGTCACATGATCGGCATGGGCCAGCCAGAAATGACCCATGCGATCATGCGACCACCATTAGATATTGCACGTATCTCGAGGTCAAACTTCTGCACAGTGCACCACTTGTCAAAAGTTACCTCAACAACATGTGGGGCCTGCTCGCCATGTCATCACCAATTGGGTGCCTTGAAACACATGCACATTCAAACAAGCCCTCCAACGGGGCGTCCAAGCTTAGACATTATACTAGTGGACGTTGAGCTATTTGAATAGCATTTTCTTCCATTTTGCTATCAATGTGGGATAATTTGTTTGAGAGTTTTCAAAGACTTTATTCAACTTTCATTCAAAATATGTGGGGCCCATTGCACACAGAGACCTCCAGCCAAGGGGCCCACCAAATAGCCTCTTGGCTCTTTGTTTACAATGCATTGGAGTGTTGTTGCATATAAACACAAAAATAAGCTCTCACCCAGCCAATGTGAGATAATTGTCATGAAGGCTTTATGGGCAGTTTTGATAGTGCCACACTCAGTCATCCATATCTCGCAAAATAGGAAGAATTTTCAAAATCGCTCCGGTGAAAATCTGGAGAACTAGATTTTCAACAACATATCCGAAAATGAGCTCGATCCAACGGTTCAATAAAAAGTTATCCCTCTCGCAATATGACTATTTTTTATTTTCTGCAAATCCGCGTTTGCAAAATCCATTGGTTTGGAAATGTATTTCATTTTATGTGTGGGATTCATTCTTTATTGGCACACAAGCATTCCCATCATGTGCTTCAAATGTCTCCTAAAATAATGGCATTTGTACTGGCAATCCTTAGTTTACATTTGTGCTGGCCTTTGGTTTGCTGTGTGCTTGTCTCCTTCCTATGTTTTAAATCTGCAAGCCAATGTCCTTTATTGGCATGTGCCTATTCTAATAAAAAATGTGAGCTCCTCCCATTTACTTCATTTTTCACAAACTCTCTATTAGCACTTCACTCTTATCAACTTTCTCACCGAATTATATGCAAGACCATTTAATGCTTCTTATGAGACTTAAGATTCTCTGATTTCTAACTGTGGATCAATAGGCAACATAGTTCCATTAATTGCCAAGGACTCAAACTAAGCTTTTCCCTTGGATTACAAAAACTCCACCAATAATTGATTTACAGTCATTTTCACATACTGCTGATGGCTTCCCGCAAATGCATCAATTGAGTCATTGCTGAGTGTATACATTATCTTGAAAATATAATGCACAAGACACAACTTTTAATGCACATCTACGAAACGTAATTACTCAAATAATATCAGAACAAACCAGGTAAAAATTGCAACCACGCATTTCACTCCTTTTACATCTCAGCAAGATTGCAAATTAACACCAACTGGCCTTCAAATATGGCCTTAAAACTTGACCAAAAGACCCCACATGAGCATGTCATCAGGACACAAGTTCACCTTCAACACTACAGTATGCCCGTCAGAGGAGATCGCTCAAATGATTTGAGCTCAAAGTTATTTATGATCAAATATTGTCAATTGAAAATTCATTCAGTCTGCACTTGTCAAATCACATAAATTGGCTCTGGAACCGGCTTTACAAACCGACCGATTGAAACCTTCAAGAGCCACAAGCCTGGGCTTTGATTCACCCTCACTCAAGGAGTATGGATCCATCATTAGATTCCTCTGAAAGTTGAAATGCCAATCACAATAAAATGCCAAAGTCAGCCTGTCAAACATGATCAAAATTTAAAACAGTGAAAATCATAGAAATCGAGCTGGGAAAGTGATTAGTTGGATTGGCAGGGACTTGAAAATCACCAGACACTTAGTCTTCCAGGTCTACAGTAGAGAACAACATTCAATTATGCTGGACCTTGCATAGGGCACAAATTGGGATAACACAAAGTAGGGCACTTATAAAACTGGACAATGCACATTTAGAGAATTTAACAAATTGCAAATGAAATGATGCTAGCAAACAGGTCAAACGGGTACATGGGAGGCTGAAAATTGCCAGGATGACTCACTCCCATGCCTACCATACGATGCCACAACCAGCATGTCATGACCAATCACAGGACAAAAGATATTCAATTGCAAACAAGGCCTGCTTCAACAAAATGACACTTAGGCACAAATACAAATTTAGACAAGTCCTGGAAACAAGACACCACGAAACAACTTGAAACTTGACTTTAACGATCTGAGATGTCTTCAAATGCCAAAACAAAAGTGATAAGCACTTGACATGCATGAGAAACCTCAGAATCTTATCCGGGAATATAGGCACAAAAGCACTTATAGGGCTTCAATCTGCAAAATTTTAACATGGTACTTCAAAAACCCTTACTGTGTTTTTAGTCCCAACAGAAAGCATGTAGGGAGTACTTAAAAATGATAATGTTGTTCAAATAACAATTCAATGCATGTATCAAAACCCTAATAATAAAAATGTCCTTAGTTTAGTGTTTCCATGATGTCTTGATGTGATGATTGTATGAGTGTGGCTTTGTGAATTCACTTGTCCTTCATTGGACACCTAAATCCTTGACTATATAAATGGATGTCGGCAATGAGTTAGGATCTTATCTCCCCCTGCCCTTCGGTATAAAAAAATGATCAAATCATGCACTAGAATCATGAATCCAATACATAGATTCATAATAACATTGAACTAAAGTAGAAAATTATTTAATTGTGCTTTTTCCTTTAAAATAATTTATTTTAAAATCAAATTCCAAAACTATGTATTTTAGAAAGCATGCAAGGAGTACTTCAAAACAATCATGCCACTTGGTAAGAAAATTTTGTTTAAATTAAAATTAGATAATTTCAAATTTGAGAGAAAGAGGAGTTATAGTGGAACAAAATAATTACAATTGAATTGCTATTTAGAAGGCGAAACAAGAAAAAAGATTTTCTAGGCAACAAATAACTCCATAATAGTCCTTGAGAAGAAAGAAAGATTACGGACCATCTGTATACGGGGTCTACAAGTAGCTTATAGTAATATGAGGCTACCCGATAATCTTTACAAGGACTCCTAACCATTCTACAAAACAAGACTTACATATCCTATGACTCTGAGAGGAGTACAAATAGGAGCTCAAATATATCCCTAGGACTATGTTCACCCATGAACATA
Source organism: Chamaecyparis obtusa (assembly GCA_027943335.1). Classification (NCBI taxonomy): domain Eukaryota; kingdom Viridiplantae; phylum Streptophyta; class Pinopsida; order Cupressales; family Cupressaceae; genus Chamaecyparis; species Chamaecyparis obtusa. The sequence goes on from BSBK01000215.1 coordinate 3,621,935, forward strand.
TATTCTTACATACACACAATTAAAAGCTTCGATTCCCTAATGGCTTGAATCAACAGTCAATGGACATGCACTTCTGAAGAGAGGGAGCCTGAGCTTTGCTCAAGAATGGATCGATTCTGACCCACAAAAGAGAGAAAACAGAGGCGAGCAATATTGACCAAAGTATGACAATGGTAGGAGTCCTGTTCTGTTTGCCCATGAGACCTTTTAGGAAGGGGTATAAATGAAAGATCACCCACATTGCAAAGAAGAGCTTTCCAAACAGAGGTCCCCATGATTGATACCCATTGTTGAGGGCATCGGAGAATCCTGCTACAACACCTACAAGATTTATTACCAACAGAGTTGTTGGAGGGATGAGCAGTGTTGTCCATTTGAAAAGATAGAGTTCTCCAAATTCAGTGTCCTCTGATCCCTTTGCGGTAACTGTGAAGTTGGTATCAATGCCTGCTAATACCTTAAGCAGACCTTGGAACACAGCGAATAAATGAGCAGAAACACCTCCTATCACCCAGAACTGCTCGTTCCTCCACCATTCTTCAATGCTTACTCCACTCCATCGCAGCTCCAGGACACCCGTGACAATGATGGAGAGGAAAAGACCCAAGAACAACATGCCTGCAATGTTGCTTAGCTGCATACAGAAACAACAGTTATTCAGAAAAAAGGTATTTCAGTTTGCATTGCCCTGGTAAATCAGAATTGAAATGAAATTATAGAAAAGTCAAGGAATTCCCCAAAGTAAGACAGTGAAACTTCAAAAAATAAAATAAAATAAATATTAGTAAAGACCCAAAAATTTAAATCCAAAGGCGATGTCAAATGGGTATCTGTAAAACTGGAGTTTCATGGGGTTTTTAGGATCTATTTTCAAGGAGAAGAGATCTTATAAAGAAGGAAAAAATTGTCATAGCATTAATTTAATTCTTTACTGAAGAATAACAGCACCTATTATTGAGATATGTCATTCTTGAGCTATTATTGAGCTATGTCATTCTTGACGACTAGTCCATTTTTGGTTCAGATGTAGCTCATTTGTCATTGCTTCTCTTAAATCAAACTACAAGTACTCAAGGATCTTAGCTTGACCTAGCTCTGTTAATCTGAGTTCAGATACCAAATTAAACTTTTCATAAATCAGCTAAGAATAGCTATACTGACGTGATCTCCCACTCAACTGCAGCCCTCTTATAACTGATCTATCTTTCATTAAAGTCTGACTCATTTTCCAACAAAGAAACTCAAAGCTTGGTTGAACAGGAAGGTATTCATGGAGTCTAACCAACATTTCAGCTGTTGGGTGAGAATGAAGGGATGTCTGTCAGCTTAATGAATGCAACTTAATATGTTTTACTAATCAATCTAGCTTAGAGGTAGATCCGTTACAGGCATTATCTAATTACTGTATATAGTATATATATTCTAGTCTGTTGTATAATTACATGAGTTGTGTTGGTTTAATTTCCAACATACCGTAGGGATGATGAATTTTCCTGTGAGAAGGCAAATTGCAGGAAGAGTACAGTAGGCAACAAGGGGAAGAGAGGTGAGTGGGTAGACGATGGTGTTGATGTAGGCAAGTCTTTCCAGCCACTTGAGACGGCCTGCTCCAAATCCATACCACAGTGGGCAATGTCTGCTGAACAGGATTTCAACTGAACCCAAGGCCCAACGCAGGACTTGGTGCAATCGATCTGATAAATTGATGGGAGCAGAACCCTTGAATGCCGGCCTTGTGGGCATGCAGTATATGGACTGCCACCCTCGACAGTGCATCTTGAAGCCTGACAAGATATCTTCTGTCACAGACCCATAGATCCACCCAACCTGCACCATTAAGTATCATTCTTTAGTCAATCAAAACTAAGAAAACCAAGAATATATAGTTATTTGAAGATCAGTTTTTTTCTAACTTGCCTCTTTTCCCCATTCTGTTTTCTCTTCATATCCGCAGCTGATAACATGAATGGCTTCTTTGATAAGGGAAGCTGGATTGGTTGACTCGGGAACCCCGCCACTCTCCATTAGTGTTGATGCAATGAAAACTGTAGATTGGCCAAAAGATTTTTCAAAGCTTCTCTGGGAGACTAGAAGTTGTCTCTCATACTCATCATAGCCTGTGACATCATAAATCAATTCAAACAAATATAAGTAAACGAGCCTGGCCTAGATTTTGGTGTGAATTTACAGTCAGAAGTAGATTGATGTTTACAAATCCTCTCTTCACAAATTTAGCCTTGGCATAATTCACAACCTAGAGGAATATTGCAAAAATAAAATTCAGGGGACCAACCAAGAGAGAGAAAGGCATCCATTTGGGTGAAGATTTTAAGGCATCCATGAGTGTGAAGATTTGGACTAAACATAGGATAATTAAAAGGGAGCTAAAATTGCAAACATTTCTCTATAATTTGGGTCTATTTTGAATCATTGAGACCAGATTCCCCCTTTTCTTTTCAATACCACCTAGTTCAAATCTGTTCAATGAAGGAAAGGCCTGTCCATTTAAAGTCTATGATAGTTGATGCGCTGTGCACTTTCCTGTACTTGGACTACAGGGGAGCTATGTTTTAATCTATTTTTCTATGTAGGTGCCCTAATGGCATGGTGTTTCTAAAGGTCTAGAAGCTCAGGTGATACACTTTGTCAGAACTTTTCTGCAATTACTGATCAGAGTTTAAAAAGAAGAACTACGAGTCATCTCTTGCAGAAGAATGAGAAAGGGCTAAAATATGTTCTCTTAGAAGAATAATGTTTGTGACTTAAGATCGTCAGGCGACTTCTGTGCTAATATGCTTATTTGAAAAAAAAAAACATTTTCTTGTCATAAAGGGCTTTCAAAACAACTTCACCATTTGAATGCATTGTTTGAACTTACTCTCAATTTCATGTAGATTGAAAACTGCAGCATTTAGATCGTCATGCTTAGATTTCTTGTGGTCATCTACACCGACGGTCTTTCGTTGACAGCATGAGCAGCAGCAGCACAAGGAAGGAAAGCAACTGCGGCTAGGCTTGGCTGCAGCTAATTTAGCCGAGGATGGAGGACCATATCCATACAGGGCTTGTCTGTTAAACACACATCCTGTACCCACATATACTGGACCTTGGATGCCATCTAACCCCTTCATGTTTATCTGTAAGAACAATTCAGAAAAAGATCTTTAGGTCTAATCTCCTCCATAACCCTAAAACTCATTACCGAAGACCTAATAACAGAGGATCAACTTCTAAGCAAAGGAATTAAAAAAAGTGAAAGAAGATGGAAAATGGACCTAGTATACCAGAACACTAGAAGTTTTTGAAAACACATACACAGGTATACATAAGATGAATAATACCAACATATTACATTGTCAATTCCAGCCATAGATTACACTACTTACGTCGAAGAATACAGTGTTTCGATTAGCATATCTGTCGCTCTTGTCAATACCATCAAACCTCTGTGGGAATTGAACATAGCAGACGTTCCTGCCAACCAGAGGGTCCATCATAAAACACATGGCCTCACGGACGGCCTTGCTGTTATTGACATAGTGATCACAATCCAGATTCAGAATGTATGGTGCGTTTGTAAGTACTGCAGATACTCGAACCTGCCCACCAACATTTATATCAATGCAAGTCCATGTCATATCATAAGAGACAACCAGCAGTCATCACAATTTAAGCTTGGCCATATGATTTAGCAGGTAAATTGAGAGAGTCAGATTCGAACCCATACCAATGCATTCATTGCACCAGCCTTTTTATGGTGTTGGTAGCCAGGGCGTTTCTCACGAGAAACATAGACTAGTCGTGGAAGCTCGTTTCCTTCCAAGTCATGTGCCCCTGTGTGTCCTAAGAACACCTGCATGCATTACGGCTGTGGTCATAAGTAAAGAGTTCTTTAACAGCATATACACTTCGTGATTTGTATAGATGTTTCATTTGAAATCTCATTCAATTTTAGATGTCTCATGTGAAATTTCACTCGATTTTTCAATTAAATCTATCTATAAATGTGATTTAAGACAATCCTGTCCATTGGTTACTAATATTTCAACCCAATTGACTCCAGAAGAATGTGATAAATTTTTAGACTGTGAACTCTCCTTAAATCTAAGAGACATTTATTGGGAACACCAATGAACTCACTTGAATCATCCCAGGATGATCACGAGTGTTATTGCCAGGCCAAGCTGTTCCATCTTGCATGATCCACCCGTCGTCCGGTGTCTTCTGAGCTTTGGCTACCATTGCATTGATCCGTACTTTGAATTCTTCATATTCTCTCTGTATAATAAGCAATTCAAGGAACTTGCTTTAACGATTATGGAGATGGTTGAAAAGATTCAAATTTTTTCTAGATTGATTTCTGAAAACACAAACTACACAGTAAGAACAGTCAGTCCCAAGAAAAGATTTTTCTCACATACTTTGATTGCCCTTCGCTCCTTAACAAAGTTGGGCTGCACCTTGTCCTTCAAGTAATCAATCTTTTGGGAGAAATAAAACTCAGGAGCTCGAGGTTCGATGTTAAAATTCTTGCAGAATGGCACCCATTTCGTCGCAAATTCAGCAGTCTCAGACATGCTTTCGAAGGTCAGCATTGCAGCACCATCGTCAGAAACATAGCAAGAAACCTTTTCCACAGGGTAATCCACAGCCAGGATGGACAGAACAGTATTTGCTGTAATAAGAGGAGGCTCTTTCAATGGATCCACTGTACTCACGAAGAAATCCACAGCAGAGAGCTCGCAAGGCTCTCCTGGTCTCTCATACCTTAGCAAGGGAAAAATTAAAGTTTATCAGTTTTCTATAATCTATATTTTTTCATCAACATTTCCGATAATACTCTTTGATAGAGATTTTTTCATCAACATTTCCGATAACACTCTTTGATCTATTGTCTTTCTGATCTATCGTCTTTCTGTATCTCCAACTCTTTTACTTTCTACTCTATAAACTCTCTAAATATCCTAATAATAGCTCACCAAATATAATCCGAAACATTAATGAAAAAACATATAATCAAATTCAGAATTTGTTTTTTTAAAAAAAACTTCTTATATTTTCTAGTATGGAATACTTCTGGTTTGAATTCTCAAGATTACAGCTAATCTTTATTCTTGCTGAAATATTATACCTCAATGAGAGCCTGTCGAGATAGGTCTCTCTATTGATGGGTGACCATTTAGGGAATTGATCAAGAATCCAGGAGAATGCGAACCAGATTTCACAGATGATAGAAGTAAGCCACAACCCATATGAACTGTCAACTGGGTTGGTTACTCTGTAATGGAAGAAGAATCCCAGAATGATCAAACGCATTATAATCACAATTCTATAGGGCTGGAGTTTTGTCTTTGGAATGGGTATGATTTCGGACAAGGGTTGCATGGCCTCAGCCATCCTGAAAGAATTACCAAAGTATTAGAGCCATTTAGTTCTAAATAAACATCATTCCGGGACTACAGTGATGCAGTCTATGACAACATAATTTGGCAGTTATATCTAATCAAAGGAGAGACAAACTAAACATACATTGCTTCGTCCATTCCTGGAGGAATTGGGGCCTCTCCCTCTGGTACTTCATTCTTTGCTGTCTTGCTGGGGAAGAGTCCTTTCTTTTTGTTCTTTTTGGTTTTCCAACTCTCTACCCTATCCCTCCAAGCCACGCCTCCATTGTTGGGATTTGCAGCAGAGTCATCCTCCTTCTCTGTCATCATGCAACAAATCATCTCATTGGTTAGATGGCATGAATTTTTGAGAGTTCATGCAGTTAAAATATAATTTTTAAAGTGATTGTGTATGTTTTGTATTTGACATTTTGGATTATATTTAACAATATATCTTTTTGTTTTTTAATAATGGATAGTTAAGTGTAATCTGAAATATTGATATAAAACATATATAACTGATTTCAGAAAATGTTCTAAATAATTTTTATATCATTATAACGACTGACACTTGCATTACTCCTATATATCCATGTCACCAAATCATCTTTAACATCATGTGATTAAATAAAATAATCCCAGACCAAGTTCTAGATTATCACCAAAATTTGTAACCGATTTGAAAAAAAAACTTTTAAAGAAATCTTATATCATTATAATGACAGGTAACCTGCAACTTGCAGTACTGCTCAAGTTATGCATTAACGGGCCCTACACCCATGTCACCAGATCTTTAACATCATTTCAATTACGTGACTAAGAAAGTTGATCTTGAACCTTTTAGATTATCACCTAGAGAGTAAGTTTTAAGAATTTTTTAATCTCATTAAATTAAAGGGACCAATCTATGTATCTATAATAATTATTTGAAAAGTTTTTTAACACTGTTTTAAGATTTTCGTGTTTGATTCAAATTAGATTTATATTTATGTGTAACATTAAAGAACAGGCATCTCATTCAAATAGAGATTACAAGGAAACAAGTTAGTTGACATGAATTTTCTAAAATTTATAAAGTAATATATGATTGTTTTTTATTTTGATTATATATGTTACTTTGATCGATGTTTCAGATCATTAGAATGAAGAAAATGATCTGAACTACTCATCTAAAACATCCACAATCAAACTTAAAAATAATCATACACAAAAATAAATTAAACAATTATATTATTTACCGCTGATTTCATTGCCTGGATCTCCATGCCCCTGCGAAAAATGCCAAACACGTATAACTCAATCAATTCAATTCTAGTGCATCTAACCAATATAAAGTACACTGCAAATAGTTTAATTTGTAGCAGCACTACATACATTGCCTTCAACAGCCACACTTGAAAAGTTGTGATGATCCCCATTCTCTTGGACCTCATCAACTGGCATCCCTGTTCCCCATTGTTTATGAGAAAAAAAAAACTACAATCAGAACCATAAACTGAAGCAACAAGAGTCAATTCCAAATGAAGCATCCATACTCAAATTTAACTCTCCTTAACATTCATCAATGATAATCTTTTGGAAATAAAAGTTGCGAGTTGCTATTTTTAGATTTGATTTCATTTAAATTTTTAATCAACATTTCAGATCACATTTCTTAGCTATCTAAAGTTCTGATGATAGATCAAAAGTGTGATCCAAAATGTTGAAGAAAAAGCTCGCCACAATAGAATCCAAAAACAGCATACAACTCTCTAAGAACTGTAAAACTATGATAGCATTACAATAAAATTGGCCACCCAATAGCATTTCCTTCCAAATTCAGTAAATACCTTCATTGTGGTACTGAAAGGGAGCCTTGCAATGGGGACAGCAATGGCTTCCTTCATCTCTCTCATACTGATAGCAAGGTCTACAGAGGGGAAAACCACAGTCATTGCATGCAGAAAAGGGCTCACCATCTGCACCAATCCCAACATTATCTCCACAAACTTGGCAGCATATCTCATGAACATTCATTTTCCCATCAGAGGCAGCCATCAGAAGAAAGAAGAGATTGTTCTCACTTCACCTCTTCCCCTGAAGCATTCCCAACAAAGTAAGGTCTTAAAAGCCCAAAAACAAACATTTCAATTGTTAAGGTGGTTGCCTCTGCATCTGCTACCTACTGTATGGTGTGATGTCAGGTTGTCACCATAGCTATAGCTATTCTATGAGGGCCCCCTGTTAGAACAAAGAAATCCATCATATAAATCTGTTGGAAGTAGAGTTTTCAAGCAATCTCGAAGTGTATTTTACTTCTTTAAATTCTTCAATTTTGTCCACTACAATTACTCTCATGGCGTGGATATTTCAGGCTGTGGTTGAATGAAAAACACAGTTACACTGAAAGTTGTTCAGATGCGTGGGCTGATTGGGTAGCTGTTTGGTGAGGTCTAACGCTTAGAAGGTAAGCTATTACATTGTTTTCTTGGGGCCCCACTCAATACCAGTTTTTTAAATGTCTTGTTTGAGTTGAACTTCTGGAACAGAGCTTTTTTTATTAGAGTCTGAAATACTCTTATAATCTACGACTTTCGAAATATGGGAATGAATGTATAACAACGCCTAAAACGTGACATTCTAGAAAATATTCTATAATGCAATGATTAGTGATGACACCATCTGCTGACCAGGCATATCAACCATATATCATTGAAAATAGAAGGTTTTCATGGACTCAAAAGGCTTAAGGTTTGGATGCACTTAACAATTTAATATTGACAAAAATGTGGGTGGAGCTTTGGAGCTATTAATAGAGTGGTTGTTTTATGTGACTGTTTAGCTAATTTATTTAACATTTAAATTTTATAAATTTTCTGTAATTAATAGTGAGATGGATTTTGAAGTGGAGAGTCTATGTCAAGCATTTTCTATTAATAGAATTGTAATAAAGTCTAAACATTAAGGATAGTCTATTTCCTTTCAAGAGGTAGAGCATGATTGTGTTGGAGTAAATAGGTGGCTCTACAACACCCTCAAGATCCTTAAAGGATCAAAACAACTTCCACAAGAGAGGATGACAAGAAAGATTGCTTCAACAATGCAATATTGATTGAATATTTGATAATGGACATACAAGACATACAAATTATACATAAGAAGTTTTGCTTATAAAGACAAGGTGATGAGGTAGGATGACAACTACCCTTGATACAAACATTAAATAAATGATGTAGACATTAAATGGTAAGTGACCAAAAGTAAATAATGAGACATGACCCCATTATAAGGAACTTCTAGAATGTCACCTAGGACAACTAACTTAGAACCTGAGAAAACTTAAGATGTGAATAGATTCCCACTAATAACTAGATAGGTAATAACCTCATTCATACCAATAGTCCCCCTCAAGTGCAACTTAGGGAGAAGATTTGTAAAGGAGGAAAATCAAACCGCTATGAAGGGTGGGTCAAACCCCTCAAGGACTCAATATCCTACTCTCCACTTGGAGTAACCTTCGAGGCACTACAAATTCAAAGTTTGTTCTCTGGAAGAATGATGCATGTATGTGTGTGTACATACTATTAATTGACAAGTAAAAATATCTAGACTACAAAAGTCAAATACATTGGTTATGGGGATCTTCTGGTCAACCTTATATATTTTATGTCTATGACACACATGCTAGTCATGGACGACTACATGACATGCAAACGTCTCATATGAAAAGGGTATGAAAAAACATATTAAAAAATACTAAATAATGAGTATATTATTATTGGCTAAATACCATGAATTGCAATAAAACTAGAATGTAGAATAAAAAGGAAATGACTAAAAGGACAAAAGAAGGGTGATGGATACTTATCTAAAAGGTCCAGCTACGAAGCCTCTAACATAATCTGCACTCTCCTTCATTGTACCTACACACATATGACCAAGGATAACATGTTTGGGTGTTTGTGATAAGAGGTTTTATGGATGGTCAATCCACCATTTTGGTGTTTCCATTTCCATAAACAATTAGATAGCTAGATATTGATCTAAGAGATGAAACAATACAAAAAGAGAGATAAATGACAATGATAATAGATATGTTGAATGTTGGACAATTCAAATAAGATAACCCGTGAAGAGAACACTTGCCTTCAACACGAGAAATTGAGAGCTTGTTGGAGTGAGGAAGAGCATAAACATGATGCCAAGTTTCTAGAGCTTCATTGTGAGAAACAATAGAGATGAGATTATTGTGAATAATGGAAGAAGCTAAGATATTGAGAGTGTGAGAACTTGAGAGAGTAAAACACTGTGTGTTCTTGATGAAATGAAGCCAAAAATGGTAAGCTATGGAGGGAAATGTTTCATTCAAACATAAATGGAAGCTTATAGGGGCATAACACTACCAACAATCAAACAATGTATTTCTCCAACAAAAAACTCAGTTGTAGAAATTTGTGGGATGAATGTGCAATGTGCAGAAATATCTGTGGTTATTTGAGTAACCTTCTCCTTTAGAAATCCCATTTCTTATTCCTTCGAGCAATGATTTCATTGTATTGCTCATTAATTATGTGTCGAAGCTTCTTCTTTTCCTCTTGCCATAGTGCTTTCTATAGTAGCATATCCTGGTACAAACTAAGTGTTATTGTCAAAGTGGTAGATAGGCCAGGTGGTGGTATAGGTCCCTGATTTTCAACAGATATATAGTTATCTATTTTGTCAGTTGGTTTCTCATTGTTTTTCTGTTCATGGGCTGGTGATTTTGTCCAAATTACCATAGCCCTTTCTGTGTTTACTTCACCTAGCTCTTGGTAAACTTGCACTAGGGTATCTAAACCACCTTCATTAAATTTTTTTCTCTACCATTGTATTTACAACTTCCATATTAATTTCAAGATTCTCATTAAAAAGATTACCTTCCCCTATATGCATAGAGTCCTCCCCTTGATCCATAACCATATCTTCAACACTATGTACCCTGTCAGAAGTATCCTTTGGATTATTTTGTTCAACATCTTCTCCCCCTCATCTTCTCCCCCTTTGACATCAATGGTAAAGTGGTCTAGTCATTCAATCATCTTGGATCGTACATTAACAACATTACATTAAAGACACCAGCAATAGCTAGGCTATGCCCAGGGAATTAGATATAACAGTGGTAACAATGTCAAATCTAAGTGTTTACAATATGTAAATCATGCTATCTTCCTTAGTACATATACTTAGTAGTGAGCCATATATACATTCATGATATTCTTACTATATAATAAGCAACGTCAAATTAACATAGCATCTAGAATATGACTCTTTCCATTTGTATGAAACATGTCAAAAAAAACTATTAACTTCAATCAGACTAACCAAAGAAATCTTGTTGAGAGGGGCTTGAAAGGAGTATTACCACACAACAACCCAAAAAATTAGAAAGTGCCTTGCATACTAAATACTACGTAGAATAGGGCATAAGAAATAAGGAGATATAGGTGCAATATTCTCAGCTACACATGTTGTTTAATGACCCTTTGTGAATTATAAACATAAAACATTTTTTTTATTGACTTTGATTCACATGGAAGAACCTAGGGTATAGAGGGAATTGAATAATTGATGTAAATTAAGTTAACCTTTGGAATGGCCGAGTGAAATAGTCATGGACGTAAGTGATGGGAGAATTGGAGCTGGGTTCGAAAGAGCTAATTGCAGAGGAATAATACCTATCTTGCAAGTTGTGGAAAGCAAGTAATATGTGGGCTATATATAGATGACATTATTACCTGAAAAGTTGGTTGCATTCATTAATTAGAATGGGACAATGCCACATGACTTACATTGTGGCAAGTTTTTACCATACTATCACGAGAGGTAATAACGAGTGTGTTGTTTTAACAGATGGGCGTTGGTGATGTTACATCAACTAATAGAAGCCCAAAACTATTGTATAATTCTATATTTAAGAGCATTTTGCGTACATTGTATCTAGTTGCAACATTCTTATGAGATCATCTACATTATTTTTAGATTTGGTCATTCGGTGAATCTAGTTAAAATTTAATTAAATTATTGATAGATAACTAATAATGCTTTCCAATTCAAGGCTATTTATCATATTGTGATGTTCTTCCATGATTAAATGCATGATTTTATTAAGTTTTGACTTTCTTGAATTTATTTAAAAACTAACATTCATTTAAATTCTTTAATAAAAGTGAATGTGCTTGTGAATAGAAAATTCTCTATACAATGTTTCCTTCACCACAAGTATATGCATGGAAATGAAGTGTATTGGATAGGTATCTACAAAATTATGAATTTTGATTTGAAAAGAAAAATATTTTCTCTACTCTCTATCCTTTCATAGTCTTGCCACTTGAATGCATATTGATCTTATATTTTTTTCTACTACCTCATTAGTTCCTTTATAGCATTGTCTCATCACTTATCAAACCAAATCTTCCTAGCTAAAATAATGTTTTCATTTCCATGTCGCTCCACAAAAATCTCTCTCTCTCTCTCTCTCTCTCTCTCTAGTACATTTTGCACCATTTTTCTACCAAATTTTTTTACCATGAAATAAAAAGGTTTTGATTGGTCGGATTATAGAAGGAAAACTTTCATTTTTTTTAATCCATGCCCAGTTGAAATTTCGACCACTACCGTGTATGTCAAAATTTTGACAAACACAGGCATAATTTTAAAAAAAAGAACTCATTTCTAATTTCATTATCACCACAATGAATTGTTTGAAGGGGCAACGCGCGAAACCTCATTGGCTAGGGCAGATTTGGCATTGTGTATAGGGGTTGCAGTAGAATTCATTTCTCATTTGATCATTATCACCACAATGAATTTTTTCAAGGGGAAGCGCGCAAAGCCTCATTGGCCAAGGCGGATTTGGCACTGTGTATAGGGTTTGTAGTTTTTATCTGGACTTGGGCCTTTGATCTTCGAGCTTGGTTTTGGAAACTTGGCTTTTCCTCTCCTTATCAAATGGAAGCTCATTGAGGTAGGGATTGTTTTGCTATCTCCTCTACATTTTGATAGAATACATTGCATTTGATCATTTAATTGAATACCATCATGTATTTTGAGGGCACATCTTACTGTGATATTCATTATTCCATGCTCTGTTGTATCCATGGCATTGAGTTCATTTCTTTGGATGATTTGATTATGGCATTTGCTGTGTTAGTGAACTAGGGCATCATGTTAATGTGTGTTCATTAGATTCTCTGGTTACCCACGAGCTAGGGCATCCATTTATACAAGCTAGGGTATCATTGATTATTTCCTATCAATTATATGGCATTGGTAAGTCTTTCCCAGCCCACACAATGGTTATTAATACCAATATGAATAGACATGGCTAGCATCATTTCCTTATCTTACATAGTGATACGAATAATCACTAATTAGTGGTTATCGTAACACATTAACAATGTGTTATGATAACCATTAATTACTAGTTATCATGTGATCAAGCAATCAACTAAGTCGATCTTAATAGTGACTGCATAATATATATAATGTGTCTGCATAATATATTAACAGTGACTGGTTAATTACCATGTTCCAAAGCTCCCATTTTGGCACAGGCAGGGAGGATGCTAGCAAAGGTTTTAGAATTTAGCTTTACACCTGCCATTTGCATTTGCTTGAAAATTTCTAAAGCCTTTTCACAAAATCCATTTTGTACATAGCCCGTAATCATGGCATTCTATGATACCACATGTCTTTGATGCATTTTGTCAAAGAGTTCACGTGCCTTGTATATAGCTCCACATTTTGCATACATGTCTACCAGGGTAGTTGCAACTACAACATCTGACAAAATTTCTTTATCTTTTATGCTTTGATAAAAAGGTTTGAGATTTTCGCTCCTTCGTGTTACAATGATGTTTATTTATTTGGTTATAGTAAAGGGAGAAAAACTCTTGGCTCCCTCCTCCATCAAGCATGTGGCTTGTCACTCTGTTATTTCCTTTTAAAGTTTATTATTGTCACTATGTGAAGAGTACAAATATGTATTTGGTAACATTGAAGGATGAGAAAAATGGATTTAAGCACAGTGTGGTTGTTGAATGCCATATGGATACTAAACCTTATCCCACTGAAAGGCTGGTGCTGCTTAGCCTCAATCTAAAACCAGGAGAGGGTGAATTTTGTCACTAGGTATCTAGCGATACACTTCTTTTTAGCAAGAAGGTATGAATATCAAGTGATAATACTATCCAATTTGAATAAAGTAGCTTAGGAAATCCTTGATATAAGATCACAAGAGTAAGGAAGAACTAGCTTCAACTTATGTGTCTATAATGTCTATTATTCTCAAATAGGAGCTTTGAAATCCTGTGATATAAGATCACAAGAGAAAGGATGAGATTGGCTTCCGCTTATTTCAATAATATCTATTGTTTTCAAATAGGAGCTTGGAAATCCTTCTTATAATCGAAGGATGAGATTGGCTTCAACCTATGTTAATAATATCTATTATTTGTTGCTCATTATTTTCTTCATTGGTGTTTCATTTTTGCAATTAAATGAAGATTGACCTATTACTATGCTTAATTATTAAGAATTGATGATTTTATAAGATTAAATGCATGAAAATACCAGGGACGTATCAATAACCTGATACCTCAAGTACTTATAATCAATATGCCAGACAAACAAAGACTTAGTAGTAAAAGCATAAGGTAGATATTTATTGCTAATTTCATGTTTATCTGTTACGTATGCTATTTACTGCAGAAAAATAGAATCATTCATGAATTTAGAAAGAAAGAAGAAGATTTGCTAACTAATTCTGAGGATTAATATAAAACAGATTTCTATAACAAGGCTTTAGAATAATATAGACTAATGTAAAACATATTTCCATAAAAAGACTTTATAATAATAAATTTTATATCAGATGTGGATGTGGATGTGCAACCTATATAAGTCATCGTCATCTTTATTATTTTCTGTAGCAAATACATCCAAAGCACCAACAAAAGCACCATCAAGTCTATCTGGAAATTGAAATTCAGAACTAAAGCCTCGAGATTGGTGTAGTGTTTGTGAAAAGGCTTGATACTTCTGAATATTAGCATCACTGACACTTCTTTAGGCATATTTCATCGACTCCTCAAAATGAGCAGCCTTTATTTCATCTACCTCATCACTATCATCCTCATCCATTGCCTTGGGGTTCTCACTTCTTTTTCTTTCATGTTCAATATCCTGTAAAAGTGCAGAGGAAAGAGAACATGACAAATTATCTTTAGATGATGTTTGAGTTCCTACACCACCACTTTGATGTTGATAGTCATTGTGTTTCTTTATATTAGAGATTACTTATTGTGATCCTTTGTGCTTGTTTTCATGTATTCATGATGAAAATATAAACCTTGTTAACTTTCAAAACATGAAAACATCAAACCTGTTCTTTGAGGGCTCAATGTCAAAGATGCCTTTTATGTTGTGTTTAATGACAATGCTTGTCATTTGTTATTTTAGTTTGCCTTATTTTGAAACATTGCATTTGTTTACTTCATGATATTGTAAAATACTATTTTGATCATTGCAACTATGTATTGAAGCACCTTTCTATCCTATACTTTGGAATGCTTTAATACATTGATGACTATTTGGAAAGTATTTGGTGGCACTAAAATACAAATCATTTGTGTCACTATTTCTTTTCTCTATGATTGATTATAAATATCATGGTGTTTTATGGCACTTTCATTAATTGTATCATGGTCGTGCTCTACTATTGTACTTAACCTTTAACATATCTCCAATGATTACAATGACTTACACATGCTTGTACCTTATGGTTGTTCCATCTTCTTATTGTGATTGGTTCTGATATAAGGCATGATATGTCAATGTCTTCTTATTGTATTTATTCTATTAGGACTTCAAACTGAGTGACATATCCTTTTCACTGTTAGAAATAGGGAATACTGAGAGGGCGGGGGTGAATCAATATTCTACAAACTTTAAATTTTTCCCAATTATGGATATAACAGATTATCTTAATGCATGCATAACATAGAAAGCTAAACAACATGCATAGCAATAAAACTAAAGAACTCATAACACATTATTTGTTCTCGAGGAAACCCTGGCCAAGGGAAAACCCCGGTGGGGATGGTACCCACAAAGATCCACTAATCAAAAGTATCCTATTAAGGATGTTGAACCTGTTAGGAGTCTATTACATGCATATAGTGTCTCAGTCCTGATTAAGGGACTATAGGCCTTGTTAGAAGCCTCAACCCTGTTAGGAGTTGGCAGTACAAAATGTGATTACCAGATGAGCCCACTACCCAAATAAGTAATATACAATATTCACTGATTACAAAAATAGGTCAAGGTACATAACCTTATACTACTTGCATCAATATCTCTTCACTGCTCTTCACTTTCACTATTACATTCGCATTTTCATTACACTTTGTTACATTACATTTTACATATCTTTATACAAGTTATTAAGATTAATAACTTTCTAGTCGGCTATCATATTACAAAATATATTTATCCAAGGGTTAACATCTAGGATGTCATCCCTTTATATTTTTAAGTCATTATTTTGATAAACAAAATAATCCCTTAACTCTTTATCAATTCTGTCTTCAAATTTTATCCTGTTGGCTTAACGTTGTCTTTAGTAAAACTATCATAACTTCTTCTGTACATGCCGTACTAACTTGCGCTCTGAGGTGAGTCTTCAATAGTCACCATAGAGTCTATGTTCAAGTGTGCAAGCATTGAACTTACTCCAATCAACATCACAAATCAAAACTGTCTTCAGGTTCACTGGCAAAAACACACTGTCTCATACTTAGACAATTTTGCATTGTGCTTTGACATACTAGCTCTTTGACCTATGCGATCTTCATGTGGATCATATGTTTCCATAATGACAACATCTATGTAACCAAGTCATCCAAATTGCCAACAATCTCCCCCTTTGTCATTGGTGGAAACATATGAGAAAATTGGCTAAGTCTTAGACTCCAAAAATTCAAAATTGTGGCCATAATACAAAATATATATATACTATCCTTATGACTTCATGAATCTTCTCTATATACTATACTCCCCCTAAGAGTATGTATCCTTATCAATTTTTTGCTATATATCTCTCCCCCTTTGACAACAATGACAAAAAAGGTAAGGAGGGTTACAAAATTGTGTTCACAAAAGTTATACCTTGATTCAATATTGCAAAGCCGATAGGCTTGCAACACAATCTACAAAGTTAATCTTCATGGCATCTAACTCTTTCTCCCATGATTTCTTAATTGAATCTTCCACACTGAGTAGTGCGCACAATCCATAAGATGCAATCTCACATGCTTAGATATTTTCATAACTAAACTTCTGAAAAGATGTCTTGGCTGAAAGACATTCTTCCAGTTGCCCTTCAATAGTGCTCAAGTTTATAGAAATGTGCTCTCTTAAAAGAGTGAATCTCTTCAGCTTCATGTCCTTGTCAT
Source organism: Chamaecyparis obtusa (assembly GCA_027943335.1). Taxonomy (NCBI): domain Eukaryota; kingdom Viridiplantae; phylum Streptophyta; class Pinopsida; order Cupressales; family Cupressaceae; genus Chamaecyparis; species Chamaecyparis obtusa. The sequence continues at coordinate 3,638,790 of BSBK01000215.1, forward strand.
CTTGCAGAACTCTTATTTCATCATAAATCTTGCGAATTTTCTACTCAATATCAAATATCTTCACATTGGGGCTCGAAAGAATGTTTGTCTCATTCTGAATTTCTACTTCCTTCATCTTCATCTTCTGAACTTCCTCTGCTACCAAGTTCTCTGATTTTGTACACTGAATGTACAAGGATTTTCCTCTTTCTAAATTCTTTCTCAAGTCCTTTATACAAATATCAAGGTTATTGATATCATTCCTGATATTCTGACTAATGTCCAAAAGTGTTTTTCCCTCATAAGTTGATTGAGCTTTCATCTTTGCTATATCAGATAGATTTGTAAACTCATCATCAAAAGTATTCATCACTTTCTTTGCTCTTTCCAGAGGGTCATCTTCTGCAATTTGTGTAGTAATAATTCCTTGTAACTTCTTAGTAAGCTCCTTTAGGCATCCTTCAAGATTCTTTACTTTCTTGTTCTTTCTGATGATCTTGTTTAAAGATGTCATCAATTCCATTTGATCATCATCATCTACTTCCTTTCCCAAATTCTCAATCATAGAGCCAATCTAATTTTTCTTGCCAGTCTTAGGTGTAAGACTGATTTCTTCTTGAGTGGGAATAGGTACTTGTTTCTCTGTTACTTTGGTTTCAGTCTTCTCTTCTCCTTTGGTACTATCCTACTCTTCAAAAGCCGAATTGTCAACAATGTTTTCAAGATTCTTGAATAAGTTATCATCACTATCCAAGGTGATCTTAGTTCCTTCAACATTCATGGCTTCATCCTCAATATTTATGGATGGTGGAGAGGGAATGTCCTCTTGTTCTGCTTCTTCTGCTTGATCTTTAGATTCTACTACAACTAATGATTCTCCAACATTCTCTGTCATAACCTTAATGATTGCTTGCTCTGTTTCTGTGTTAATTTCTTCATATCTACCTCCCATAATCTAAATAGTTCTCTTCTTGGTTCTCATATGGGTGTTTAGATCCTTCATAATCTGATTGAAGTGTTCTTCATCTCTCATAACACAAAGTTTTCTTACAAGCTTTTCTCTAATAGTTATGTCTTCTTCTGATGCTCTCTTCTTTCTATTTACAAGTTTCTTGTACAAGTCATCAGGTATCTTACCCTAAATTGTATCAAATTTCTTATCAGACAAAATCATATACTTCACCACTGCATTTTCTAGATTCAGTCTTTTTGCATAATCATAGAGATCATAATATTTTTTAATCTTTGTAAAGTCTCCATCTTGAATAATCTGTTCATTAACCTTCTCAATTCTAGGTTTCCAAGTTTTCTTCTTAACAGGAGTGTCTTCATCATCTTTGATTTCTACAATTTCCCTATGAACTGGTGGCACCAATGTCTTCTGCCTCTTACCCTGTCCAGTAGCAATCTCTTTTATTCTTTTGCTAGGTGTGGAGAAGGTTGATCTAGTGGATATTCTTGTTTCTTGATCCTTCTCTGTTTCTTCCACTTTTACCTTAACTTGTGTTTCCCCTTTCTGTACTGCAATTGATGATAGAGGTGGAACAGACAAAACTTCTTTTTGTCCAATTTCTCTAACTGTTGTTGCTATTTGCTTGGCTACCAAGAAATCATGTTCAGTCATCCCTGTATCTTTTAGAATTTTCTTGATTGTACTCTGAACTCTTTTCTTTGACTGCTTCTCTTCAAGGATGGTCTTTGCGGAGTTGAAGTTCTCCTCAAAGGTTCCAAACTTGTTACAATGAATATCCAACTTGTACTTAAGTAGTCTACTCACATATTCTTTTGTCTCAATCTTAGATATCTCATAGCCAAGAGGGTCTATGAACTCTGTTCTAGGTTCTACTGCTTCAATGTAAGTAAAGTCAGTATCAACCATGAAACATATCTCATTTTTATACTTCTCCACAAGAGACTGTGGGATCCTTGATCTGCTAGACATCAAATTCTGAAATGATTTAATTACCAACACTGCAGTTTCATTTACTTTATCAATAACATGCCTCCTATACACTAGGTTAATCCTTTCCATTGTAGTTTGGTCATCATTTCAGTCATTTCCAATGGTGAACAGAAATCTTCTCAATAAATGAAAAAACATATAAGTGATTAAAGATGAGAATCCAAATTGTGAATACTTAGTCTTCTTTATCTTTTCCAAATTCTCAAACAACTGAATTCTCAAAATCTCACACATGTCAACTTGTACTTTATCCACACACATCAAATAAGCTGCATGTACCATTCCAACTGCCATGTCATCCTCTCTCGAGTTAGCACAAAACTTAGTTGTTAGGATCTTACACAAGTATCTAACATCATCTTGTTGTAGCTTGCTAATTACTATTCGTCTGCCATTGTAGGATGAATTTGTGTTATCTATGACTATTTTCCTCATGTTTTTCTCATTCAAAGGAATGGCTCCAGTTTTAGATAGTCTAGTTACCTCATGAATTAAGTCAGATGTGATACCTATCACTCTGACATCTAACCAAAGCTTTCCATTGTGAATTCTGCTTAGGATTATCTTGGTACATTCTTCATTGTCAAATTCATATTGTAAAGCATACTTAATGATCTCATTATCTTTCAAATGCTCAAACCCTACTTTCAATGACATGTCCTGATTATAGATCTTCTAATATTCCTTAGTGAAATCATTATCACTGACAGTCTCTAGTTTACATCCCAGATAACTTCTAACATTCTCTAGATGTAAAACTTCATTTGGTACAGATGATAAAGCTAACCTAGGGTCATCTTCCAAGGGTTCTACTGGTTCCCTTTTCATTTTAGGTCTATTCTTATCTCTGACATTGTGAATCAAAGAAATATCCATGATTTCCTCTAATTCCTTAATTGATTTAAAGATCTGCCAAGTAAAATACCTTGATTCTGTGATTTAGGGCTTGCATAGATTCGGCACAAAAATTCTTCACCAAATCCTTGCAAAATGCTTCCAATCACTACTCTTTGATCTCCTTAACACTTGTATTCTCTTTGATGATCAAATAACACCATTCGTGACCTTTTATCATTCCAATATCACTTAGATTTGACATCACATTCAATTCTTTTGCCGCTTCTTTCCAAAAAGTTGATTCTGTTAACCTGCAAAACTTAAAACTTCTTGCGATCTCGCAAAATATTTTTCTTTGCACTCTTAAACATAGCATTAGAACATCATATACTACCTTACATTAACTACGCAAGACTCAATTCATCATATATTAATTTCTACACTAATCTAAGTTCCTATTTTTACTGTAATTTACATGAATTAAGTACTTTGAGATGGGTCAGGTAAAGATTCATTCTTACCATTTAATACTTCACCTTTCTGACTGCCTTCAGTGCTGAACATGTCTCCTTGATTTGTGCTTTTAAAAAACTTCACTTCATCTGAATTACTACAGCATCCTTTCTGACTGTTGCTTGCATCTTCATTTCTTCTTACATGACTTCTAGGGTTAGGATTGGTATGAAAAACTCTATTGTTCATTCTGCAAAACCTTGCTGTATGTCCAATCTTGTTACATATCTGACAAACTATTCCATTGTTTCCATATCTTGGTCTAGGCTGATTGATCTGTGATCTACAATTTCTAGCAATGTGTCCAACCTTGTTGCATCTATAACATACTACTCCATTTCTTCTGTTCATATCTTCAGTAGGTTTCTTATTTGCATGGTTAGTATTTCTAAACACTCTACTACTATTGTTATTCTCAACAAATTTAGGTTTTCTAAATTCAATAGCTCTATGTCCAAAACCATGACAATTATAACAATAACCATTAAGAGGTTCAAATTGGTTACCTGTGCAATCTCTCTTCATATGACCAACAATATTACAAGAAAAACATCTACCTTTGAATTCTCTTTGCATACCTCTAGGTGATTCCTCTTGCTTAGGTGGTTGTTCTTTCTTAGGTGTATCTTCAGATTTGTTAATCTCATCAGACTTCTTCTCATCTATGCTTTCAGATATTTTTAGATCTAGTTCCTTGCTTTCTTCATTTTCTTTAAAAGTGTTGAATCCAAGACCAGTTTTATCATAGAATGGTTTTTGATAAGATATTTGTTCATCAATCTTCTCATTAGTTGAATATAGTCTTTCAAGTTGCTGCTTAGATTGAGTCAGTTCTCCTTTCACAATTGTATTGTATTTCTCAAGTTCAGCATACTGCAAATTGACTTTCTCAAGTTCAGCATACTGCAAATTGACTTTCTCAAGTTCAGATGTTACTTTACCAAGTTTAGTTTTAGCCCTTCATTTTCAAGCTTAAGATTTTCATTCTCAGATTTTAGATTTGCTTCATTCTTGCCATTTCCATCTTTCAGACTTAGCTTCAGATTTTCTATCTTCAGTTCATGTTGAAGGATCTCATTTTCTTTTTCCAAGTTGTCATCACAATCTTCAATGTGAATTTCAGATTCCTTTTCAGATTTCAGATCTTCCAATTTGTTTTTTAGTTTCTCAATGAGGTTCTTTGCATCATCATATTTTCCTTTCAGAGTATCTCTTTCTTTAGTAAGGATATCAATCTGTTCAAGAGCTTCTTCAAGATTCTTCTATAGCTGATCCATATCCATAGAGATCTTACTCAAGCTGCTAGGCTTTCCTTGAACGATTCTTTTCTGAGTAACTATGCTCTGATACCAATTGTTAGAAATAGGGAATATTGAGAGGGGGGGGGGGGGGTGAATCTATATTCTACAAACTTTAACTTTTTCCCAATTATGGATATAACAGATTATCTTAATGCATGCATAACATAGAAAGCTAAACAACATGCATAGAAATAAAACTAAAGAACTCATAACACATTATTTGTTCTCGAGGAAACCCTGGCCAAGGGAAAATCCTAGTGAGGATGGTACCCACAAAGATCCACTAATCAAAAGTATCTTGTTAAGGATGTTGACCTTGTTAGGAGTTTATTACATGCATATAGTGTCTTAGTCCTGATTAAGGGACTATAGGCCTTGTTAGAAGCCTCAACCCTGTTAGGAGTTGGTAGTACAAAATGTGATTACTAGATGAGCCCACTGCCCAAACAAGTAATATACACTATTCACTAATTACAAAAATAGGTCAAGGTACATAACCTTATACTGCTTTCAACAATATCTCTTCGTTGCTCTTCACTTTCGCTATTACATTCACATTTTCATTACACTTTGTTACATTACATTTTACATATCTTTATACAGGTTATTAAGATTAATAACTTTCCAATCAGCTATCATATTACAAAATATCTTTATCCAAGGGTTAAAATCTAGGATGTTGTCCCTTTATATTGTTAAGTGATTATTTTGATAAACAAAATAATCCCTTAACTCTTTATCAATTCTGTCTTTAAATTTTGTCATGTTGGCTTAACATTGTCTTTAGTAAAACTGTCATAACTTCTTCCATACATGTTGTACTGACTTGTGCTTTGATTTGAGTCTTCAATAGTCACCATATAGTCTATGTTCAAGTATGCAAGAACTTAACTTACTCCAATCAACATCGCAAATCAAAACTGTCTTCAGGTTCACTGGCAAAAACACACTGTCTCATACTTAGACAATTTTGCATTGCACTCTGACATACTAGCTCTCTGACCTGTGTGATCTTCATGTAGATCATATGCTTCCATAATGACAACATCTATGTAACCAACTCAGCCAAATTGACAACATTCACATGAGCATAGAATTCAAAATTGCCTCTATAGAAGAAATTGTTCATTAATAGTAGATATATGTGTTTTTCCCTATGATCTCATGATAATGGCCATATTCAATAACTCTATAACATGATGGTTGTTCCTTTTAAGAGAGATGGTTGTTCCATTGTTCTAAAAACTACACTTTGTTGTCCTTTTGACATGATAGCATTATATGTCATAAACGTTGAGGCTCTCTTACCTTTTGTATGTCATGGCTTCACCTCTATGTAGCTAAATCTCACTCTGAAAATGATCTTCTTTTAGGAAACAATGAAAATCCTCTATGGGTTCATATTTATTGTGACTTCCCATGGTGCACTATCATTGCTTGTACACTGTATTTTTTGTTAGAAATAGGGAATACTGAGGGGGGGGGGGGTGAATCAGTATTCTACAAACTTTATCTTTTGCCCAATTATGGATATAACAGATTATCTTTACACATGGATAACATAAGAAGCTAAACAACATGCATAGCAATAAAACTAAAGAACTCATAACACATTATTTATTCTCGAGGAAACCCTCACCAAGGGAAAACCCCGGTGGGGATGGTACCCACAAAGATCCACTAATCAAAAGTATCTTGTTAAGGATGTTGACCTTGTTAGGAGTCTATTACATGCATATAGTGTCTCAGTCCTGATTAAGGGACTATAGGCCTTGTTAGAAGCCTCAACCCTGTTAGGAGTTGGCAGTACAAAAAGTGATTACCAGATGAGCCCACTGCCCAAACAAGTAATGTACAATATTTACTGATTACAAAGTAGGTCAAGGTACATAACCTTATACTGCTTGCATCAATATCTTTTCACTTCTCTTTCACTATCGCTATTACATACATTCGTTTCTTCATCATATTTTCTTCTTACAATTTACAATTACATTTATACCAGTTATTAAGATTAATAACTTTCCAGTCAGTTATCATATTACAAAATAATTTTATCCAAGGGTTAACATCTAGGATGTCATCCCTTTATATTTTTAAGTCATTATTTTGATAAACAAAATAATCTCTTAACTCTTTACCAATTTTGTCTTCATATTCTGTCTTGTCGGCTTAACACTATCTTTAGAAAAATTGTCATAACTTCTTTCGTACATGCCGTATTGACTTGCACTCTGAGATTAGTCTTCAATAGTCACCATAGAGTCTATGTTCAAGTGCGCAAGTGGTAAACTTACTCCAGTCGACATCACAAACAAAACTATCTCCAGGTTCACTGGTAAAAACACACTGTCTCATACTTAGACAATTTCGCATTGCGCTCTGACATACTAGTTCTCTGACCTGTGCGATCTTCATATAGATCATATGTTTCCATAATGACAACATCTATGTAACCAACTCAGCCAAATTACCAACAATCTCCCCCTTTGTCATTGGTGGCAACATATGAGAAAATTGGCTAAGTCTTATAACTTCAAAATCTCAAAATTGTGGCCATAGTATAAAATATATACTATCCTTATAACTCCTCAAAAATCTTATCTCTAATACAGTACTCCCCCTAAGAGTATCAATCCTTATCATTTTCTTATCAATTTTCTGCTATATATCTCTCCCCCTTTGACAATAGTGACAAAATAAAGGTAAGGAGGGTTACAAAATTGTATTCACAAAAAGTTATACCTTAAAATTAATATTGCAAAGTTGGTAGGCTTGCAACACAATCTGCAAAATCAATCTTTATGGCCTCTAACTCCTTCTCCCATGATTTATTAATAGAATCTTCCACACTGAGTAGTGCGCATAATCCATAAGATGCTATCTCACATGCTTGGAGGTTCTCAAAGCTAAACTTTTGAAAAGATGTCTTAGCTGAAAGACATTCTTCCAATTTCCCTTCAATAATACTTAACTTCATAGAAGTGTGCTCTCTTAAAAGAGTGAATCTTTTCATTTTCCTGTTCTTTTCATCTTGCAAAATTCTGATTTCATCATATATCTTACGAATTTTCTTCTCAACATCAAATACCTTTACATTGGGGCTTGAAAGAAAGTTAGTTTCATTCTGAATTTCTTCTTCCTTCATCTTCATCTTCTGATCTTCTTCTGCTGTCAAGGTCTCTAATTTTGTACACTGGATGTACAAGGATTTTCCTCTTTCCAAATTCTTTCTTAAGTCCTTTATACAGATATCAAGATTGTTGATATCATTCCTGATATTCTAGCTAATGTTCAAAAGTGTTTTGGCTTCATAGGTTGCTTGAGCTTTCACTTTTTCTATATCAGTTAAATTTGTGAATTCACTGTCAAAAGTGTTCATCACTTTCTTTGCTTTCTCCAGAGGGGTAGCTTCTGCAATTTGTGTAGTTACAATGCCTTGTAACTTCTCAGTAAGCTCTTTCAGACATCCCTCAAGACTTTTTACTTTCTTCTTCTTTCCAATGATTTTGTTCAAGGATGTGATCAATTCCATCTGATCATCATCATCTACTTCCTTTCCCAAATTTTCAATCATAGATCCAATCTGATTCTTTTTTCTAGTCTCAGGAGTAAGACTAATATCTTCTTCAGTGGAAATAGGTACTGGTTTTTCTGTCACTCTAGGTTCTACAACTGTGGTCTCTATTTTCTATTCTCCTTTGGTGGTCTCCTGCTCTTCAAAAGCTGAATTGTCAACAATGTTTTCCAGATTGTTGAATACATTATCATCAGTATCCAAGGTGATCTTAGTTCCTTCTACATTCATGACTTCATCTTCAATGTTTATGGCTGGTGGAGAGGGAATGTCCTCTTGTTCTATTTCACCTGCTTGCTCTGCTACAATTGATGGTTCTCCAACATTTTCTTACATAACTTTGATGATTGCTTGCTCTATTTCTGCATTAACTTCTTCATATTTGCCTCCCATAATCTGAATGGTTCTCTTATTGGTTCTCAAATGGGTGCTTAAAGCTTTCATAATTTGACTAAAGTGTGCTTCATCTTTTATAACACAAAGCTTTCTTACAAGCTTTTCTCTAATAGATGTGTCTTCTTCTGATGCTCTCTTCTTCCTATTCACAAGTTTATTGTACAAATCATCAGGTATATTACCCTGAATTGTATCAAACTTCTTATTAGACAAAATCATATGCTTTACCACTGCATTTTCCAGATTTAATCTCTCTGCATAATCATAGAGATCATAATACTTATTCATTCTTGTAAAGTCTCCATCTTCAATGATCTACTCATTAAGCTTCTCCACTCTAGGTTTCCAAGTTTTCTTCTTAATAGAAGTGACATCATCTTTGATTTCTACAATTTTCCTTGGAACTGGTTGCACTAATGTTTTTTGCCTTTTACCTGGTCCAGTAGCACTCTCTTTTACTCTTTTTCTAGGTGTGGAGGAAGTGGATCTAGTGGATATCTTTGCTTCTTGATCCTTCTCAATTTCTTCCACTTTCACCTTAACTTGTGTTTCTTCTTGTTGTGCTGCAATTGATGATAGGGGTGGAATAGACAAAACTTCTTTTTGTCCAATATCTCTGATTGCTACTGCTATTTTCTTTGCTACCAAGAATTCATGCTCAGTCATCCCTGTATCTTTTAGGATTTTCTCGATAGTACTCTCAACTCTTTTCTTTGACTGCTTCTCTTCAAGTAAGGTCTTTGCGGAGTTGAAGTTCTCCTCAAAGGTTCCAAACCTATTACAATGAGTGTCCAACTTGCACTTAAGTAACCTGCTCACATACTCTTCTATCTCTACCTTAGATATATCATAGCCAAGAGGGTCTATGAACTCTATTCTAGGTTCTAGTACTTCAATGTAGGTAAAGTCAGTATCAACCATGAAACATATCTCATTTTTATATTTCTCCATAAGAGACTGTGGGATCCTTGATCTGCTAGACACTATATCCTGAAATGTCTTGATTACCAATACTGCACTCTCATTCACTTTATCAATAACATGCCTTCTGTACACTAGGTTAATCCTTTCCATTGTAGTTTGGCCATCATTCTAGTCATTTCCAATGGTGTAAGGAAATCTTCTCAATAGATGAAAAAACATATAGGTGATTAGGGATGAGAATCTAAACTATGTATACTTAGTTTTCTTAATCTTTTCCAAATTCTCAAACAGTTGAATTCTCAGAATCTCACACATATCAACTTGTACTTTGTCAACACACATCAGATAAGCTACTTGTTTTTTAGTTTCTCAATGAGGTTCTTTGCATCATCATGTTTTCTTTTCAGAATATCTCTTTCATTAGTAAGCATATCAATCTGTTCAAGAGCTTCTTCAAGATTCTTCTGTAGTTGATCCATATCCATAGAGATCTTACTCAAGCTGCTAGGCTTTCCTTGAATGATTCTTTTCTGAGTAACTAATCTCTAATACCAATTGTTAGAAATATGGAATACTAAGAGGGGGGGGGGGGGGGTGAATTAGTATTCTACAAAATTTATCTTTTTCCCAATTATGGATATAACAGATTATCTTTACACATGCATAACATAAGAAGCTAAACAACATGCATAGCAATAAAACTAAAGAACTCATAACACATTATTTGTTCTCGAGGAAACCCTTGCCAAGGGAAAACCCCAGTGGGGATGGTACCCACAAAGATCCACTAATCAAAAGTATCTTGCTAAGGATGTTGACCCTGTTAGGAGTCTATTACATGCATATAGTGTCTCAGTCCTGATTAAGGGACTATAGGCCTTGTTAGAAGCCTCAACCCTGTTAGGAGTTGGCAGTACAAAAAGTGACTACCAAATGAGCCCACTGCCCAAACAAGTAATGTACAATATTTACTGATTACCAAAGTAGGTCAAGGTACATAACCTTATACTACTTGCATCAATATCTTTTCTCTTCTCTTTCACTATCGCTATTACATACATTCGTTCCTTCATCATATTTTCTTCTTACAATTTACAATTACATTTATACAAGTTATTAAGATTAATAACTTTCCAGTCAGCTATCATATTACAAAATAACTTTATCCAAGGGTTAACATCTAGGATGTTGTCCCTTTATATTGTTAAGTCATTATTTTGATAAACAAAATAATCCTTTAACTCTTTACCAATTCTGTCTTCATATTCTGTCCTGTTGGCTTAACATTGTCTTTAGAAAAATTGTCATAACTTCTTCTGTACATGCCATACTAACTTGTGCTCTAAGATGAGTCTTCAATAGTCACCATAGAGACTATGTTCAAGTGCACAAGCACTGAACTTACTCTAGTCAACATCGCAAACAAAACTGTCTCCAGGTTCACTGGTAAAAACACATTGTCTCATACTTTGACAATTTTACATTGTGCTCTAACATACTAGCTCTCTGACCTATGCGATCTTCATGTAGATCATATGTTTCCATAATGACAACATATATGTAACCAACTCAGGCAAATTGCCAACATTTTTCCAATTATTTTAAATTGTCACTGTCTTTGAAAATTAATGCCATATGTTGCTTACATTTGATTCAGTTTCCATATTAATTACTCTCTTCAGTTGTATTAGGAACTTTTTCCTTAAGCATGTGTGATGCAAACCTAGATATAGATGAGCATTAATGCTCAATTGAATGATACGTTCCCATAAAAATGTGAACTCCTATTAATCTACAAACTCTCATGTTAAACAACTACACAATAAAGTCAACATAGTTAGATAATTTAATTTTAACTTTGGTTGTGTTAATAGAACTATGTTGACTTTATTTTGTAGTTGTTTAACATGAGAGTTTGTAGATTAATAGGAGTTCACAGATACTAGTGTGCCATAGTTTCCCATCTATAACTAGTGAGATGCACATAACTCATGTACCTCATGCTAGTGTGCTTGGATACCTTGTATACACTATTTTTCATTAGACTAGACATTATCGAACTAGTGAGTATTTATATAAAGTGCTATAACACATAGACGGTCCTCCTTTTACATCAATTAATAACAGTGTCACACTAGCATGAGGTACACAAGTTATGTTCATCTCACTAGATATATATGGGCATTAATGCTCAATTTAATGATACGTTCCCATAAAAATGTGAACTATTAATCTACAAACTCTAATGTTAAACAACTACAAAATAAAGTCAACATAGTTCCTTTAACACAACCAAAGTTAAAATTAAATTATTCAAAAAAGGGTTTGTGTTTTGAGTTAATTGGTTTATGTAACTGAATGACAATAACCATTGTAAGGACCCACTATTAGACCATTCCAGATGACCCTAATCTAACTTGATCAACTAGATTAGAGTGTCTTTGTGATAGTCGATAGTGCTAGAGTAGAGTGGTTAAAGTTAGTTAGAAGATTTAGTTTGAAGATAGTGAATTCTATGCAGAACGACCTTGACCCAAATCTAATAACCGATTGAAGGGAGGAACATAGTTGCAAGCTTAAAACCAGACAAAGATTGTGATCCTAAAGGGAATTAGGAATCAAGAACACAATAGCATGAGGTACATGAGTTATGTTCATCTCACTAGATATAGATGGGCATTAATGCTCAATTGAATGATACGTTCCCATAAAAATGCGAACTCCTATTAATATATACAAACTCTCATGTTAAACAATTACAAAATAAAGTCAACATTGTTCCTTTAACACAACCAAAGTTAAAATTAAATTATTCAAAAAAGGGTTTGTGTTTTGAGTTAATTGGTTTATGTAAATCTATTTTGTGTTATACCCGTATGGATCAATGGCAAGGTTTTAGTCTCTATAACCTATGTGGATAGTTCTTGTTTATATCCCTATTTCATATTCAGTTTTGAAAGTATTGAAAGTATTGAGGTTGACTAATTCTAGCTCAGGTATAGTTAAATTGTCCTTGCTGCCCTAGAATGACATCTTTGTTCAAACCATTGATTGCAAACATTTTTTAAGTACTTGAATCTATAATAGAATAATAGTGGTGAATGTATGATTATTATAATCATATGATTATATGTTATAATATTTATGTAATAAATGTAGTAACAATGGTGCAATGCATTATTGATATAGGCTCGATGGCTCTTGTCAATGTGCCAAACTATCAATGTGGTGGTGGGCAGTGTGTGTTGAAGAGTTCACAGACATAGAGCAACCCTGGACAACAATTTTGGTGCTGCTGAAATAGAAAAAAGGTTGCTAATGTGTATATATTTAATGTTTCTAATGTAAATACTATTCATTATATTATAAGAACTAATGTAGATTGGGCATCATAGGGAAATAATGGTTGCAGATACTTTAGTTGGGTCGATGACAACTCATCTGCATCTATCCGCCCATCTCCACTTATCCGCGATGAAGGATTTGAGTGCAAAACGTGTCAGGCTAGGGAAAATTCTGAAATTCTATTTTTACGATGCCTTCTCTGTATTGTAATCGTATATCTTTGTTGCGACCATATGCAGAGATGAACTCAGGAATTATTTAGTTTAGTATTTTCATAGTGTAACTAATATTTTAATATGGATATGATGTAACTTCTCTTTGCCTCAAGTGCGCATATATATGGTTTACATCTTTTTTTAGAATAATTCTTCATGTTTATGGCTCAAGTGAGCCCCAATATGCTATCAATCACATGATTTAACATATAGTCTTTTCTTGGTTATTCCATTTGTTCCTTGACCTTTGAAGGCCATTTGGTAATTTCAACTACACCTAAGGATCCATCAGTAGTTGTGGAAAATAGGATTCATGTTGCAATGCCCAAGCTGCGAGATGGGAAAAGAGAGGCAAGAAGAGTGGAAAGAAGATGATATTCCTGAGATCATGGATCATTTTCAAGCTTCAGTGAGGCTTCGTACCATGCACTATCCACAAATTTGTACGCAATGCTAATTTAGGTTGGAGGTAAACTACAAGTGTCATGTAAACAACATGGTTGAATGCAATCTCTTTTGCACATTTTCAAGAGTTTTTCCACCAATACAAGCGTAAATAATGCATTGAACGTAATCTACGAACACTGTGTGGTATGAAGTCTCACTGAAGTTTGAAATACAAGAGCAGGTGACATGGATCCCCCACATGATAGAGGCCACAAGGATACTCCTCCCACCTATTAGTGATCTTTATATCTATATCATGTAACATATTTCAAAGTTTTCATAGGTTGTAGGACACATAAAAGGCAACAAAGTCCAGACTGTAAAAGATTTCACAATAGATGACAAACATAATTGTAGGCATCATGGTCACAATTTTTTGGAGACAACGTAATTGAGTTATATACCTAGATGATAGAGAAAAACTTCCACTCCTCCGATTCCAAGTTGACACTGCGGGATCCAAAGACCATAGATAAGGAATACATTTAGAGAGTGGAGGAAGGCCATAACATCCAAAATAATACAAGATGAACCTCAAGTTAAATGAGGCAACTACAAACATTTTAATACATTTTTATTATTAAATAATGAAATTTGCATATTATAGTGTTCTAAGCCCCATCTATGCAAATTTCATTATTTAATAATAAAATTCTATTAAAATGTTTTTAGTTTCCTCATTTAACTTAAGGTTCATCCTACATTAGTTTTTTCATTATGGTCCTCCTCTGGTCTCTAAATTTATTCCTTATCTATGGTCTTGGGATCCCACAATGTCAACTTGGAACCAGAAGAGCAGAAGTTGCTCTTCATCGTCTGGGTATACCACTAAATTACGTTGTCTCCAAAAAAATATGACCATGATGCCTACAATTATGTTTCTCAGCTATTGTGTCCCAGGACCCCTTATGACCCTTTACAACCATTTATGACCTCCAAGAATACATCTTAGAGGTCTTAAAATGTTGTAAAGGGTCATAAGAGGCTCCTAGGAGGGGCCAGATGAGCTTCCACCTTCACGTGGTTGGCCCTGTTAAGTAGAGAATGTTAATTAAACTATTCTCAAAATAAAGAGAAGCTCAATAATTTAAGGTCTCAGTCCATGGACAAATTAAATTAGACTTACTAAGCCTCTTATTGTAGTTTGTAATAAGATTGATTTGCAACCACTAGAGACTACTCTACAAGCTTGAAGAAGCGGTATATTTTGGAAAATGAAGAGTGGAAAGAAGATGATATTCCTGAGATCATGGATGGACACAATGTTTTAGACTTTATTGATCCATATATCTTTTAGAGGCTTGAAGAACTGGAGAGGGAAGAAGGGCTTAGGATGGCAGCTAAGGGTGACGAGGATTTCACAATAGCTAACAAACATAATTGTAGGCATCATGGTCACATTTTTTTGGAGACAACATAATTGAGTTGTATACCCAGACGGAGTGCAACTTCTGCACCTTTGATTCCAAGTTGACACTGCGGGATGGAGAACAACTTGGAACTGGAGGTGTAGAAGTTGCTCTCCATCGTTTGGGTATACCACTCAATTACGCTGTCTCCAAAAAAATGTGACCATGATGCCTACAATTATGTTTCTTAGCTGTTGTGTCCCAGAGCCCCGTATGACACTTTATGACCGTTTACAATCCCTAAGAATACATCTTAGAGGTCTTAAAATATCGTGAAGGGTCATAAGAGGCTCCTAGGAGGGGCCATATGAGCTTCCACCTTCACGTGGTTAGCCCTGTTAAGTAGAGAATGTTAAACTATTCTCGAAACAAAGAGAAGCTCAATAATTTAAGGTCTCAGTACAAGCACTAGAGTTGAATTTTTTGGCATGGGTTGGGAAATTTTTGTATATCAACATGCGATAGAGTTTGGGAAAAAAACTCTATCACATGTTGATATACAAAAATTTCCTAGCCGTGCCGAAAAAATCAATTCTAGTGCTTGTACTACATGACTGGTGCCAAAATAGGGCTCTCCCAATCACTGACTGTGACCCGCTGGAAACAAGCAATAGAATGAGTGTGGACACCTGAAGATAAATATCAGATAGGGGAAAAGCACCCGCAACAACAGAGGTAATAATTGTAGAATATACTGATGAGGATATCCCAAATCCCTAATATAATAAATACAGTGAAGAAAAAGAGTAATGCAAAAATTATTACTATTTTGGAAGATGCAAATCCAATCGAGGAGATGATGAAGAGGACAGATGAATTGATGGTGTGAGCACATCATTTTGAAGTAAGCATTAATGAATCTTTAGTTATAACAAAAGTTCAATAAAGGTTTATATTTTATACTCCTTTATGTCATGAACTAAAATATGTATTTGTTCTTGTTATAGGATTTTTTGCTTTCTCAATTACCTAGTCATGGACATCGCGGTGAGGCCGATAGTAGCATCATGCAAAATAGTAATAATTTTTTCATTGACTCTTTTTAGTTTTTTCTTCACCATATTTATTATATTAGGGATTTATGGGATATCGTCATCTGTATCTACAACTATTGCCTCTATTTTTGCAGGTGCTTTTCCCCTATCCTAAACATCAAATTGTGACAAAAATATCAGTAAAACTATCATAATAACTCCATGAACATTGTTTTAAGTAATTATCTATGAATTTTGTGTATTAATATTGAATTATATGTCATGTTAATGAATATTGTTATGTGTTAATGGGGAATTTAGATTGATGTTAGGGGGAGGGGGGGTGAGGCCAAATGAGCTTCCACCTTCACGTGGTTGGCCTTGTTAAGTAGAGAATATTAAAGTATTCTCGAAACCAAGTGAAGCTCAAACTAACATACCTTCATTATTTAATCAATTTCATTCATTCTAGGTCTTTTCTCATAAGTGCATTTTGAATGTGTCATTGTCAGGCAACTATCAAATAAAAAACTAGAAGGGCCAATAGTCAACTTCTCATTGTCATTGTCTAGCATGATTCAAATTCATTTTGTGTAAGTATTCTCGTATTGAATGCGTCAACCTGTCTTGGCCTAATGTGGATTATTTCATTGGTTTGTGTTTTTGAGTAGGTGAAGTGTTAAATCAGTTCCTATCTTCTATTCTTAATTCGTTCAAACTGCAGGAGGGCCTGACAGATATACTCAACATAGAATTGACTGCTAGTCTGGGCAATTGAACACACTGAGTCTTTGGCTTGAGAGAAAGAGTTGGGTAATGTTGTTTCTGGAGACTTGTGCAATTTTCCTCAGTGGCCTCTTTTTTTTTTAACAGGTATTTTTATATATGTGTAGTGTAAAAATGTTTTTTTTAATACAGATTCTTTTTGTGTATATGCTAGTGCTATCAAACCTAAATAAACAATTATAAATGTAATAGATAATGTCTTCGATGAAGGAATTGATGTACCAAATGTAAACCAAAATCCATGCTTAATGCCATTTTGTGCAAAATGAGTTTGTCTATTAGCATATCAGATTTTGTTACACCCTTCATGATTGCAATGTTTAAGTTAAGTACTGATGCAATTTTCTAAAGTAGCAAGTTCTGTTGTCATTGTTTTTTTTCTAGTGGTTCCGAGGAGATCAAGAATTATCAAGGAAAGATATTGAAGTGGAAAGGAAAAGTTTCTGAGAGGTTACAAATATTGAGTCATTGATCATGTATACTTTTTTTTAAGTAATCTCTACAGAAATGGTTAAATTTTCCTGAATTTTTAAAATAAGTCATAATTATTCAGTATCATATTCTTAGCTGCAAGTTGCAGGTCTTCATACCATAAATTTTAGAGTTCAACTCTTACATGGACAAAGTTGTAGGTTATATTGAACCATCTTTTATCTTTTTTGACTCTTTAGTTGTTAGAAAGATTAAATTCACATCCTAGTTGTCATTGTGTTTGGGACATAAAGCTTTATTTAACTAAATTAATTCTTTTAATATTGAGATAGAAAATGTACAAATAAAGCCTAGACCGGGGACTGCATAGAAAACTATCATATGAAGAACTACTGAAATGGCAGTATCAAAGTTCCTTACAAGCAATCCACATCAAAATCTAGTTGTAAGATTGAAAAAAAAGACAAGATAAAAAAGTTCATAGGCCCATACAAGACACCCACCAAAATATAGACCATCAATTTATAGAACCCTTGCAAGATATCCCAAGGAATGACAGGTAGTGAAAACCAGATAGATAGAAAAAAGAACATAACCATATGCTGCCTCACCTGTTTGAGGTAAGCCAAACTCGGTCCAATTCTCTTAACAATGATACATATCCGTCCAAGTGCAGCAACCTTCAAAGATTTGCAGCGGTAAAGAGAATCCCCATATTTTATTAGCCTAACATAGTCTTTGGCCACTTTGGCAATGATATTGCAAGCAATATTGATCTAGCCAAGGGCCAACTTGTAGTGATCTTTATCATATAAAAAATTTAGCAGATCTCCATAAAATGGATGCACATCATCTTGGTGGGGGAAATCGTCTTAGAAAATACATCTGAAGCAACATCAACAACAAATACATTACTGACACTTTTCGGGCATATTTCATTGACTCCTCAAAATGAGCAGCCTTTATTTCAGCTACCTCATCACTATCATCCTCATCCATTGCCTCGAGGTTCTCACTTATTTTTCTTTCACGTACAATATCCTGTAAAAGTGTAGAGGAAAGAGAACATGAAAAATTGAAATAATAAGATACAAGTTGAGGAAAATTGAATCAAAAAATGTAAAATTCTAACAAACCAGTTCAAAAAAAACCATTAAGAAATTCATAACCAAATCTAGTTTTCAAAAGCCACCACAATTGAAACTCACCTTCTCAATATTTTTTCTAATAGCATACTTGCAAGCCCGCTAACAAATCTCTACAATATCAGATCCATTGAATCCTTGGGTATAACAGGGCAATGCCATTAGGTATAATGAAAACTATTTTCTTGGTTGTCATACCATCCATCTCTGTCAACAACTTGTTAAGGACTCTGTCTACAACACCACCAACATCCCCAACATTGCTTCCACACTGTAAACATGCAAACCAATTATGCATCACCAGTCAGAGCCTATCTCTCAAATAATTCAAACAAAATGAAAAAACCCACAGTTTCACACATATCAAAGCAGATGGATTGCTAGAGCCCGCTGACAAATCTTAGGTCCATTGATACAGAAAAAGAAAGCACCGGTTTCATTTGCCACTGCTCTAGCAATTAAAGTTTTCCTAGAACCAGGAGGCCCATAGAGCAGAATACCCTTTGGGGGATTCACACCCATAGATTTGAAGAGTTGTGGGCATCTAAGAGGAAGCTCTACCAATTCATGGATCACCAGTCAAAATTAGTTGAACTAGACTTTCTTTGTTGTAGAATTGACTTAGTATAGAATATTTTCCAGCAGGATTTTTTTTAAAAAGAAAAGTTTTCATAGCATTATCTACCACTTGAGAAAAAGTTTCCATAGCTAAATTTCCTTGCCACAGTTAATATTTATCTAAAGAATTACAAGTTAGTAAGTCCTCAACTAAAGGGCTGATAAACTAAATAAAGTTTCAAACATATGAACAAATAAAACTCATACAAGCAAAAGCCGGAGCCAAATTGAATAGCATTGGCTATTTGTCAAGGGAAGGTCCCTGCTAGAACAAATACATTTTTCACTTCATTAAGATGACAATTGTGTACTAAGTTTCCTAACTATATAATTCATCATCATCTTTATTCTCTGTTGTAGCAAATACATCCGAAGCACCAGTAGAAGCACCAAGAAATCAAAATTCAGAACCAAAGTGTTGAGATTGCTGTAGTGTTTGTGCAAAGGCTTGATACTTCTGAATATCAGCATCACTGACACTTCTTTGGGCATATTTCATTGACTCCTCAAAATGAGCAGCCTTTATTTTAGCTACCTCATCACTATCATCCTCATCCATTGCCTCAGGGTTCTCACTTCTTTTTCTTTCACGTTCAATATTATCTTGTAAAAGTACAAAGGAAAGAGAACATGACAAATTGAAATAATAAGATACAAGTTGAGGAAAATTGAATCAAAAAATGTAAAATTCTAACAAACCAATTCAAAAAAAACCATTAAGAAATTCATAACCAAATCTAGTTTGCAAAAGCCGCCACAATTGAAACTTGCCTTCTCAATATTTTCTCTAATAGAATACTTGCAAGCTCGCTAAAAAATCTCTATAATATCTCATCAATAAATATAATGGACAGGGCATTCTTCTCAGCCTCCTCAAAAGCCTTCCGGAGATTGATTTCACTTTCTCCAGCCAACTTTGACATGATCTCAGCTCCATTGATATAGAAAAAGAAGGCATCGGTTTCATTTTCCATTGCCCTAGCAATTAAAGTTTTACTAGAACCAAGAGGCCCATAGAGCAGAATACCCTTTGGGGGCTTCACACCAATAGATTTGAAGAGTTGTGGGTGTCTAAGAGGAAGCTCTACCAATTCACAGATCACCAATCAGAGCCTATCTCTCAAATAGTTCAAACAAAATGAAAAAACCCATAGTTTCACGCAAAGCAAATGGATTGCTAGACCCCAAAGCAGTCTAGAAAATAGAACGAGCAGGGACCCGTTGGCAACAAGTAGTAGAATGAGTGTGGGCACTTGAAGATAAATATCTAGACCAATCACTGCTCAAGATGCTGTTGGTGATTAGTCTGGATATTTATCTTCAATTTTTTTTTAAACACTCCGCATGTCATCGAACTTTCAACCCCAATACGTTGAAATACTAGCCTAATGACGATTCTGTGTCGAAATGTGGTGTCGCGGGCTTGGCATCCTGGTCAGAACCGCTAAATATTTTGACCAAATTTGGTCAAAATATGACCTTCGCAAATTTGGTATCCTGGTCAGAGTGACCAAAGTTTTCAACCAATATTAATTTATATTGGTCGAAAGATCGACCACTACACAAACACTTGCCAATGTTATTTTCGGCCTAGATTGCCCTCATTTTTTACCAATAGTGGAGTTGATCATTCGATGATTTTAGTAGTGGGTCGATATTTTGACGCACATAATAGTGACAAACCAGTTGGTTGACCATTCAACCAAGTTGGGTAGAAACTTCGACCAATAGTGTGTCAAAAAATGGTGCAAAATGTACTACTCTCTCTCTCTCTCTCTGGAGGAAGCCTTTGAAAAAGGGGTCCTATTACACCAAACTAGTTCAACCAATCATATTTGAGATAATTAATTTGTATAATATATAAAATTAATAAATAAATATCATAACTTTAGAAATGAAATGCAAAATGTACTAGTCTGTGTGTGTGGAGGAAGCCTTTGAAAAAGGGGTCCTATTACACCAAACCAGTTCAACCAATCATATTTGAGATAATTAATTTGTATAATATATGAAATTAATAAATAAATATCATAACTTTAGAAATGAAATGCAAAATGTACTAGTCTATGTGTGTGGAGGAAGCCTTTGAAAAAGGGGTCCTATTACACCAAACCATTTCAACCAATCATATTTGAGATAATTAATTTGTATAATATATGAAATTAATAAATAAATATCATAACTTTAGAAATGAAATATATTGGAGCATACTTACACTATCTTTTATAGTTGGATTAGTGTGAACTTGATTCAAGTATTTCAGTTCAAGTCCAACAAAGGATTGGAAACATCTGTACTGTTGAGGGGCTCTTGTTGTCGATAATATGAAGATGACATCCTTGCACAAAGTAATGGATTCCTATCAAATTTGAGCAATTGGAAATTAGAACCACAATGAAGGAAAAGGTGTACATCAAATTTGTTGAGGATCGGTAAAAAAATAAATAATTTTTAATGCTAATAAAGTAGAAAATTTAAAATTCTAGTTAAAAAAAGAGTTTGGATCATTGAAAATAAAAATATCCCTCTCTATTATTTTAAAAAATCTAACAATTCTAAATTATGTAAATAAATTTTCAAATACAAACCAATAATAATTCTGAATTATTTGAAATCTATCTCTCTCCTCCAACTTCTATGTGCACAATTAATCTATAAAATAAAATTTTAAAGAAAAGTATAACTTATATACATCCCAACATATTCTTTCTCCAACCCAAAAAATTTCCTTATGTTTTAATGGATGTCAATGCCATTTACAAAACCATTTTTTTGGCGCAGGTAAGAAGAACACTCATAGAGGTTGTGAATTTGGCTTTGCACCCACCAATACATTTGAATGAAATCTCCCAAAGCCATTTTCCAAATCTATTTTCTGTAAACTTAGGCAATCATGGCTATCCATACCCTATTTCAAAGACCATATACTTGCATTAACTCTGGCATGGGCACAAAGAATACTCACAAAGGCTGTTGAAATTTGGTTATATGCCTAATTTTTCTTTTGTGTGGGGTTTTAAAGCCTTTTCAACAAATCCAATTTGTTCAATTACTACACTCATCACAAGTCATGAAATGATATTTGTTTGAGGCATTTTAACATATGATTCAGATGTCATGTATGTATGTGCTTCCCATTATGCTTTGATGCATGTCCATACCTTGCTTTGGAACTCCCATCCTATACATACAAGCAGAGTGGGGACTGGAAAGGTTAATACAAAATAACATTACATCTATCATTGCATTTTCTTGAAAGGTTCATAACCTTTTCAACAAGTTTATTCCTGCAAACCCTCCAACATTACTCTTGTTGCCATGAATCCTCGTCAAGGGAAGAAACAATGAACCCTAACTTCTTTCTCTATGAATATAAAATTAGGAAAAATATTATTCATTCGCTCGGGGCTCGTTGAAACCTATTGTGACTTCTGACGAACTAACAAGCTCAAAGAATACAAGCTTACAATTGTTGACATGGCACATTACTGCAATAATAAATCTAAACACATTTCCCGACACCACTTTTCTATTTTTCGATGTAAGACCACCAGATTATCCGAACAATCTAGTGGGAGTTATGCGAGGAATAAGCCTATTGTCTTAAGGGTAAGTGCACTAAGATGGTGTGCAAAAAGGGGGGTATAAGTGGCCACTTTTTCTTTTTCTTTTTTTTCTTTCTGAAATCAGGTAAATCTGAACTTGAAAGAGAAATTGGAGGGTCTTGCACTCAAAATTAGAAGATGTGTAAAGAATAAGAATTGTAGTACTATGAATCTAGTTTCTAAACTACTATTTTTTTTAAAAAAATGGATAATATTAAGAGGTTCAAATCCTCCGTGCACGAAAAACTATTCCTGATTTTTTTAGAAAAACATAACATAGTTGTTACCATGCACTCAACAAAAGATATAGTTAGATTTAATATTTTGAAAAACCGTTTGGTAGGATGGTAGGTAATACTTAGATCTATAAGTTGTGTATTTTTTCATAATTTTTTGTTGAGTACTTTTTTGTATGATTTTTTGAAGTGATCGCATCCCAAAAATATGGTACCTATTCGTGCGTTGGGCATAACTTGCATCAAAATAATAAAAAATGCAATCTTTTCTTTAAACTGTATAGATTCAAGTGTAGAACAGTAATAGGTAGTTTTTTTTGCAATTGGTTGAGTAGATCAAAAGTTATTAAAAAATGGTAGACATATATCTGTGAGGCCTGTCAAGACACTGGTGGTTAGGTATACCCCCGAAAGCAGATAATGTGTACTTTGCATTTATGAGACGTATTTTGTATGTAAATATTGATGTAACAATTTTGTAATAAGCGACGATATCGGGTTTTCTTTCTGATTCTTTCTCGGTTGAGCTTTTGAATCAATTTCTAAATATATAATATATTCAGTGGCTTGCCCACTTTTGCCTAAAAAAAAAAGACATTGGTAAAGAAAATTAAATTTTACTATGTTAATGTTGTCCAAAAATTGAAAAATTTATATGGTTAGAAAGATGAGAAGATGTGTAAGATTATGGTGGTAATTTCATAGATACCCTCTTGATCATTTGTAAACCTGATGATGATGAAATCAAGAATTCATGTTGGAAGATGAAAACACATGTAAAGAGACTAAAATGGAGGGAAAATGGGCTTTCAAGCCTTAGGCCTATTTACTAACCCTTTTTCCAAGCCTAAAATGTGTACGGATTTTTTTTTTGTGCATCATAACCTGATCAGGTTTTGAAAAGAAAAAAACTACATTTCAAAAATTTCAAAACCCGTACGTATTTTGAAAATGTAAAGAAATGAAATTTATGTTTTACATAACATGTACGGGTTATGAATACATCAAAACACATGGTACTAAATTAAGAATACCCTTGTAAGATATAAAAAATATATCTTAGATTTATTTTTGTATCTATATGTGATGTGTGCGGGGGGTAGAATATAAGATCTATCCAAAATTCCAAATTCCCAAAGGAGAGATCCAAATTGATCAATCGCAAGGTTAATGCACAAAAGAATCAATCTATGGAAAATATGAATGAAGGAGGAAACCTTATATTTTTCTATGAAAAGAATATGATAACTACGTATGAATAAATGATGGAAAATGTTATGGACATGCAAACTTAATAAAACATGAATACTTATCTTGACAAGAGGTTGATGAAGAAATCATTATTTTCTGATGTCTGTGCACAGTTTCAGGAAATTTTGCAACTTGTTTTGGACTGGAAATGCTGAGATAGAGAAAACCCAGAAATTTTTTATCTTTCTGAGGCCAGGTCATCCTTGACCCAAATAGCGGGGAAAGGTCTTACCTTGGGGCAGGATCCTGCCCCTTACAGCTCCGACGAAAATTCTATTCGCAAATCTTAGAAGTTCACTGAAAAGGGTATCCAGATTTGTACTTCAATTCATTGTCTCGCACTTGTACCTGCAAGAAAAATGGTTTTATTGTTTGGATGAGGTGTTTACCTTAGTCAAACCCCAATTTGGAATCAACATTAATAATGAAATTGAAATGGAGAATGCTAGCAAGTAGTAGAAATAGATCTAATAATGAAACTATGAAATTCAATAGATATGCAATTGTATTTCAAATGTAAACAAGTATATTAATATGAAAAATTGAACATAACATTAGCAAATGTAAATCAAAACCTCCATGATTGCATGCTTGGAATCCACCTTGAGGGAAGAATGAATGGATCTTGAAGATGAACAAAGGACCTTGAAGGAAGATCACACCACCATGATGGATAGATCTAGAGTTTGAATGATGATTCTTGAATGCTAGAACCAAGTCTCTTCAAAGGCTTGAATGCTTGAATCCTTGATCTTCAATAAGGAACTTAAATGATTGAATGGATGATTGTTTGAAAGAGAATTTTATGGCTTGTGAATATCTCCTTGAGAGCTCTTGATCATGAAGTTTCTTGGTGAAAATGAGAGGAGGAAATCTTCCTTTTATAGTGATCTAGGGCACAAACTTCTAGAGAGGCTGACATTGGAGAATTAAATCCCAATTAACCTTAACCCCTAGAAATGGACCTAGATTAAATTCAATTTAAGGACTTACCATTCTGAAACCCGAAATGGCCGATCCGGAAGTGAGAAAATAAAAATTTTTGAAGCCCGACATCCCATAACTCCCAGAATCTAAAAATTGGACCTGGGGTCAGGGATGAGGTAGTCTCTACCCTAGGTTAGGGATGAGGTCATCCTTGATCTAGGTCAGGGACTAGGTCCTCCTTGACCCACCAGGTCATCTTTGACCCAAACAGTCAGAAACTCCAAATCTCAGAGAAAACTGTCAGAAAAAGGATGGAAATAAGGGGGAGAGAAGCAAAACAAGGGGGAAACTACTAGATCCATACAAAGAACTGATCAAGGCACTTGACATGACCCCAGACCACTTACTTTGAGGGCTAAACACTCTTAACATGGAAGTGCTTCCATTTTAAGATGATACATTAAGCCCCCACTTTAGCAAGAGTATGGATTCAATGCAAACTCTTGGTAAAGGAGATGAAAGAAAAGATCTGAGTGGATTCACAACTGTATGCACCCAAAAATGGTCACCTAGACTTTGGGCCCCATTTATTTGATTTATCCACCCTGAATCAATTTTATCAATAATCAATATTTTCAACATTATCAATTTCTTAATCAAATCTTAATTTCGATCATATTGAATTTTTATCTTTGGATTAACCATTTTATCCTAAGCTTTTATTTACTTAAAAGAAATATTTCCTCCCCTTTTAATAAATAAAAAACCCCACCTTTTCATCTTATCCTAAGTTGCACAAATAAAGCACTATTCTTATTTTATAAAAAGAAAAAAAAAGCATTTTTTGTCTCATATGGACATAAAGTCAACTCCTATTTTCCTATTGGAGGATACTTGTGCACATGGATTGCTCCTCTTTCAAGCTCCACCGTTGATTGAGACTTTTTGCCTCTTAATCTCTATGGTCCATTCCTTTGCATTTCTTATAAAAGGAGAGCTCTCTCCCTCATTCTAAGACACTTCTTTTATGCTAACTCTATGTTGCAGGAATTCTTGAAGACTTTGGAGCTTTTTGGAGATCATTGTTGCATTACATCTTAGAGTTCCTCATTTGCTTCATAATTTAGTTTCCATTCTTGCATAGTAGTTCATATTTATGCTTTCATAGTTTAGATTTCACTTTCAAGCTTTAGAATAACTCACATAGCTTAATTAGGGGATTTGTAATCCATTTCTATTTCCTTTCATAGTTGCATTGTACTTTCATTTTGATAGATTAATCTTGCATATTCATATTAGTTTGCATTGCATTTTCATACCTTGATTCCATTTGGGGATATTGACATTGTTTCCCTTGTCTTCATTGTGAATCTCTCATTGTATGGTTGACTAGCAAGGTCACAAGTTTGTAGCTCTAGCTGAGAGCAAATTCATCATAGTCCCTTGCAACTCCATGCATAGAGACCTATGAGTTGCTTTGAGAGGCCTCATTGTTGAGCAAACTTTCATGTAATTATTCATAGAAGTATGGTCACTTTTGACTTATACATTTTTGGCGCCCACCGTGGGGTAGAGTAGATAGACTTTGTCCTTTAGTTTCTTGCATTTTCATCATTTTTCGGATTAATTTTTGGATATTCTGCATTCTCTATTTTTCTGTCTCAGAGTATCATGTGAAACTTCTCAGGTATATCACGTGATAGACCTTATAATATGGGTGTGACACTTCACGCAAAGGAAGAATCACCCGCCAGTATTAAGGTCTGTCGCTTGGCATCGTGCGAAGTATCACCCGCATGTTCTGAAGTGTATCGCCTAGACTGAGGTATATCACCCGGGTATAGGAAACTGTGTCACGTGATTCTGGTGAAGTCTGAGGTATATCGTCTGATCTAACAGAGAGTTCCAATTTGAGTTTTTTTATCTGAATCTGATCATATTTAATTTGCTGGTTTACTTTATTGCATTTAGATAAATCTAACTTGTATTTCTTAGCCTAGATTAGTCAGTTTTTTTTGCATCATTTCCATTTAGATTTTGGATTTCCCTAACCATAATTGTCTAACAAGTTGTGGTTGTAGGGGCTTTTCTTGAAGGAGATTTCCATAAATTGCATACTAAAGGGGCTACTAATGGTTTTTGCAGGGCTGCCCAAAGCATAATCAAAAGCAAAAAGAAAATTCTTTTTCAAGTGTTTGTGATTTATTTCCTTTCAAGTGTGGCATCTACTAATTGTTTTAGGAATCTTAATACCTTGTGGAAGAGACTTTGAGGTGGTAGGAGAAGTATGCTCTTCACCTTTAAGGTGAACCATAAAATCTTGACCCATCTTAATGTTTTGGAAGCAAAGGGGTAATTGAATATTTGCTTGGTGTGTTTAGGAGAAGTTTTTGAGATAGGGGAGTATGCTCTTCATCCTTGTGGTGAACCAAAAACCTTGAACCTCAAAAATCATCCATTCTTTGTTTAGTTTAGGATCCTTTAGCGGGCCTGCTCTTGAGCAATCAAGAGGAACGACCCAAGTGGGGACAATCCTTTTGCCAGCTATTCTGACTCACTATAATCTCAAGGCTATCGAGGACACAAAACCTTGGTAGACATAACACTTGTCTTCACTTGATGTGAGTAGCTCATGGGATTGCGACCATGGGGAAAGCATTAAGCAAGAATGCTTAAGGTACTCTTGAGGCCACGAGGTTTGAGTCCTCTATGAGGAGCAAGAGGGGTGTTATGAATGGAAGCCATTACTAAGAACCATAGGTTAGAGGCCACCTATTTTAGCCACTTATCTTAGTGCAAGGATTGATCCAAGTGGACTAACCCAGATCACCCCAAGATACTAACCATATGTGTCCCTTTTGTTGTGTTGTTTGACACTTTCATGACAAAGCCAATATCTCTTATGGGCAACCACTTGGTGTGAGGCAAGGGGGCATCAAGTTGTGGGCTAAGTTGGTAAGTATTGAGCCTTGTCTTGTAGGTAGATATTGCTTGAAGTGTTCTCAAATGTGCTAAACCAGTGTAAATGTTCTCAATATACAAACAATCGATAGCATTCATAAGGTGCAATTTTATTTTTGATATCACAAGTGTTTGTCTTGGCAATGTTGCTTTTGCCCTTGTTTCAAGTGTTTGAAGACATGTTTGATCCTCTACTGTTTGCAAACCTGTCTAAATGCTATTAAATTTGTGATTGAAATCAGACATTTTCACCCTAAACATTCAGAGAATCCAAAATCAGACCTTAAAAACTTGAAATTTTGCACAAATTGGTCAAAAACTGCATCAGCATCGCCTGCTTAAGAGAGAAATATCGCCTGATAGTTCACCTGGAACTGTATCACCTAACAGTTAATAAATCTATCACCTGTCAGTTTTGAGGTCTATCGCCTGGCATCGCATGAAGTATTGCCCGATCTTAGGTATATCACCTGGTTTGCCTAGAGTCTATCGCCTGGATATTTTCAGCAGTATTCTTAGTTTCAGTCATTGAGTTGCTTGTAGTATGACTTGGCCTTTGAGTAGGTTATCTGACCTCGCTATTAGAGACCTATTTTGACTGCAAATTTCTAATTTTAGCCTTCTAGGGATCATTTCAATTGATTTATAAGGTTACCTTGAAAATAATTTGCCAAGTTAGAAAGCTATTATTAGCGAAAATTTTATCTTTAAGATTGTTGATTACACCCTTGGAGAATTCTGATCCTAGTATTGTCCAAATCATTTTTTGTATATCTCAATTTTAATTTGAATTTTGGCTAAGTCCAACCTCCTGATTCAAAAGTGCAAGGGTATTCACCCTTTGATTTGAAGCACCTCTTTGACAGTGTTGGTGATGCCTTTTATTTTTCTATCTTTTCATCTTCTCTTTGGACAATAGAGAATCTCAATTATCCTAGGTTGGAATTGACACTTTGAGAGATTGAACCATCATCAAGAATCTCTTTCTTTCATGTCAGTTACAATGAGGTACCAAGTCAATCAAGGGAAGCGACCCCCTGTTGCCTTTAGCTAGTTACCACCAGTTAAGACTCGTCAACAGCACAAGGGAAAAGAACCCCTTTCTGATCAATCTCCTAAAAGTGAATCTGAGGTTTGTTTTAATCCAAAAGGTAATCCTAGTGAAGTGAGCACCTCTTTAGCACCACTTTCATCAAGTATGGACATGAGTTACACTTTCACTCGACAACAAAGAGAAGCCATGAATCAAACTCTTGAGGATATTTTCCAATGGCATGGGAGTACTAGAGTGTATGGTGGTTCTTCTCATGCTAGTCCACCCGGGTCACCCCCCAACAAAACAAGGTATTTTGATTCTCATCAACGAGCTGAGAGACATTATAGGCAAACTCACTCAAATTCAAGGTCACAACACGAGGACTAGAACAACAAATCTAGTGACCATCACATTAATGCAGGCAACACAATAAGGCATTCAAGACAATTTTCTCCACTTAAAGATACCTCTTGATATGCAAATACAAGATTGAAAAGCATTGAAAGGGAGAAGCAAGCCTATCTAGATGAACAAGCTGTCAAAAAGGAGAAATTTAGACAACTAGAGGAAGAGGAACGTGCATTATTGGACATAAGAAAAAGAGTCACCCAAGAAGAAGAAGATAGGCTCTATGCACAACAACTCCAAAATCAATTTAATGGGAGGGGTACCAATAGTGGGACCAACTCACCCCCATCTACCCCTTCACCAAGTCCTAGAAGAAGGTCAAGGATGCCCTCAAGGTCCCCAAGTCCTAGAGGAAGAAGGACTTCAAGATATGATCACCATAGGAGACGGTCACCTCATAGACTTTCAAAACAACCCTCCCAATGAGCACATCATGGTTCACGACATGAAGGAAGTTATGCCAACTTTGATAAAATGGATTTTATGACTATGCAACAAGAACTAGCTTTTCAAGCATATGTGGAAAGATATGTGGAACAAAACAAGGACCAATTCCTAGAAAGTCTCATCAACAAAGGTGCTAAGGTCCCATATAATTTTGATGTCCACCAAAAGATTAAGAAATAGAATCCTTCAACCAATGAGGTGATCATGCAAATGCAAAATGATATAGAAAGGATAAGGGCTCCTAAGAGCACATTTAATTTGGACTCCATATGTCCAAACCCTATAGACAAAAGTGTGGTGATGATTGAATTTCCTAAGAAGGTTGAGTTCCCGACTTATGACAAATATGATGGCATTGGTGATCCTCATGACCATGTTAGACAATTTTATATAATGAGCTTTGATTTTCATCATGAAGACTCCTATTTAATAAGATTATTCCCAAGGAGTCTAAAAGGCCAAGCTATGGAGTGGTTCACCAACCTTACTCCTCCAGTGAAGACATTTAAAGAACTTGTCCAAATATTTGTCCAAAATTTTGCTTATAATCTATCTAGGTCAGTCACAATGCTTGATTTGTGCAAACTCAAACAAAATCAAGGAGAACCTTTTGTCACCTTCTTGCGAAGATGGAGACGGTTATGCTCAAAGTATCCTAGGACAATTCCTGAGGAAGAAAGAATAGACATCATTGTGAGTAATTTAATACCAGAGCTAAGGTATGAGGTCAGGAAGATCCCATTTAATTCTTTTGATACCATGGTAGAAGTGGCATGTCGCATAGAGGATGTTCTAAAAGAACAAGGAATTTTGGCTAAACCAACTAATAACAACAATGGCCAAAACAACAACAATAATGGTAATAAGGACAAAAATAACCCTTATTGGAACAAGAATAAGCAAGTGGTCAATGATGGAGTTGTTGACTCATCTCAACCTAAGAATGAAGGAGTTCTTAATCTCTCCAATGCAGTCCAAGCCATGAAGCTACAAACATCTTTAGCACAACAAGAGAATAAACCCAAGTATCAAGCGAGACCTAAAACAGAAAAGAGGCAATTTACCAAACTTGGGGACTCCTATGTAGACATTTTCAAGATGTTAATTGCTCATAATTTGGCACACCCCCAAGATCCTACAAAGCACCGCATACCAGATCCTAAGCCTCATTGGTGGGATGAGAAGGCCTTTTGTGTCTTTCACAATGGAATTGGACATAATATAGAAAATTGTTTTAAACTTAAACATCTTGTCCAAGATCTCATTGAAAGTGGATGATTACAAGTTGATGGTTTAACCACTAATGTGGATCATAAAGCTTTTAAAGAACCCTTGCCCAAATATGAGAAAGGAGAGAATTCTAGCAATAAAAATGGCAAGGCTGCTATTAACTACACCTACACAAATGCAGAGAATATTATTAACATGCTCAAAGTTGCTGATGATAATGTCAACATGATGAGAGGGAAAGACTCTTATAGATATGATGATGATTCAAATCCTATACCTGATGAAGGACCCGTTGTGGTACTAAGAGGTCCTCACTCATGAAGGATGTCTGAACCCCTCAATGCTGTCACCAGGAACTAGTCTCAAGCTCCCATTGTTATTAGAGGTCCTAGCTCTAGTAAATCTAAGCAGCCCATGTCAAAAGGTGCTCTCCCTAAATCTATCATTGGTCCTAATTCAAACTATAACCTTATTGATCAATTACAATGCACACCAGCGTAGATATCTATTTTTGAGCTTTTGGAATTGTCCCCTAGACATAAGCGTGTCCTTGAGGATGCTTTGCGAGAAACTAATATCCCTAATGATATAGATATAGATCAATTCTATAATATGGTCAACCACTTGGCTAGCCCTCACTACCTTACATTCTCAGAAGAAGATGACAAGTCATTAAGCCACCCACACAATTTGGCCCTTCATATAGAGGTTATGATCCACAAGACCCGTGTCAGGCGTGTGTTGATAGATGGGGGTGTTGGGGTTAATATTTATTCTTTGAGCTTATTGAAGGCCTTGGGTTATTTAGAAGAAGTCATTGATACAAGGAAGAAGATAACTATCAAGGCTTATGATGAAGCAGAACGTAGTTCTAAAGGATTGGATGTTCTTCCTATCCGAATTGGTCCTGTAGAGAAAGATATTTTGTTTCAGATTGTTGATGCCGGTCCTTTGGCTTACAATATTTTGTTAGGTAGACCATGGATACATGAGATGCAAGTGGTCCCATCTACTTATCATCAGTGTGTAAAGCTCCCTTACAATGGAATAGAAGTCTGCATACCTGGGGACAGCACACTGTCAGTCAACACAATTTCAGTAGGGTCTCAAATTCCTTTGAATAGGGAGGCTAGCACTTTTGATACTACATTTTAACAATGCAAGAATAAATTCAAGACCATAGATCTTGGTATGGGGGATTACAAATTGGATTCATTCACAAAATTGCCAATTTCCCCTAGGTCTTATGGCCAACCTTCTCAAGAAATGAAGCCCTCATCTTCGGCCATGACATTGTTCGATAAGTTTGTGGAATCCTCAGTTCTGATTCAAGAAGAAAAAGAAGAGGTTGTCATTAGGGACTAGATTTACCGAGAAGAGAAATACCTACATAATGAGAATTTTGCACCTTCCCCTAGAGCTTATGGGAGAGGGTATACATTGGTCAAGAATATGGGTTATCCAGGACATGGTCCCCTTAGTCATAGATTGGATGCTAAGGTTGAACCTCTTAACCATGCCCTTTTTGGATGAAGGAATAAGTCAATAGTTGGCTTAGGTTTTGAAAATAAGAAACAAAAAAGTGTCCCTGTCTCAGCTGCGATAGACAGTGACAATGACTCAGACTACACACCTAATCTTTCCAATCAACAAGACATGTCTGATGATTGGGTGCCTTCAAAAAATATCCTTTGGGGAGATTGAAAAGATTTAACAACTAACAATACTCCTATACTAGCTGTGATGGATAGTGACTATATGAATGTTAGATTGACAATGGCAAGTGTTGTTATCCTAGCTGTGATGGATAGTAACAATGCTAGTACATCACAAGGCCCAAATAATGATTCAGAGACACACTCACATGATTTCAAATGGGACTCACTTTCAGATGCAACAGTTGATTTGGACACAGATGTTGTCCATACTTAGAGTACTCAACCCAATGTGACCGATGAGCTTAGTGCAGGACTAGAGGATTGTACTCCTCGAATTGTCTTAGTGGACAACACTTCATTTGGTAGGACAAATCCTGACTTGGGTATCTTAGGAGGGGACTTGATGAATCCCAATTGTATGGTCACCAGAGATAACACCTTCCATATAAACAATGTTGAACCAGTCATTGACTTACCCCTTGTTCACTACGACCTAATTGACTGGTCTCAGCAACATCAAGAGCCTGAACTCCTCACTTTTTAGAATGACTACGAAATTGCCTGCTATCTGAATGCTCTTGAACCTATAGTCTCTTCCACCAGTGAACCAACAACAAGTATGTCAGAGCCTGATATTAAGTACCTCAGTCTAAAAATAAAAGAAAAAGAAAAAAAGAAAAAAAGGTCTGATGGCGAAAACCACTTTATGGCGGTGTCAGAACCAAAAATAGTAAAAAGAAAAGACATATCCAAGGGTAAAAACCTATTTGAGGTGCCTAAGGATGGGGTACTTAATAACTTGCCAAGCTACTTCCAAGACAGGTCATCAGTTCTCATTGAGCCTATGCAACCAGTGAATGTGAATACAGAAGAGGCTCCCCAAATAGTGCACCTAGCTCAGTCTCTATCAGCTGAAGAAAAAGAAGCATATACAAAGTTTTTGCAAAAGAAGAAAATCAACTTTGCTTGGACATATTCAAATATGCCAGGACTTGACACTAATCTTATTATGCATCATCTATCTATAGCTCTAGAAATAAAACCGGTTAAACAAAAGTTGAGGAAAATGCATCCTCACATAGCTCTCCTTGTTAAGGTTGAATTAGAAAAACTCCTCAGTGCAGGATTTATTAGAGCTATCGATTATGTCGAGTGGATCTCAAACATCATTCTAGTTTCAAAGCATGATGGATCCATTCATGTATGCACAAACTTTAGAGATCTTAACAAAGCATTCCCAAAGGATGACTTTCCACTCCCTAACATAGACATGATAGTGGATATGACCGCGGGCTATGAGATATACTCTTTAATGGATGGCTTTTCTGGATATAACCAAATAAAAATAGCTCCTGAAGATCAAGAGAAAATAGCCTTCACATGTGCATGGGGAACCTATTGTTGGAACGTCATGCCATTTGGCCTAAAGAATGTAGGAGCAACATACCAATGAGCTATGACCACAATTTTTCATGATATGATGCATAAGAACATGGAAGATTATGTGGATGATACCTTGGCTAAATCTAGAAAATGGGACACACACCTCGATGATCTGGAAGTAATTCTAGATCGCATGGCACAGTTTCAGCTTAGATTGAATCCAAAAAAGTGTGCATTTAGAGTAGCCTCAGGTAAACTTCTAGGATTCATAATTTCAGCAAAAGGAATAGAGGTTGATCCTGAAAAGGTCCAAGCTATATTAGATATGCCACCTCCAAGAAATGTTAGTCAGATGAGAAGTCTTCAGGGATGACTCCAATCCATAAGGAGGTTTATTTCACAGCTTGCAGATAGAGCACAACCATTCAATAAAACATTGCATAAGGGAGCCACATGTGCTTGGAATGACGATTGCCAAAAGAGCCTTGATCAAATAAAACAATATTTGGCTAATCCTCTGATTTTGATGCCGCCTATTCCTGGGAAACCATTGATTTTATACATTTCAGCAATAGAGTCTTCCTTGGGGGCATTGTTGGCTCAATTAGATGATACTGGGAAAGAAAGGGCCATTTACTACATTAGTCATACTCTAGTATCTTATGAGATCAATTATAATAGCATTGAAAAGTCTTGTCTAGCAGTAGTGTTTTCTTCCCAAAAGTTGTGACACTATATGCTTGCTCATACTATACATTTGGTTGCAAAAATTGATCCTCTTAAGTACTTGCTTAGTAAGGTTGCCCTCACAAGTAGGCTTGCCAAGTGGATGATGGTTTTATCTGAATTTGATATAGAGTACATTGAAAGAAAGGCCATAAAAGGGCAAGCTATTGCTGACCAATTAGCTGACTTCCCAGTTAAGGATAGTATGCCTATTCAGGTAGAATTCCCAGATGAACACATACTGTATATGACTACCCGCACTTGGAAGATGTTCTTTGATGGTTCCCACATGCAAAATGGATCAGGTGCTAGAGTACTATTTGTCTCTCCACATGGGTACAACATTCCAAAGTCTTACAAACTGTTATTCCCATGTACAAATAATATTGCCGAATATGAAGCTTTGACCAATGGATTGAAAATGGCTATAGAATGGAACATAACAGAATTACATGTCTTTGGGGATTCACAGTTAATTATCAACCAAGTCAATGAGGAGTATCAAACCAAGGATGATAAATTGGTACCTTACAAAAAGATGGTTGAATCATTGAGATGTTACTTTAAATTTGTGACATTTCAATAGATCCCTAGGACAGAGAACAAAGCTGCAGATGCTATGGCCACATTAGCTTCACTCCTTCAGTTGGAACAACATGAATCAAGATTCAAATTCTTGGTGGAAGAGCTACACCATCCCATATTTGACTCATCTGAAAGCAATGTCATTTGTACCCTTGTCACACATGAGTCTTCCTACTATGGTGCTATCTATTCATATCTATGCGATGGCATCACCTTTGACACTTTCAACCATTCTAAACATCGAAACCTCATCTGTAACACCTCTCACCACACCCTTATCTCTGGTGATTTATATAGGAGGGGTTTAGATGGGACACTTCTTAGGTCCTTGGAAAAGGAGGAATCCAACCAAGCGTTAGTTGACATTCACGAGGGCATTTGTGGTGGATACTCTAATGGTCTTGCCATGGCCCAAAGGTTGCTTAGGGCGGGGTATTACTGGCCCACAATGCAGATAGATGCAGTAGCTTTCTCTAAGTCTTTTGAGAAATGTCAAAAACATGGAAACCTGATTCATGCGCCAGGTAGGGAGCTAATTCCTTCCATTTCTCATTGGCCATTTCAGTGCTGGGCCTTTGACCTTGTTGGGAAAATTCACCCCAACTCATCAGGTGGACATAAGTTTATCATCACAGCTACTGATTATTTCATGAAATGGGTAGAGGCAGTCCCTCTTTCTATTGCTTTAGGAAAAATAGTTTCCCTATTTATTCTGAATCATATCATTTGCCAATTTGGAGTGCCTTCTAAGATTATTACTAATAATGGAGGTCAATTCAAGAACAAGGACCTAAAACATTTATGCAAGAAGTTTAAAATCAAACAGCATTGGTCCTCTATCTATTTTCCACAGGGAAATGAATAGGCAGAAGCCTCTAATAAAACCATTCTTAAAATCCTTCATAGAACAGTACACAAGAGTGGTAGGGATTGGCACTTACAAATCAATCTGGCACTATGGGCCTATAGAACTAGCATTTGTACACCTACAGGAGCTACTCCTTTTGCTCTTACTTATGGCGCTGAAGCAGTGTTGCCTTTAGAAGTAGAGATACCTTCACTTAGAATCTCTCTCAAAGGTTTGATTACAGATGAGGATTACCGCGCCATGAGGTTGCAAGAACTAGAACTTCTAGATGAGAAGTGTAAGGCTTCCTTTGATCACATGAGAGTATATCAGAAGTGTATGTCCAAAGCATTCAACAAGAAGGTTCACCCTAGGGAATTTTAGATAGGTGATCTTGTTTTGAGAGAGAACCCTAAGAATCAATAGAACAGAGAACAAAAGGGCAAGTTCAAACCTAATTGGCTTGGACCATACATTATTACAACAGCTTTTGGTACAAGTGCATATTTACTATCGAATGAAGATGGAGAACATCTCCCTGAGCCCATCAACATTTTGCACCTAAAGAAGTTCTATCCTTGATGCCCATTTCTGTCTGGGGCATCCTTTGTACATATTTTATTGATCCTGAAAAAAATACCAAAAAAATTGATATACGATGCTGAAAAAAATCTTAAAAAGCATAAAAAGTCCTGAAACAATACAAAAAAATCAAAAAATGCAAAAAATTAACAAAAACATAGAAAAAGTGCCTTGGTGAAAACTTGGAAATAGGCGCCTTGGTAGCAAAAATACAAAAAAAAGAAAAAAATCAAAAAATGAAAAAATTTCCAAGTGGTGAAAACCTGGAAATAGGTGCTACTTGAGGCCTTTGCACTCCTATTTGTTAGCATGCATCTTTGACACTGAACCTTTCTCCATCATGTCTTGAACCTATTTGACTTGGTCTGGAATTGGTCTTTATTTTTGTCTAGGGGGCATAACTGTCAGCATTGGTCTTTTAGGTGTGTTTGTCTCTTGGGGCAGTTCACAATAGGTGTTTTTCAACACCACCCCAAATAGTGTTTCTCAACACTACCCTTGTGTCGAGTGTTTCTTAACACTTATCAGATGTCTTACCCAATAGTCTAAGTATGATGCAATATTTCTCATTGGCAGATGTGATAACCAAAGTTTGACTCTATGACCCACACACACACACTTAGACAATCAACTCGCTTGAGATATGTTGACTTTATTTTTCTTTGTGTGTTGTCTATGAGGATTTCTTTGATAAGTGGTCTCTCCTTGAGAAGTTTTTGATAATGCATAGCTAGAAGACTGAGGGTATGAGAACATGTTTTCTTTCTTTATCTGCTTATGGGTATAGTTTTTTGATCCTAACTGTCATGAGCATTTATGCTGGTCCTACTTGACACTATGGATTGACAAGGTATTATCCTTGACTGTTTTGTGTGAGGCTTCTAGTTATCTTGAATTTCATGTGTCTTGATACAAGCATAATCTCTCCATATCAAACTTAGGTAATCTCACTGCATTAGTCATCTTGACCTCCATGTCTTTGATGCCTAGGTGGGATTTCCACATTTCTATCTGATAAAGATCATATTCAAATCCACATAGTTATGCTAGTGTGCATTGTATGATCTTACGACGGTACCAATAATGCTCAATGATGATAATTAGATGTCTATAGGTGTTGTGACCTTGCAAGTCAACCACTTTCATAGTAGCTTGCATTCTTAGGTTCATCATAGTTTAGTTTTTGCATCTTGCATATGGAGAGAGCTCTCATTTTTATCATCTACAGACTAGTTGGTCAATTGTGCTCATTTTCTGATTCTTCTTGATCATATCTTTCATTTCTGGTCTTTCATATCACATCCTTTTCTATTCCTATAGCATTTTGACTTTTTGACCAATTTTCAAAACTCCTTGAAATTGTGCAAAAATTGCACCCCTAGCTAATTTCGACGTTCTGGATCCACTTTCGGACTTGAAATCAAAATCTGAGGTTATCTTGCCAGTCAAAATTGCGTTTCAAATCTTCTCCCTCTTCTACACAGTTGACTGACCTTTTGAGGCATAATTTGATTTTCGATGGACTTTCTTCCTTCCATGTCTCTCAAATTTTCTAGTCTCTCATTCTCTCTATTTCTAGTCTTCTATTTCTATTCTTCTACTTCCTCATCGGGGCATGTTTCATTGACTAATGGTTATCTTGTTATCATTTATCTTTGATTATGATTTCATTTTGATTTGATCATCTTTTATCGATTTTTTATTCTCCTCTATCTGATTTCAATTTTGATTCTGAGGGGGTAGTACCTATGGGATTCTCATCCCTGATTCTCTTGATTTTCCTAATTCAGACATCTTTTGTGAGCTTTTGCTCAAAATTTGAGATTCTTATCTCTTACTTTGAATGTGATCCCGAATCAACCTCATGTTCAAAGGCCTTTGTTTATGTTTCTCTGGGTGTGATCCCGAATCGACCTCACATCTGAGTTGTTTTGTGATCCCAGATCGATCTCACATTTCAACTTCATTCTTTGACTACATGTGTTCCCAAATCGATCACACATTATTCAAAGAGGGGCAAATGTATGCACCCAAAAATGGTCACCTAGACTTTGGGCCCCATTTATTTGATTTATCAACCCTGAATCAGTTTTATCAATAATCAATATTTTCAACATTATCAATTTCTTAATCAAATCTTAATTTCGATCATATTGGATTTTTATCCTTGGATTAACCATTTTATCCTAAGCTTTTATTTACTTAAAAGGAATATTTCCTCCCCTTTTAATAAATAAAAAGCCCCACCTTTTCATCTTATCCTAAGTTGCACAAATAAAACACTATTCTTATTTTATAAAAAGAAAAAAAAAAGCACTTTTTGTCTCATATGGACATAAAGTCAACTCCTATTTTCCTATTGGAGAATACTTGTGCACATGGATTGCTCCTCTTTCAAGCTCCACCGTTGATTGAGACTTTTTGCCTCTTAATCTCCATGGTCCATTCATTTGCATTTCTTATAAAAGGAGAGCTCTCTCCCTCATTCTAAGACACTTCTTTTATGCTAACTCTATGCTGTAGGAATTCTTGAAGACTTTGGAGCTTTTTGGAGATCATTGTTGCATTACATCTTAGAGTTCCTCATTTGCTTCATAATTTAGTT
This sequence comes from Chamaecyparis obtusa, assembly GCA_027943335.1. Taxonomy (NCBI): domain Eukaryota; kingdom Viridiplantae; phylum Streptophyta; class Pinopsida; order Cupressales; family Cupressaceae; genus Chamaecyparis; species Chamaecyparis obtusa. The sequence goes on from BSBK01000215.1 coordinate 3,678,138, forward strand.
TCCATTCTTGCATAGTAGTTCATGTTTATGCTTTCATAGTTTAGATTTCACTTTCAAGCTTTAGAATAACTCACATAGCTTAATTAGGGGATTTGTAATCCATTGCTATTTCCTTTCATAGTTGCATTGTAATTTCATTTTGATAGATTAATCTTGCATATTCATATTAGTTTGCATTGCATTTTCATACCTTGATTCCATTTGGGGATATTGGCATTGTTTCCCTTATCTTTATTATGAATCTCTCATTGTATGGTTGACTAGCAAGGTCACAAGTTTGTAGCTCTAGCTGAGAGCAAATTCATTATAGTCCCTTGCAACTCCATGCATAGAGAGCTATGAGTCACTTTGAGAGGCCTCATTGTTAAGCAACCTTTCATGTAATGATTCATAGAAGTATGGTCACTTTTGACTCATACAACAACGAGATAAAATAACACTTAGCTAAGGACACAAGCCCCCAGGCTAAGGATTCTAACTCAACATATACGCACGAGGGTGCGAAAAGAAAAAAATGCAAAAGAGGGGTAAGTACTAAAATAAACCCAAATCAACTAGCATAAGAAACCTTGCTAAGAAATATTTCTCATACTAATATCATATTTGGAAAGCTATCATAAAAGCATAAATGATTACATAAGAAAGACAATAGCAACACTATAAATAACATAGCTTCATGATCCAGTCCTACTAGCATGAAAGCAAAAAGAAAGAAAAGAGAAAAGTGATTACCTCACCTAGTAAGATGCCCACCTTACCATGAATCACCATGGAGGGAGGGCCAAACAGGTGGCCAAACCTGATAGTTCACCCATGAACTGTGCTTGCAATTGTAATGCATCTTTTGACGGCTTCTGGAATACCCATAGATCCACCTTCTTGTATCACTATGAATATAAAATGCATGTCTCCTCAGGATTTAGCAACTTATGTGCATTACCTTCGGAAGATTTAGCATATTGGAAATGCATTTCTCTTCAGGATTTAGCAAATTATGTGTGTTACCTTCCAAGATTTAGCATATTGAAAATTGAAAAATGCATCTCCTCAAGATTTAGCAACTTATGTGCGTTACCTTCGGAAGATTTAGCATATTGAAAAAAAAAACTATAGTAAAAGGGAGACCCTATATATGCCCCCCTCCTTATCATGGAAGTTTACTAGACATGATAAGGAAGAGGAAGAGGATACCTACTTCACAATGCAAAGAGATATCCTATTTACAACAATGTATACCATATTCTTAGCGAGGGATATTGACCCCTACATCCAAGAGCATAGATAATCTTGAAAAGAATATGTCACACATGGAAAAAGGATCCTCAAAGAAAGAGATCTTATCAAAAAGACCTCCAGTAAAGAGGAGTGCTTTAGATAAAATATCATCTTTCAAAGATAAGCCAAGCAGGAACAAAGATTCAATCATCAAGCCCCTTTCAAACAAGAGGAAGAGGAATCTTTGAATGAGGGAAACAACTCCAACACCTAAGCAAGGGTAAGAGCTTATAAAGAACATCATTTGAAAAATAATGAAGAGGTGATGACCCAGGACAACAACCTCTCATATAAAAGGATATCCATGGTCAAAACATCAGTTAATATAATGAAATAATATTGCAATATAAACAAATACCACTAAGCTAAGTAAAGCAATTCCCTAGACAAAGAGAAAGAAAGACAAACCTTGCCCCCTAGGGATAGAGACAAGGGATATCTTTGCAAAACAAATGTCTTAGAAAAGATATCTTGAATAAGATCTATGGATGATTATAAACATAATATAAAACCATAGAAAGATAGGAGAGAAATAATACCAATTAAGCTCAAGACACAATATATGGTAAAAGCGTAATGGATCCTAGGAGACTGGATGAAAATACACCTCTTGTCCCCCAGTCTAGAGACAAGAGGGGAATAAAATTTATATTATATCAAAACAAGGGGAACCCCCTATATCAAAATTATGAAGGAATTGTAAAACTGTACGAGAAAAAGGGATAATCCCTAAAGCAGCTCTTTCTCTAACATATAACTTGAAATGTCTACAATCAGCAAGTAAATGTGTATTACGATAATGAAAAGGACATTTGTATTTGTATAAAGCATCTATCGGCATAGGCCTAAAGATTTCTTTCTTGGAATTCATTAACTCAACATATACCTTCTTAGCCACTTCTTGACGAATATTAGGGTTATCTAAGATAGGTGTAGGGAGAAGATCATGAAGAGGAGGACGATGATTAATATCACCTACCTTAACTTGAGATTGTGAACTACCAACACCATGCATATCCACTTTAGGGGGTATATGAATGGGATACTTGATACCATGCTCATTAACTCCAAGCCCTAAACCTCTATAACCTTGTTTAGTCATCATATTATATCCTGTAGTGTACATATCATGTAAAGCTTCCACATGAGGTGATTGTTTATCATGCTCATGAGTAAAGGTTGTATAAGGTGGAATAATAGGTTTTGAATAAGTTTCTTTACCCTTTCCTTTAATATCATCATGAATTGGAGGAGAAGTTAAATCAAATAATTCTTTCACATCCACATCCTAAACTATAGCTTGAATCCCATCATAAGTACAGGAAGAACGAGGATTAACAGATGGAGAATTAGGCATAAGATTAGGAATCAAATTAGGAATGATAGGATTAGGATTAGGTGTATCATCTACCAAATTCTTCACATAATCCAAGAGGATAATAATTGTACCACATGAATCCTTAATGAAAGTTTTGAATGTAGGAAGACTAGTATCAGTCAATTTCACAAAAGCATAAGCAAGTGCAAAATGAAGAGTCATCAACATAATGAAATGGATAATACTCTCATAAAAATCATAGGTTTGATAAATAGATGCTAAAAGAAGGGTAATAAAGAACATGACCACACACCAAAGCATCTTAAAGATCTTCATAGTAAATGATATACAAGAAATGTAAGAGCATAAAAGGGATCTAATGCAAGAAAAGATTAAACCATGAATCTAACACAATAGGGCATCTAAATCCACAAAAAGAAAAGGGGTAAGCTTGTTGGGTTCACCAAAAATGTAAGATATAAAAATATATCTTAGATTTATTTTTATATCTATATGTGATGTGTGTGGGAGGTATAATATAAGATCTATCCAAAAATCCAAATTCCCAAAGGAGAGATCCAAATTGATCAACCGCAAGGTTAATGCACAAAAGAATTAATCTATGGAAAATATGAATGGAGGAAACCTTATATTTTTCTATGAAAAGAATATGATGACTAAGTATGAATAAATGATGGAAAATGTTATGGACATGCAAACTTAATAAAATAGGAATACTTATCTTGACAAGAGGCTGATGAAGAAATCACTATTTTCTGATGTCTGTGCACAGTTTCGGGAAATTTTGCAACCTGTTCTGGACTGGAAATGCCGAGACAGAGAAAACCCAAAAAAATTTTATGTTTCTGAGGCCAGGTCATCCTTGACCTAGATAGTGGGGCAAGGTCTTACCCTGGGGTAGGATCCTGCCCCCTACAGCTCTGACGGAAATTTTGTTTGGGGATCTCGAAAGTTCACTGAAAAGGGTATCTAGATCTGTACTTCAATTTGTTGTCCCACACCTATACCTACAAGAAAAATGATTTTTTTGTTTGGATGAGGGGTTTTCCTTGGTCAAACCCCGGTTTGGAATCAACCTTAATAATGAAATTGAAATGGAGAATGCTAGCAAGTAGTAGAAATAGATCTAATAATGAAACTATGAAATACAATAGATATGCAATTGTATTTTAAATGTACACAAGTTTATTGATATGAAAACTTGAACATAACATTAGAAAATGTAAATCAAAACCTCCATGATTGCATGCTTGGAATCCACCTTGAGGGAAGAATGAATGGATCTTGAAGATGAACAAAGGATCTTGAAGGAAGATCACACCACCATGATGGATAGGTCTAGGGTTTGAATGATGAATCTTGAATGCTAGAACCAAATCCCTTCAAAGGCTTGAATGCTTGAATCCTTGATCTTCAATAAGGAACTTAAATGATTGAATGGATGATTGTTTGAAAGAGAATTTGATGGCTTGTGAATATCTCCTTGAGAGCTCTTGATTATGAAGTTTCTTGGTGAAAATGAGAGGAGGAAAGCTTCCTTTTATAGTGATCTAGGGCACAAACTTATAGAGAGGATGACATTAGAGAATTAAATACCAATTAACCTTAACCCCTAGAAATGGACCTAGATTAAATGCAATTTAAAGATTTACCATTCCAAAACCCGAAATGGCCGAACCGGAAGCGGGAAAATAAAACTTTCTGAAGCCCGACATCCCATAACTCCCAAAATTTGAAAATTGGACTCGGGGTCAGGGATGAGGTAGTCTCTGCCCTAGGTCAGGGATGAGGTCATCCCTAACCTAGGTTAGGGACTAGGTCTTCCTTGACCCACTGGGTCATCTTTGACCCAGACAGTCAGAAACTTTAGATTATCAAAGAAAACTGTCAGAAAAAGGCCGAAAATAAGGGGGAGAGAAGCAGAACAGGGGGGAAACTGCCAGATCCATGCAAAGACCTGATCAAGGTGCTTGACATGACCCCATACCACTTACTCGGAGGGATAAACACTCTTAACATGGAAGTGCTTCCATTTTAAGATGATACAACACTAAATTTATGTATAGACTTATTTATATAATATATGTGTATGTTTTTATATATGCATATATATAGTTTTATATACATATAAATGTGTGCCTCTCTCTCTCTCCTTGTCATATTATCTCTATCCCCTCCCTCTCTCCTTATCCTATTATCTATCCTTTCCTATACCCTTCTCCCTCTCCCTCCCTCTCCTATTCTCCCTATACCTCTCTCTCTCTCTCTCTCTCTCTCTCTCCTACCTTCCTTCTTGGGTTCCTATTTTAAAGAACCCATATGAGTTATAGATAAGTAGAGTTGAACCTCTAATTTTTCATAACCCATACCCATGGGTTATGAGGAAATGTTAATGTTTGTTTTAGGTTTCCATAAACCATACGTGTTATGATAAAATATATATAATATATTCCCAATGGCCTAGAAACCAACACTACAAGTTGTTTGAAGGTCCCACTGCACTATTTGGCATCATTTTTTTGGACAATAACAATGGGGTTTGTATTTTTCATCAATTTTTCTTTGAAATGATTGATTTTTTTAATTTTTTGGTTTGTTACTTTAGATTATAATAAAATGATGCTCATTTGTTATTTTTATTTCTATTTGATTGTGGAATTTCATCATGATTTTATGCACATAGGACAATCAATGTTAATGTAATGGGAAAGAAAAAGAGAGGAACAAATGTACAATAAGAGGTAACAAAGATAAGACAAAGGGAGTGTTTGAGGAGATTATGTGGAGGTATTTCATGTAATGCTCCTAATGAAAATGATGAACACACAACAATCCAAATTGACATGATAAATGTACCTAATGCACCAAATCAAAATGATCAACATGCACCAATTCAAATGTACGTGATGAATGCACCTATGAGTGCAATGACCACAGTCTATTTCAAATCAATGTGATAAATGCACCTAATGAATTTGAATAATATACACCACTTCAATTTGATGATATTAACGCACATAATCCACCTAATGAAAACCAAGAGCATGCACGTATCTTAACACCTCCTAGAATAATTCGTAGAAAACCAAAGTTTCTAATTGACATTGATGAAGATATTGTGAGGCCAATGCATGATAAATTTTTTGAAAGAACTTGTAGAAGAACGGTTAAAATAATTTGGAATAACTATTTTTAGAATTTAAACCAAAGTGAAGATGCCAATTAGTTGTTGAAATGATTAAAAATCTGAAATTTAGAGAGACAATGAGAATTTTGGGGTTAAGAACAACAAAAAATAGTAGTGAAATAACTATTGTGAGAAATCTATTTGATGCATACCAAACCATTGGTATGAAAGCATGTAAAAAATATGCTAATGTTACTTGGCATGTCCTCACATCAACCATAATGGGAAAGGAAATGAAAAAATCTCGTGTAATAAGCAAAACAAGCAAGTCATTAAGGATAAGTAGAAAAACATTACACAATGCCTTAGAGAGGCGAGATAAAATTGGGGATCCTAACAATAATTCTCTTTGGTCATTCTCGGGTAGACTCCCACACAACGACAAGGTTGTTGTTGATGCACTAAGAATGTTAATTGACAAATTTTGGCATGACAACACAAGGGTTTCACCCAACCAAATAGATGTTGTTAGAAGGAGAATTGGACTTAGAAAATGTGAACCACATCCAAAACACTATTTAGACATGACTCAGACACAATTTTATGAAAGGTTTCTTAAAATATTTCCTCAGATTAAAATTATCCAAAGATTTTTTGAGATGACAAAACCATTTTATGTTAAGATTAATCATGCACATACTATGTATTGTTGTAGGGTCCATGTTGAATTTTCTATGCATTATGATATCTATCGTTATATATGTTGTACTTTCCACACTAACGATGTTTTGTAGGAATGTGGTCTACAAGCACCTCCTAAGTGACCGAGAGAATTTATTTCAAGTGTACTATGTAGAAAAGATGACAGGTGCATTTACTATAAGATGATGTATTTGAAAGGATTTTGTCCTACATGCAGTGGTTTGCAACAATTGTCTAGATGCCTACATCTAGATAGCACACATGAAATTGGTAAGACACTAGTTTCTATTGGAAAATACAAGCCAATTACATATGGTGTTAAAGATGGAAAATAATTAAAGAGGTGTGAGTTAGTGAAAAGGGATATATGCGTAGCTGATTTTATGAAGACGTTTCAAGAGAAACTAGTTTATGAGTACATAGGTCGCACACATAGAGCTAGGTGGTTAGATGAGAAATTAAAGTTGTGTAAGGACACTTCCCCAATGGTACTATTGTGTCTTTCATTTTTTTTCTAACAATTATACACTGAAAGCTCAAAATGAAGTGCAACCTATGTGTTACTACTCTACACAAGTTATTATTTTTGTACACATAGCATTCATGCATGCACATGATATCATAGAGGAGGAAATAAAGGTTATAAGAGAGTATCACTTCTATATCAGTGATGATTATACTCATTACTTAGATATTGTGCAAGGATTCTTTACAATCTTCTATTATAGTTTAAGGGAAAGAGGTATAAGATACAACCAACACTTAATATGGTCAGACAATTGAACTACACAATTCAAGAATGCAAGGATGTTCTACTTGTTGAGTAGTCTGCATGTGAAAAGTGGTGTAAAACATTTTTGGAATTTCACTGAGGTAGGGCATGGAAAGGGAGAGCATGATGGTGTAGGAGCACGTGTGAAAATATCTCTTACTAGAGAGGAATTGAAGTATGAAGGTGGCACAATGTTAATAGATGCATAAATAATTGTGCAATGGTGTTACAACTCTACGTTGAGACTAGGTAATGCATGTAACTCTATGGTTTCTGTATTTTTTTGGTTGATATGTGAATCTAACATTAAAAACTATCTAGATTGTTGTACACTTACAAGATCAAGCAACATGCATTCATTTAGAAGTTCAAATGCAACATCATTAGCTATTTATACTAGACAAATTGCATGCTTTTTCTCTTTGTGTATGCATTTTGTGTGGGATGAATGTGAATCAAAAGAGTGGGTTGAACAATGGTCTTGTAGACCTTTTGAAACCCTAGATACATATAAACTTCCCAAAGAACTACAAATGAACCAGTTTGAAGCATCAGTGGATTTTGACCATGTATTAGACCTAGTTGAACCAGGTAATTTCTCTAGATTTCGTAGGTTAAATCAATTTTAAATCTTGATTTTGGTATTAACTAATCCTTATATTAAATGCAGGTCATGTATATGTAGTAGTTCCATATGAGAAAAATGAAGAAGGAACATATTAATTTTTATGTCATTGTATTGAGGCCAAAAAGAAATTGACAAATACAGTCATTAATGGAGAGGGTATTCAGTACCCAATAGGATTTGTTGTTGTCATAGGGACATGGCCTAGAAGGTACCATTGTTGTGTCTAGTTGTATTCATACTTATTAAACTCTTTTTATTACACTTTTCATTGATTTGGTTATTAAAATCTATAAAATGCAGGTATCCTATCAAGAATTCTAATGTCTGGTTGTTTGAGGACTTTGAGACACATAGAAATATTCTTCATTAGTCTAACCTTATTGCTGCAAAAAATATTCAATTGATTAAGTATTGTGGAAGAACTCTTAACAATAATTTGTGGAAAGCTCATGAATCTAACCATGAGGCAATACTTGACACAATAAGGGTTAGAGCTAATCCAAAAGGTTCTCTTGACTAATTTTTGGCAATCTAGAAGAATGATTCTACAATATGGTAGAATGATTTCAACAATTTTGTGTATATCTTCGAGGTTCTCTATGTACATATTTAGAGGCCAATTTTTGTACTTCAAAATGACAATGAGATGTAATCTGCATAAATAAATGCCAAATTTTGTATAAAAAAGGACTACCATGTGCATATTAGATGCTAATTTTGATGTAAAAAAATGGCAAAGAGTTATCCTGTGCATGTTAGATGCCAATTTTTGTATATAAAAGGTGCAATGAGATTCCATGTACATATTAGATGCCAATATTTATGTAAAAAAAGGGCAATGAGTTGTCATGTGCATGTTAGATGCCATATTTTGTATATAAAAGGTGCAATGAGCTGCCATGTGCATATTAGATGCCAATTTTTGTATATAAAAGGTGCAATGAGCTGCCAAGTGCATATTAGATGCCAATTTTTATGTAAAAAAAGGGCAATGAGCTTTCATATGCATGTTAGATGAAAAATTTTATATATAAAAGGTGAAATGGGCCTAATTTGCAAATATATTATTGAAATACATGTATTCAATCCTCTCAATTCTTACCTTTAAAGAATCTTGCATTTACTTTTGAACTTTATCTTTTATTTTCTACATTCAACAATAAATAAGTGTGAAATATATTTGAAATTTTCTTACTTAAATATTAATTACCAAATGTAAGAACATGTTCAAACATATCTTTAAAAAAACTATTCTTTAAACACCATAACATGGATGTGAATGCAAAAACTCATCATATGAGCAACATTGACTATCTTTCAATCCATTCATCGTGGGACGAATTCGTTTGCTCCATTGGCTCTGGTTTCCCATGTAAACACTAGTGACAACTCCATCTTGTACACAGAGTCCCTCAAACATTTGCGAGCACACCGGACCAGAGTCTCCCTAAGGGTCACTAAGAAACATTAGAAAGTGATCTTTCTTGGGGCATATCTCAGATCTCATGTCAGGTATCGATGAATCGTTAGGTGCTACATGACCATGTTATGGAGGCCTAGATTTACCTATATTAGTTTTGAGAGATTCCCCTTCATTTTAATTTGACATCCCTACCTCGGTTTATGTCAAAAGTTGCAATGTTGCTCAATTGAAATGCGCAACACTGGCTATCTTTCAATCTATTCACCGTGGGATCGAATCATCTTCTCTATTAGCTGCGGTTGGCCAGGTAAACTCTAGTGACAACCCCATCTCATACATGGAGTCCCTCTAACGTTCATGATCATACTAAACCAGAGTTTCTCTAAGGGTCACTAAGAAACATTGGGAAGTGATCTTTCTTGGGTCATATCTCGGAGTTCGTGTGAGGTATCGATGAATCGTCAAGTTCTACATGATCGTGTTATGGAGGCCTACATTTACCTATCTTATTTTTTGGGATATTTCCCGTCATTTTAATTTGACATCCCCATCTCGCCTACATTTAGCCCGTCTCACCCACGGAGTCCCTCCAACGTTTGCGAGCACACTAGAACAGAGTGTCCCTAAGGGTCACTAAGCAATATTCATAAAATTAGGTATCTCACACTTTTCACCAACTTGTACCAAAAAACAATCCACAAGAAATAGAAACTAGTGCAGGAGCAGCTAAGGCTTGGAAGATTACCAAGGGGTCACATGGATGATGTTAAGCATTTGAAGACTATAAGGACTGATGAGGCTAGAATTTGTCTTTTTTTTTTATGTTGTTTTTATGCTCTGTTCTGAGACATTTCCAAAACACTTGTGTGACTTTTTAGGTGCTTGAATTTGTATACATACTATAAGTACATATAGATCCACAAACTTATGGATAGAAAATAGTTGACATACCTTGCTAATATTATATATATGCTGCAGTATTTCATATAATTATTTTAATGTATGTATTAACATTTGGATTAAATTGACTAAGTTGAATACTTGAATATACATGCATACACTAATAATCTGCCAGGATAGAAGGAATGACTGGAGAGTAAATCGGTAGCATTGACAAGGAAGTGATGAAGTTTCAGCCACGATGAGAAAAACCATTAAGACAACCGTGGGGCATGCATGAAGTATTGAAGGAATGAATGCCTCAGGGAATATAGGGTCACAACTATGATAAATCTCCTCTAAAATCAATATTCTGTTGAAATGGTTGTTTAGTCTTTATGATCTTCCATTGTGGGCTATCACATTCTCCTTTCTTCATGGATGAATCAGTCAAAACTTATCTGAATGTTCTTATGTCGATCCTATATATATAGGGATATGATTGTTGGAAATCTACTTAGACAAATGATTGTACTATTGTTATATTAGAAAGAAAGTTACTCTTTAGTTCCATGCACTTCTCTTTTATGATGTAATCAATTTTCTGAATATATAAAATGGAGTAATTCTGAGTCATATTCTGTGTTTGTAGATAATAGAAACCAACCAAGGGGGCCCACTTGGGATGCAAATTAGAGTAGAGTAGAGTAAGTAGTTTAACTATTTTCAGTATTTGAAGTAGCATTCACTACTTTCTCCTATAACATTGTACATGTGTATGTTCCTGTAGCACTTGTAGAGATAGTCATAGTACATACTTTGGAATGAAAGAATAGGTTGAAGTTAAACTTATGGTTGTTTGCATCAATTTCATTTATTTAGTTATGTGTTTTACTTTCCTATAGCAATGGCCTAGGTCTTTCTATGCATTTTCCTTCATGCAGCTTAAGTAAGATGACTTTATGAGAGGCTTAGTGCACAAACCATGTTGTCCCGTTTCAAGTATACATCCATGGGTTGACAATTTAAATGCACTATGTGGTAGGGAAATAATACCTAGTCTGAATACACTATTCCTAGGAGAAGCTTTGGCATGATATTATTACCTATTATGGGGTTGTTCATGTTTGGTGTCATTTTCAGGGATGGTGTCAAGCTGAGAATCCTATTGAGTCATTTTAGATAGTTCATTGTTTTCTAAATGATATTTTTTTTAAGTCTGAACTTGCTTCACAAGTTCATTTAACCACTTGCATGCATCAAAGGGGAAGAAGAAGAGATGTCCATGGCAAATTCCTCCCAACATAATCTCTTAATTTAAATGAAGAGTCTACAAAAGTCAAATTACCTTTTGTTGATGCGAGTCTAGAATTTCCTCTAGAAACTTCATCTGTAGAAGACCCATTTGATCCATCTGACCTTCGGCCTTTTGCTGAGATTTTGGCCAGTTTTCTTGCAAATTTCACCTCAAGTGCACCAATTGCTAATAATCCTCTGACCGTAAACATTTCCCAATAGCAACTTCACTCCCAATTACCTGCATTAATGGCTCAACCCACATTTCCATTTCCTCTTCCTAGCCTTATCAATAATGCTAATATCAAAAACATACCCACTATTTTGTTACCAAAGTTTTATGGCCTAATAACTGAGGACCCTAACACCTTTTTGTTTGAGTTTGACATTCTCTGCCAAATTTTTGACTATAACATTGATATTCATAAACTCAAGTTGTTTCTAGCAACATTAAAGGAGTCATCCCTAAAAGATAGTTTATGGGATTAAGGGCTAATGCAACAATTGACTGAGTTGAAATGTAGACCCTGTTTCTACAAAAATATAAAGAATATTGTAAGGGGGGTGATTTAAGAGGGGATGACATCTTTCAAATGTCAAAAAAATAAGATGAAACTCTGGAAGATTACATTTCACGCTTCTTGTACAATCTTCAGAAGAATTAATCCTCAACATGCATTGCAGGAGGATTCACAAAAAACTCATCTTTTTGAGAGGAGTAAATGAAAAATATCTCAAAGCATTAGACCTTATGGCTGGAGGAGATATATCTCAATCTTCTTGGGATGATCTCAAGAAAATCTATCTAAAATATTCAAGATCAGTAGTAAAGAAGGGTAGAGGATTTTGTCCCACACTTACAAAAGGAAATAGTTCTGGTATATCAAAGATGGAAATCTCAAATTTATTGTCAGATTTCAAACAAGACATTATCAACTATGTTGCCACCCACCTGGATACAATGGAAGCTAAAAAGAAGCATGAAGAATCTGAGGCAAAGCTAGCAGAGTACTTCCCCCATTGTAGACAATAAAAGAAGGATTGTTAATGCAAGCTGGTAGAAAATTTAGAAACAAAACATATTCCTACTGAGTTCAGGAAAATAGAGGGAGAGGATGAACAAGTCTTCTTCATTGCTCAATGTCAGCCATGGTGTCCATGACAAGGTATGCCTCAGGACGCTTTCCAATATTTTAATAATTATTGTAGCCAATGGAAAAACTAGAATTCCTAATATCCTTCACATTCCTTCCAACCTGTTTGGATTAATGCCTAGCCAAATACTCAACCAAACCAGTGGTATAACTCCCAGTAACCCTAATGGCCACAATCATAATCTCAAAATCAATGGCAACCACTGTAGGGGAATTGGAAACCATATAATCAATGGAGGGGACCTCAACAATGTCCTAATCAGAATCCTCGCTACCAATCATTACCACCCCTAGTTCCTCAATCGACACTTATGCCACCTCCTGCAGCCACAAATCCTTCTCCACAGCCAATACAATTACCTGCTCAACCACAAAAAAATCCTAACAATAAGCAAAAACAACTATTTTATACTACTAAATCTCAATAGTATCCTCCTTATGTATTAGACATAACTAACATTCACTTGAGATTTGAAACTACTCTGCCAACACCAAAACCCCTTGTTATAATGAAAGTACCAGACACTCTTGCAACATCAACACCACTACCAGAAGCTACTTTGCCAAATACAACCTTACCAACTAATATGTCAAGTCAAATTGATGCTCAAATCCTAGCTAATCCTCCTTTTCCTCAGAGGCTTAGGATGGACAAACCTATGCTCCAAGAAGAAGCACCATTTGACATCCTTGACCAATTGAAGAACATGCATATCTAAATCCCACTATTTTAGGCTATTAAAGATGTTCCTCTCTATGGAAAATCCATTAAAGAAGCATGTCTTAAGAAACCTAGAAGAAAGAAAAAGGATCCCCAAATAGTACATGTTATAGGTCAATTGGCTGATATAATGTTGGGAAAGATAGTGATTCCAAAGTACTCTAATCCAGGAAGCCCAATTGTTGATATAATAATTAATGGTCAATCAGTGAAGAATGCTTTGATAGAATTAGGTGCTTCTATTAATATAATGACCAAGGATACTATGCATAGGCTGAGTATAGAGGGATGAAGAACAACTCCAATAGTTTTATAACTTGCAGACAATTCTACTATCACCCCAGATGGCATAATCAAAGATATAGTAGTCACATTGGATTTCTGGGAATATCCTGCTGACTTTATGATTCTATCACCCAAAGTAACTCTTGTTGGTTATCCAGTAATCCTTGGATGACCATGGTTAGTGATAACATATGCTAATATTAGTTGCAGATCAAGAAATTTGACCATCTCCAATGGCCAAACAATCAAGAAGTTATCTTTATATCCTCCAGCCCAACCTCAAGCTGATTTGAGCACTCCTATTTGGCCAAACTTGGGAGATGAGGAAGAAGAAATAAACTCTATTTCTCAACTAATGATGTTACATAGAAAATGTTTTTTGAAACTACAAGAAGATGATGGTTTCCTTCAGAGTATCCTTATGAATGATTGTGTTATAGCAAAAGATATTTCTCAAAGCTCAATTTTGCAATTGACTACCTATGAAAATTATGCCTTACCAATAGAACCTGAAATCATCCATCAATTACTACCTTGTGAGATATCAACAAGCCCTATATCAAAAGCATCAATTCAAGAGCTAACAACTACTGTAGAACTCTCACTTGGCCACAATCTTCATATCAACAATAAACTACCACAACAAAAATTAACATTGTTAACCCAATTCCTATGTAAACATGAAAAATCTTTTGCTTGGGACTATGGAGATATGAAAGGATTAAGCCCAAAACTCTGTACACATAGGATTTACATCAATGAAGGTAGTCTACTACTCTATCAGCCTCAGAGAAGAATCAACCCAGTTCTTAGAGAAATTGTAAAAACTGAGCTACAAAAACTACTAAATGTTGGTTTCATATATCCAATCTCCAATAGTAAATGGGTTTCACCTCTTTTAATAGTGCCTAAGAAGGGGGGTAAATGGAGAATATGTGTAGATTACAAAGAGCTCAATAATGCAACAAAGAAAGACCATTTTCCATTGCCATTTATTGATCAAGTTCTAGATACATTAGCAAGTAAAAAGTACTTCTCATTTCTTGATGGATATAGTGGATACAATCAGATTAGCATTGCTCCTGAGGATCAAGAAAAGAAAACATTCACATGTCCTTGGGGAACATATGCATATTTTGTTTTACCATTTGGTCTATGTAATGCACCGACAACATTTCAGAGGGTTGTGATCAACATTTTTGCTGATATCTCACATGACTGCATGGAGATTTATATAGATGACTTCACCACATTTGGTATCACTTTTGAAGAAGCCTTGATGAATTTGGAGAAAGTTCTGATCAGATGCAAAGAAAAAAATCTATCTCTCAACAATGAAAAATGTTTCATGATGATGCAAGAAGGAGTTGTATTAGGGAATTTCATCTCAGAAGCTGGAATACAAGTGGATCCTTCAAAAATAGAGGTAATCCTTACATTACCTACACCTACTAAGCAAAAAGATGTTAGATCCTTTTTAGGAAATGCTAGATATTATAGATGTTTCATTCAAAACTTTAGTCAAATAGCCAATGTACTATACACCTTACTTACAAAATAAGTCAAGTTCATATGGAACCCAACTTGTGAGGAGTCATTCATGTAGCTTAAAAAACTTCTTACAAAAGCACCAATACTAAGAGGCCCTGATTGGAATTTACCATTTAATATACATACCGATGCCTCTAACTATGCAATAGGAGCTATCCTAGGCCAAAAGTGTGATAAACATGAAATGCCATTTACTATATCAGTAAAAGTCTACATGGACTAGAGTTAAACTATACAGACACATAAAAAGAATTACTGGTAGTTGTCTATGCTCTGAATAAGTTTCACTACTATGTAACATGATATCCAATATTTGTTCATACTGACCATGCTACCATAAAATATCTTATGAATAAACCTGCCATTTTAGGTGGGTTATCAAGATGGCTTCTTCAGTTACAAGAATTTGATCTAACAATAGTAAATAAGTCAGGAAAAAAAAATGTTGTAGAAGATTATTTTTCTAGACTACAACATGATAATACAGATACCTTTGTGATAGATGACACATTCCTAGATGAACATATGTTCCACATTGCAATCAAGAGCCCATGGTATGCTGATATAGCCAATTACCTTGTAGCTGACAAGATGCCTACACACTTCTCTCCTAAGGATAGGAAATTGCTAGTTGAGAAGAGCTTTCAATATTCTTGGATTGACAACACATTGTTTTACACTGGCCCAGACCAAATCATGAGAAGGTGTGTATGTGAAGATGAAACATATGACATTCTGCATGCTTGCCATGATGAACCCTATGGAGGACACTTTGCAGAAAAAAGGAAAGCTATGAAAGTATTAATAACAAGTTACTATTAGCCCACACTTCATAAAGATGCAACCAATTATACCAGAAAATGTGATAAATGCCAAAGGATGGGCTGTCCTACAAAATCAGATGAAATGCCTCTACATCCACATGTGGTTTTTACACCATTTGATAAATGGGGCATGGATTTTATTGGTCCTATAGACCCTCCATCTAATGGAAAACCATACATCTTGGTGTGCACATATTATGTCACAAAATGGGTAGAAGTGAAGGAAATGAAGTATGCTCGTGACACCAAAGTAGCAGAATTCCTGTATGAAGAAATATTCACTCGCTATGGTGTACCAAGGGAGTTAGTGATTGATCAAGGAGAACAATTCACATCCAATCTAATATCAGACCTCATGAATGAATACAACATCAGACAAAATAAATCTAGTCCCTACCATCCAAAAGCCAATGGTCAGGCGGAAGTCACCAATAGAGAAATTGAAGCAATACTTACAAAAATAGATCAACTTAACCGCTGAGACTGGAGCATCCATCTCTCAGAAGAAGTCTAGGCATACAGAACCACATGGAAAAAAACAACCAAACTAACTCCATTTGAATTACTATATGGAAAAGCAGCCATGCTCCCAATTGAATTTGAACACAAAATATTGCAGACTGCTTTGAAGCTGAACATTGACCTTCCCGCAACACAACATGAATGACTATTGCATCTCAACTCTTTGGATGAGATGAGGAAATTTGTATTAGAGTGCACATAAATAGTCCAAAAATAAAGGAATAAATGACATGCCTCCCACATCAAGAAAATATAGTTCAAAGTAGGTGATTGGACACTATTATTTTATTCAAGATATCAAGAAATACAAGTCAAATTACAAACAAGATGGTTAGGACCATATGAGATAAATCATGTCTTTGACAATGGAGTTGTTCAAGTGACAACAATTGATCCAATTCATTTTAAATTATTGGTCAATGGTCATAGGCTTCGTCTATACCATCAACCACAAACCAAGGAAGAATTCATGCAATAATTTCAAGAAGCTGACCCAACAGTGCAACATGTAATACCTCCTACAACAAAAGGTGTCAACCTTCTTCCTACAGCTTCAACTTAAGATCCTTTTGGGTACACCCATAATAAATACTTCATTTTAACTGAAGTCTCATTCTCCATTCACTTTCTTAATTCTTCTTTCCAACACACCTCATTTCTTTAGCTTCCACCCACACATACTCCACGTCACCCAAATTTCTTAATTGTCTAAGCTTTCAATAAATTCCACATCAGCACATGAACACATTCAACAACCGTACATTTCATGATGAATTCCATTCTCATCCATTCTAGCACATTTGACAACAAAATGATGGGTACAAATTTTCAATTTATTTCCACTTTTAGCACACACATTTCGATAATTATATCTAATACTGCATATATTCATATCATATGGCATTACACCCATTTTCCACCTCTTGTGATGTACGACAAGTGTGGACACTTTTAATTATTTTGCATGGGGCATAGAAGTGTATTAATTATTAAGTCACTATTTTTTGTACCTATCATCCCAAATTAGATTATGTCAGCCCAAATATGTACTTATGTGTTATGTCATTAAGTACTTGCATTGTTTGCACACGTATTGTACCTAAATTACCAAATTATTCTTGATTCCTGATTGACGTAACCCTAGATGACATAATCAACTTGTGTGGAAGTTAATTGTACTTAAAGACATAATTCCTTGCCATAAAGTGTCATTATCACTCATACTACCCATTTTTCAAAAATAATGCAACATAGAGATTGAAAGGGAGATGTAGTTTGAAGTGTAGTTAGGAGCCTAATTGAAGGGTATTTCATAAGGATTTAAGAAATTGGGGGTTTCAGAGCACAAAGGAAGTTGTAAATTGGTAGACTGAGAAAGAAATTTGGAGAAGGAATTCTGAATAATGGGAGGCTACTTGTTACGACATGAACTAGTGGTTCATACTATTTTTCTCACTGATGTGGAAGCTGTCTGAATATTTCATTCTTGCAGATGGCTTCGATATTTCTTGAAGTTGTCATAATTTGATGAGGACGTGGCTACTAAATTTATGAATACATTTGAGGAAGGGGAAGCAAATGTATGGAGTTTGATGGTTTTGTCAATAGAGGAATGCATTGCGGAAGTGACGGGCTTGCCGACAATTGGGGAGCATTACCCCAATGAGCATGATGCCAGGTCAGCATGAGCTCAGTTCACTCTTCCTTCCAACCCTCCTCTGGAATTAAAAAAATAAGGTTGTAAGCACATGTCACTTCCTACTCCATTAAATGAGCTATCATTGCACATTATAAGGTACTTCACCTGTGAAGGAATATTTTCCCATTTGTATGCACACCATTTTAAATTATCAGTTGCATCAAACATAATTTTCAAGTAAATATTCCAAATTTTCTATACATGTGAAGCATTAGTGTTGAAGAAACTCAGAAGGGTAAAACAAATTTCATTTCACATCATGCCCTAGTCAAACTACTAGTTGAAAGATATCTTAGAGATGTGTCTTCTTTGGCATGGGAAAAATTTGTTTGAGTCAAAACCTTACAACCTCAAGATGAACCCATTGAACAACCAAATCTAGAGAGTGAAATACCCTCTGAACCAGTTGTTATTTCCCAAGAAAGAGAATCTGAGAATCCTAAAGAAAAGGAACCTTCCCCTATTCTAGAGGAAAATATACCTACCTGATCCCAGAGAAAAGGGAAACAAAAGATTGGTGAAGGAACTCTAGTTCCTGAAATAGAACCCCAAAACCCTATAGTTTCAAAAAGTAGGAAAAGGAAATTGGTTCCTACAACAACTACTCCTGGACTAGAGAGACCAAAGAAAATTGTGGAGGTAACATAAACTCCTTTGAGAAGAAGTTCCCTAGATAGTCAAGTCATTCCATCATAAAAGCCTACTATAGAGCCTCATATTTCTTATGTTTTAGATGATTCTCCAATTCAACCAAATATTTTAGATCCTCCTTAGAATGCAAATGACTCATCTCCTAATGAGCCTCCAACACAAAAAAGTAGACCTAAAGAAGAACTCAAATAGTTCAAGAGGACCATCATGAGGAGATTCAGTTACCTCAATCACCAGTCTATTCTTGTACTAAGAATGCTATAGTACCTTTCAGAAGAACTTGGTACACATATTATCTAGAGCATGCCCATATTCCAGAGAAACTATAGAAGACTCAAGCATAGGAGGTTGGCCCACCTACGTTGCAATCTATTCTCTTTAGTCTATACACTCAGTTTATCTTTAAGAACACTTTGTGGAGAGAGGAAAGGAAAAAGATACAAAAGGAGATTGATGATTAGAAAGAATAAATTGAGGACCTAAAAGAGAAAATAGAGAAACAAAAAAAAAAGATGGATCATGCCCTAAAATTGGTTGACCAAATCATAGCTTATAGGCCTCCCTTGAGGGTATATGCCATTTTCTTAAAATAGAAATTCCTCTTGTTCCAATTAATGATGGCTATCTAGGATAAAGACTAAGTTTAGAACAACTAAAGAATTTTATGGTTTATATCAGACACCTCTTATTTGGTAGCAGAACTTTCTTTGTGAGTTGTATCTTCACAATTTCATTATTCCAAATGGAACTGATTGGAATCCCTTACTTTACATAGGAGACGTACATCTAAAAGAATTGATGTCATGGATTCACAATGAAGCCAATTATGAAAAACACATGGATAATTATAGGGATTAAGAAAAATCAGAGCATTTACCTTTGAGGGCTGAATCTAGTACGCCAAATGTTCTACTGAGAGATTGGTTCACACTTACCTATGGGAAGACAAAACCAGAAACCAGAGACAAGATTTTTGCTACCAGAGATAAATTCTATAGAGAATACCAAGGATTTCCTTATTTCACATTTCAGAGAGCCCTAGCTAGAGTTAGAAGTAGATGGAATAGATTGCCCGAGGTTTTCAAAAAGTCTGAACCACACAGTCCTATCAATTTAGAGGCAGCAGGTAAATAGAGCACCAAAATACATGCGATTGGGAAGACAAATCAGGTGAGAGCTCTGGTTTCCTTTAACCTTCTAGCCATCGATGCTCCTATGGCTATTGTATGACATTAACACTACCAAGTTGGACCAGCTATAGAAATATTATCGAATGGACTATTGGGAAAGAACCAGAGGGTTCTACTACACCTTCAAGAGCAAGAGGAGAGGCAAAACTAAGGTTGGAGAATTAAGAGGAGTTGCCAAGAAGTTTAATGCTTGAGGAAAAGAATTATACTTGTTGGGGGGAAAATGATGAGGCCAGAATTTATCTTTGTTTTATGTTTTTTTTATGCTTTGTTATGAGACATTTCCAAAACACTTGTGTGACTTTTTAGGTGCTTAAATTTGTATACATACTATAAGTACAAACATATCCACAAACTTATGGGTAGAAAATAGTTGACATACCTTGCTAATATTATATATATGCTGCAGTATTTCATATAATTATTTTAATGTATGTCTTAACATTTGGATTAAATTGACTAAGTTGAATACTTGAATATACATGCATACACTACTAATCTATCAAGATAGAAGGAATGGCTAGAGAGTAAAGTGGTAGCATTGATGAGGAAGTGATGAAATTTTGGCCACGATGAGAAGAACCATTAAGACAATTGTGGGACATGTGTGAAGTATTGAAGGAATGAATGTCTCAGGGAATATAGGGGCACGACTATGCTAAATCTCCTCTACAATCAATATTCTATTGAAATGGTTGTTTAGTCTTTATGATCTTCCATTGTGGGTTCTTGCATTCTCCTTTCTTCATGGATGAACTAGTCAAAACTTATCTGAATGTTCAAATGTCAATCCTCTATATATAGGGATATGATTGTTGGAAATCTAGTTAGACAAATGATTTTACTACTATTATATTAGAAAGCAAGTTACTCTTTAGTTTTATACACTGCTCCATTATGATGTAATTAGTTTTATGAATATATAAAATGAAGGAGTAATTCTGAGTTATATTCTGTGTTCATAGATAATAGAAACCAACCAAGGGGGGCCACTTGGGAGGCAGATTAGAGTAGAGTAGAGTAAGTAGTTTAACCATTTTCAGTATTTGAAGTAGCATTCACTACTCTCCTATAGCATTGTACCTATGTATGTTCCTGTAACACTTGCAGAGATAGACATAGTACATGATTTGGAATGAAATAATAGGTTGAAGTTAAACTTATGGTTGTTTGCATCAATTTCATTTATTTAGCTGTGTGTTTTACTTTCCTGTAGCAATCACCTAGTTCTTTCTATGCATTTTCCTTCATGTAGCTTAAGTAAGATGACTTTATGAGAGGCTTAGTGCACAAACCATGCTGTCACATTTCAAGTAAACATCCCTGGGTTGATAATTTAAATGCAGTCTGTGGTAGGTAAATAATACCTAGTTTGAATACACTATTGCTAGGAGAATCTTTGGCATGGTTATTATTACCTATTATGGGGTTGTTCAAGGACCTAAAAGGTCTAAAAATATTGTAATTGGGTCATTAGTGCCTATGAAATGTAATGAGATGAAATAAAGTTAGATGTATTGGAAAATGTCCTGATGGTCTTGGTAAGAACCATAGGACCAAATTCATGTAATAGGGAAATATGATGCCTAGGTTGGTCAATTAGGAGTTTAGGGAGGTTTATAATGTAAAAAGGCCAAATAATAAGCCTTTGAATTAGTTTTAGGATCTCAAAAGCTAAATTCTTCAAGTTAACAAATTTGAATATTTAAATCCTATTAGTTAGTTAGGATTGGGCGGGTATTTGGTGTTAGAATAACTGAGAGGGGGGTGAATCAGTTATCCAAAGTCCCAAATCAAAATGTATAATCCAAAAAAATTTACTTAAACTTCTACATCTCGGTAACATAAAATACTATACTGTCTATGCTTTTACCGATTACTAGTCAATAACAACTAATGATTACCGATCAAATCCAACATGAAATATGTAAAGTATGATAGAAAACAATCACCACAATAAACACATAACACAAAATATTTAACATGGAAACCCTATGAAGGGAAAAACCACCTGGGACTGGCAACCCAAAAGATATCCACTCTTCTGAAGTGAGGTCGGTGAAGATCTAACCCTGTTAAAGGTTACAAACACACTATGAGGTGTGACCTTGTTAGAGGATTTTAGACCAATCGTTATCATCCAACCAACATTCACTATGGGGTTGAAAGAATAAAAATGTTCATTCTATGAATGATACATACAAGACTTTCAAGTCCACTCTATTAAGAGATTTCTCTATTTACAATGGTTAAAATGTAACATCAGTTGATCTGATTACAATACAACTTCAATTGTAGATTATCAGATCTATGTTAAGCCCATACAAATCCTCTGATCAATATATCAATTCTGTATCAACAACAATCAATGACTTACTATCACTCGGTAATAGCTTTCTGATGCTCGGTAAACTCTACAATTCAGTTCTCCTTAAACAGTTTGATTAGGCATACATGAAGCTTGTTCATGTGATAAATTCTACAGTCCTTCTTCTGGCATTAGTTTCATAATGAAACCCTAGTCTCTTAAATAGACAAGTAAACCATTTTCTTCTCCTCCATAACATTTTGCCGCTTAAACCTTCCTCGACTGATGTGCCAGTAAAACATTTTGATTTCATCCTTTAGATCTTCCTTGAATTTCATAACAAACATTATCTCCATCACTAATTTCAATGTACTTTACAACTCATCAATCCTTAATGACTAAACTAATCATTTAGTTCTTTTTCTCCTGCTCGGTTAACAAAGAAATATGTTGGTGAACACAAGCTCGATTTATACTGTGCTCGGTATACACTACACTGCTAAGTGTATACTGTGATGCTTCATCAACCGACCAAACTACCTTGTGTCTTTCAGCTCTTTTCCTCATCATAGATGAATGAAACATAATCAAGTCAATAAGATAAAGTCATTGACTCATCATCAATTTTCCCAATGTATTCCTTATCCTCATATGTCATATACATCTTCCTCATGTAGATATTTTTGTTCTTCATCTATCTTACTCCTTTTCTACAGATGTTTAGTTATTGTAACTTAAAAAATAAGTGATGTCAAACTAGTTGACATCAATGACAACATATTACTGATTTAATCATATTACATATCTAAGTAGCAACTCAGTGATCTTTAATCATATATCTTCAATTAGGTTCTAAATCGGTTGTAGTTCATCAATCTCTCCCTTTGGCATTGATGGCAACTCAAGTAATATGAAATATACCATACACATACCAAACATGTATTCTACAACTCTGTGAACAAATTTTGTAAAAGCTCTCCCTAGCTTAATATGTTTAATCACTACGTTACTCAACATCATTACCAATGCAGCTTTGACATTCTATAGTTGTGATCTTTTTCAGCTCTCAGATTCCTTCTTTTGTTCTCAGTAACTGATCTTCAGTGCTCTCCCTTAGATATATGTTTTAGTGTTCTCATCGGTGCATATTGTTTCATATTGTTTATCTCTCCCTTTGACAACAATGCCAAAGAAAAAAATAAGCATGCAACTCTGTAGTAGCCATGTAACTCTTTGTTGTCCAGTGCATACTCTGTATCTCTATATACTGATATGCCAATCTGTTCCAGTTCTCCAAACTTTTCACAACCTTAGACATGATCCAAAGTGTTAACTTATGCTGCATCAACATGTATGATCTTCTGATAAGATTAGGCTGATGCAACATCCAGATCACATTAGTGACCGGTAGACAGGGGACGGACCCCAAGTCTAGTCCTCAAATATTCAAATGTATCCTTCGGTAGAGGCTTTTTAAATATGTCTGCAAGTTATTCTTTTGATGTAACAAACTCTAGCTTAACTTTCTTCTCCTGTACTTGTTCTCTCAAGTAGTGATACTTAATAGATATATGCTTTGTTTTAGAGTGCATCACTGGATTCTTTGAAATGTTTATTGCACTTGTGTTATCACAATATATAATCATCGGCTTAGTGATTATCTCATTCATACCTTCCAAAACTTGCTTAATGTATGCAATATTTAAACAATTTGTAGCAGCAGCAACATACTTTTCTTCGGTTGTAGAGTGAGAAATGCAAGCCTGCTTTTTACTTGTCCATGTAACAAGTCTTTCAAAATGCTCCTTCGGTGGTACTTTTTCTATCATCCACATTTCTAGCCCAATCAACATCGGTATAGACTCTGAGTTCAAATTTGCCTTCCTTAGGATATCATAATCCATAATCTTCTATTTTCTTTAGGTATCTTAGGATTATCTTTGTAGGAACCATTTGTGACTCTCTAGGGTTTGCATAAAATCTTACAAAAAATCCCACAACATGTGTTATGTCTGGTCTACTGTGCACTACATACATTAACTTACCAATCATTGATCGATACAGTGTCTGGTTCACTTCTATAGTTTCATCTTCCTTAGTCAGTTTACATCCAGTAGCCATTGGTGTTCCCACAGGTTTAGCATCTTCCATGCCAAATGTCTTCAATACTTCCTTGATATATTTGGATTGTGTGATGAATATACCATCATTCTGCTGAATCACTTGTAGTCCTAGAGAGAACTTAATCTCTCCGAACATAGACATTTCAAATTCACTTCTCATTTCATCATAAAATGACTTACATATTTGATCTTGTCCTCCAAAAATAATGTCATCCACAAATATTTCAGCAATAAGAATAGTATCATCAGTATCTCCTTTCATATACAAATTGTTGTTCTCACTTGTTCTAACAAATCCAATACTTAACAAATAAGTATGCAACCTTTCATACCAGGCTCTCGGTGCTTTCTTCAAACCATATAAAGCTTTATGTAATCTACATATCATATCTTTCTTTTCTGGATCCATGAACCCTTCAGGTTGTTCTATGTAGACTTCTTCTTCAAGTATTCCATTCAAAAATGCAGACTTGACATCCATTTGGTAAAATTTGAATTTTTTGTGTGCAACATATGCAAGTAACATTCTGACTCCTAATCTAGAAACAAGTGAAAATGTTTCACCATAATCAATTCCTTCCTCCTGTGCATATCCTTTGCATACCAATCTAGCTTTATTTCTTGTTAATTCTCCATTCTCATTCTGCTTGTTTCTAAATATCCACTTAGTACTGATAACATACTTATCTTTAGGTCTGGGTACTAAGGTCCAAGTTTTGTTCTTCTCTATGTGGTCTATTTCCTCTTTCATTTCATTAACCCATTCATCATTTTCTAATGCATCTTTTACATTCTTCGATTCATATTCACAAACTAGACATGTACCTTGTCTTGCTTTACTCCTTGTTTGTATGCTAGCTTGTCTGTCTCCAATGATCTATGTCTCAGGATGATGTCTTCTAACAAAACTTGCTAGTATCCAATTTCTTCTTTCTTGTTCATCCTATGCAGGTTCATTTGCTTGCTCGGTAGGTCCTTCCTGCTTGTTGGTTTCTTTTTCCTGTTCCTCAGTATTGTTTTCCTGCTGACCGGTTGTCACTGTCTACTGCGTCAATAGATACTCTGATTGTTCAATGTAAGTGAATCTACTATAGTCCTCAGGTTCCTTTCTACTTTCCTCTGCATTCTTATCATCAAACTCATCAACTCAAACATTAGTACTCTCAATCATTTTATTAGTAACTCTATTTAGACACTTGTATGCTTTACTTTTACTGGAATATCCTAGAAATATCCCTTCATCACCTTTTGAGTCAAACTTTCCATTTCTTTCATCTTTCAAAATAAAACATTTTCTTCCAAAAATTCTAAAATAACTTACAGTGGGTTTGTGTCCAAACCATAACTCATAGGGTGTCTTATTAGTGTCCTTCAGTTGTACTCAGTTTAGCACATAAACTGTAGTGCTAACGGTTTCTCTCCAGTATGTCTGAGCAACATTCTTTTCTATCATTAATGTTCTTGCATCAACAATTGACCTATTCCTCCTTTCAACAATGCCATTCTGTTGTGGTTTCCTCGATGCAGAGACCTGTCTTTTAATACCATGCTCATTACAAAAATTAGTAAATTCATCAGAGATAAATTCACCTCCTCTATCAGATCTTAAGCATTTCAAATCTTTACCAGTCTCTTTTTCTACTTTTTCTTTATACCACTTGAACATCTTGAATGCCTTAGATTTTTCTTTTAAGAACATGACAACCATCAACCTAGTATAATCATCAACAAAAAGAATAAAATATTTGTGTCCATAATAACTCTGAGTTCTCATAGGACCACATAGGTCGGTATGAACCAACTCAAGTATCTTCTTTGTTGAATAATCTTTGCTTTTCAAACTAGATTTAGTCATTTTACCTTTCTGACGTCCATGACACATAACATGATCAAGCTTAGATAAGTTAGGCATACCTCTAACTCTTTTCCTTTTACTAATCTTAATCATGTTATCAAAATTCACATGACATAACCTCTTATGCCACAACCATGCATCTTCATCTTTCATCAATAAACAAGAAGACTGATCATTATCAAGATAAAATAGATTACCTCTAGATTGTGTACTAGTTCCAACAAGTCTTCCTCCATCATCAAATATTTTCACCTTTTTGCTCTCAAAAGCAACTCGGTGGCCTGAATTGTTCAGTTGTGCCACACTTAGCAAGTTATAGTTCAATCCTTTTACCAAATAAGCATCTTCAAATTTTAATCTATCATTTATCATCAGGGATCCTTTACCTCTTACCATATAGGGTGCATCATTTCCCATTCTTACAGATCCTCCATTGTATTCTTCAAGATAATAAATTTTTCTTCATCACCAGTCATTTGATGTGTACAACCACTATCTATAATCCATGTATCATTCTTATTAACTTTAGAGATAAGTGCTGTCTCTACATACCTTTCATCTTCTTCGGAATCATCCTTCATTTCCACAAATACTACCTCCACATCATCATCAGTGTCGGTATCTGTGATATCTTCTTCCTCAGTAATGTAGCAAACCTTCTTGCCTTTGTCATTATTGTCTCGGTTGTCTCTGTTCTAGTGTGAAAAGCCTTTGTTGTATCTTCTCCCATAGCTTCCTTCAGATTGGTCTTTTTTTCTTTCATCATCTTTCTTGTGTGGACATCTAGCAGCAATGTGGCCAACTTCTTTACAGTTAAAGCATGCTAAAGGTAATTTTCCTCCATACCTTCCTTTACCTTTAGGTAACCTTTTGGCCATAAGAGCTTCAAGTTCATCAAGCTCATCATCAGTATTGCTATCACTATCATCATTCTTATTTCTAGACTTACCAATCTTCGGAGAAGTCATAAAAGTGAATTCAACAGATGGTACAACACTATTGTCATAATTGTTCAATTCAAATGTTGTAATCTTTCCAATCAGATTATCAAGAGTGAGTGTGTTGTTAGGTGCTAACCTATTTTCATGAATTGCAGATATTCTGATGGCATAGATAGGAGATAGGGTTCTTAGGATTTTTCTTACCATAGTGTCTTCATTTATAACTCCATCTGATGCTCTAATAGCGTGAACTACCTCCTTTATTCTATTTGTGTACTACACAATGTTTTCACCTTCTTTCATCTTCATGTTATCAAACCTTCCTCTTAAGCTTTCGGCTCTTGCTCTCTTGACATTTGCATCACCACTATAAATTTGAGCTAGTTTATCCCACATCTACTTAGCAGTAGTATAGTCCTTGATGTCTTCAAATTCGACATCTGAATAGGCAACAGTAATCTCCATCATAGTAACATTATGTTCATGCCTATCCCTTAGTTGATCAAGGTTCAAGGGACCAATGGGTGGTGCAAGGTATTCATTCTCCATCAGATGTAGGGAAGAATTCCCAATCTCAGATATATGTAGCTTCATTCAACTTTGCCATATTGTGAAGTTATCCTTCTTCAGCTTTGGCACTTCCCTCTTAAACATTTTGAGACCTTTGTGTTGAAGTCCTTAAAAATTTGTTCCAAGAAACTTAGCTCTGATACCAATTGTTAGAATAACTAAGAGGGGGTTGAATCAGTTATCCATAGTCCCAAATCAAAATGTATAATCCAAAACAATTTACTTAAAATTCTGCAGCTTGGTAACATAAAATACTATACTGTCTGTGCTTTTACCGATTACCAGTCAATAACAACTAATGATTATTGATAAAATCCAACATGCAATATGTAAAGTATGATAGAAAACAATCACCACAATGAACACATAACACAAAATATTTAACTTGGAAACCTTGTGAAGGGAAAAACCACTTGGGACCGAAAACCCAAAAAATATTCACTCTTCTGAAGTGAGGTCGGTGAAGACCCAACCCTGTTAAAGGTCACAAACACACTGTGAGGTGTGACCTTGTTAGAGGATTTAGACCAATAGTTATCGTCCAACCAGCATTCACTATGGGGTTGATAGGATAACAATGTTCATTCTATGAATGATACATACAAGACTTTCATGTCCACTCTGTTAAGAGATTTCTCTATTTACAATGGTTAAAATGTAACAATAATTGATCTGATTACAATACAACTTCAATTGTAGATTATCATATCTATGTTAAGACCATACAAATCCTCTGATCAATATATCAATTCTGTATCAACAACAATCAATGACTTACTATCACTCGGTAAACTTTGCAGTTCGGTTCTCCTTAACCAGTTTTGATCAGGCATACATGAAGCTTGTTCATGCGATAAATTATACAGTCCTTCTTCTTCCGGCATTAGTTTCATAATGAAACCCTAGTCTCTTAAATATACAAGTAAACCATTTTCTTCTCCTCCATAAGATTTTTCCACTTATTCTCCTTCATCCATTTTGCCACTTAAACCTTCCTTGGCTAATGTGCTAGTAACATGTTTGATTTCATCCTGTAGATCTTCCTTGAATTATGCTAGCCATTGATCTTTGTAACAAACATTATCTCCATCACTGATTTTGATGTACTTTACAGCTCAACAATCCTTAACGGCTAAACTAATCATTTAGTTCCTTTTCTCCTACTCGATTAACAAAGAAATGTGTCAGTGAACACAAGCTCAGTTTATATTGTGCTCGATATACACTACACTGCTCGGTGTATACTATGATGCTTCATCAACTGACCATAATGCCTTGTGTCTTTTAGCTCTTTTCCTCATCATAGATGAATGAAACATAATCAATTCAATAACATAAAGTCATAGACTCATCATCAAGTTACCCAATGTATTCCTTATCCTCATCTATCATATACATCTTCCTCATGTAGATATTTTTGTTCTTCATCTCTCTTACTCCTTTTCTACAGATGTTTAGTTATTGTAACTTACAAAATAAGTCCTGTCAAACTAGGTTGACATCAATGACAACATATTACTGATTTAATCATATTACATATCTAATCAGCAACTCGATTATCTCTAATCATAGATCTTCAATTAGGTTCTAAATCAATTGTAGTTCATCATTTTGGTGGTTAGATTTAGTTTGGGTAGTTCTGATCATACTTTTGATCAGGAAATGATTGGAATAAAATTTTTAATGCCTATTTAAGGCTAAGGAAGTCATGTAAAGAGAGAGGATGTAACTGGTTCAGTTTGGCAATAATGAAAGTTCTAATTTCTTGTAAAATCTGAGTCATTTCTCCTTGTTTTGGACAGTCATAGTGTCACAACCTATATTTTAATGCATTAGGGAGTAATGTATATTGGTTGGGAAAGTTTTTTATGTAGTTTTGAATTCATTTGGGGTTTTAATTAATTCATCTCCTAACAATTTCATTGACTGTCCTGGATAGGATTGCATTTTTGTGTTGATTAGCAATATGGATTGAATGATCCATCCCCTTTTTGTATTTACCGTCACTTGGGGATGGATCCACATTTTTAATATATCATTTTTACATGAATAATGCAGGAAAGAAGACCACTTGCAGAGTATTGGCATTGGTGATTTGAAGAAGGGTTTTGAAGGGTAATGAAGTTGAGGTATATGAATTGCAATACACCATCTAGCCAAAGGAGGGTACCTTTTTAAGGTTGAAACAATTAGTATATGTTGGGAATATGGTGATCCAACTTTTTTTTGGTTGAGAGTGGGTTTGGAAGGCATACACTGAGTAGCCCTAGTTTTTGGAGGGTTTAGAGGACAATTTGGGGCTTTTGTATGTAGGAAGCCTATAGAACCAAATTGATGGAAATTTCCTCTAATTGGAGAAATAATATAACTCTTTTAAAGAATCTATGGTTAGGGATTAAGTCCTTGATATAGTTCCTTTGTAAAAGTGGGGGTTTTATGCTTAAAATAGTGCCAAGTGTGTGAGAAGTAGGGTATTCTCCAAAATAATAGTATCCAATTTTTTGTTATGTTGTGTAACTTCTAAATGGTTGTCCAAAAGTGTAATTTATTTGGAAAAATCTTGAGGAAATCCTAGATTACCCAGTGGATAGGGCTACTAGGATTAGGCCTAGTGTATGCTTGGGTAAGGGAGTATGAATACACCAGACAAATGGGTGTGTATGGGTAGTTTTTTCAAGTTGAATAGGGCATGTTAAGACTCTAGAAGGTATCAGATTAGGTTGTTGGAGTTGGGAACCCATTTTGAGCATTTGAGTGGAGCAAATGAAGGAACAAGGTCTAGTGTACCTTGAAGAAGTAGTGTTTTCCTTGATGTAAGTTAGAGTTGGGTCATGTGATGGTACAATATATGCAGCTAGGATCCAATGTTGAGTCCCTTGAGTGCCTAAATTCCTCAAGTGGAGTTCCATTATTGATGCTTCTGCATCAGAAACCACATAAACCACCTATTAATATACATCTTCCTATGACCCTTATTTGGTCAATTAGGACAATTTGACACAATAGATAAAATCATTACACATTTTGGCTTTTCATGCCTTATTACATCAAATAAAGTCATATATGATTTTGATTACATTATTCATGCCACAATGACTTTCATAAAACATGTTTCAATTATATTATATTAAATAATAAATGTAAACATGTTTGATTAATTGAAAAAAATTAAGATTTGAAGTACAATAATATGCACACAATGAACAAATTGGATCTAATATCAGGTTTCATATATATTAAAATGAACAATAATCTTGTACATATCAAAAAATTGACATAGATGCCAAATCAATAATAGTTACAAAAATGTGTCATGTATCATGTCAAGGTTGATATATACAATAGAAATATTGAATACATACAAAAATTGGTCAATCAATGACCATAACTATCTATATATCTCTATCAATATCTATGACTATGTTGGATCATCAAAATTGAGCCTCTTCGAAGCAATACATGGCTCATTGGGTGTCTGTACAAGAACAATTCAAATGCTAAATCAGATATCTTATCTCCAAATACTATCAAAATAACTAAATACTAGACTGTAATTTGTTAGAAATTGAATTGTTGATTACCTCATCTCTTTCTTCTACACTTGGGCTATGTAGTAATGGTGATGGACTCCTTTGTGGGTGAGGACTCCTAACAAAATGCAATGGTAAAGGGTTTGTAGGAAGTCGCAAAGGGAGCTATAATAGGTAAAAGACAATTAAAACAAGTCAATAACCCAAAGTTGATGACAAACACTACAAAAGTAAAGATACATATACTCATATATATATATATTTATATATATATATATATATATATATATATATATATATATATATGTACATATATATATATATGTACATATATATGTACATAGATATATATATGTACATATATATATATATGTACATATATATATCTATGTACATATATATGTACATATATATATATATATGTACATATATATATATCTATGTACATATATATATATCTATGTACATATATATATATGTACATATATATATATATATATGTACATATATATATATATATGTACATATATATATATTATATATATGTACATATATATATGTACATATATATATATATATATATGTACATATATATATATGTACATATATAATTATATATATAATGTACATATATATATGTACATATATATATATATATATGTACATATATATATATATATATATGTACATATATATATATATATATATGTACATATATATATATATATATGTACATATATATATATATATATGTACATATATATATATATATATGTACATATATATATATATATATATATATGTCCATATATATATATATAGATATGTAGATATATATATATATACATATATATATGTATTATATATATATGTACATATATATATATATATGTACATATATATATATATATATATATATATATATATATATATATAGATATATATGTACATATATATACATATATATATATCTATATATGTAGATATATATATATACATATATATATATATATACATATGTATATATATATGTACATATGTATAATATATGTACATATGTATATATATATATATATCTACATATATATATATATATATATATGTATATATATATATATATGTATAATATATATATATATGTATATATGTATATATATCTATATATGTAGATATATCTATATATGTAGATATATATATATATACATATATATATATATATACATATATATATATATATATATATATATATATATATATATATATATGTAGATATATATATATATACATACATATATATATATATACATACATATATATATATATACATACATATATACATATCTATATACATATATATGTGTATATACATATATATGTGTATATATATGTGTGTGTGTGTGTGTGTATGTATATATGTATGTATATATATATATATATATGTATATATA
Source organism: Chamaecyparis obtusa (assembly GCA_027943335.1). Lineage (NCBI taxonomy): Eukaryota > Viridiplantae > Streptophyta > Pinopsida > Cupressales > Cupressaceae > Chamaecyparis > Chamaecyparis obtusa. The sequence continues at coordinate 3,710,951 of BSBK01000215.1, forward strand.
TATATATATATGTATATGTGTGTGTGTGTGTGTGTGTGTAATGAATACCATAGCCTCAGATATCTCTCATGTACTCTTAGGAGGGAGCATCATTGATGAGGCCGCTGTGACCATTTCCTGTATGAAAATAATAACATATATCATAGTCATAGAGGAAGGATTTCTAAGATATTTTGAACAAACAAGAATGCAATCGAACGTGAATATGAAAATGTTACCTCTTTCAGCTCCTGAACATCAGCAACATCCGGTGCATTCATTAATTATTTAAAACCCAATTGATTTTGTATATAGAAAAAATAAGACATGTGCATTGATTAGTATACATGTACATCTTTAATCATAATACATTTCAACAAAAAAACTTAAATTGTACTAAATTACCTTTCATACTTTAGGTGTCCTTGAGGATTTCTTTTTTCATCCTAATGTCTTAAAGCCAAGTGGGGTAACCTAGTAGAAACCAAATTAACATAAGGGAAATGAATATGATAACACATAGGTTCAATTAAAATTATAAACAAGAGGTGTGAAAGTATGATACCGCAAATCTCTCTAGGCCAAAGTCAATCGAGAAAATGCCACATCATCAACTTTGGACATCTCAACCCCGGACAAGCCCTATAAAACATCAAACAAATATATATATTAAGAAAAGATATCTTGACACCAAGAAATTATTATATTTTATGAACATATAAAAACTATACCTCAAGTGGTGAAGCTACACATGCATGTCTAGTCGAATGAGCACTTTTTGGTGTGCTTTGTGAATCACCTGTAGCACCCTACAATGCATATTATTCATATATCAATTTAATTTGTTCTCTAAATAAATATTTATTTACTTTTATAAGATTTAGGTCATTAAAATTAATAACATGTCAAAACACAAATAAACATACCTATGCCTATCTCATAGAAAACACCATCGTCAATACATTTTTTGTGAGGACCACATCCTTAGTAGCAAACACATGGCATCTAATCCCATAATGTGTACACGAATGGGATGTTGAACCATCCTCATTCACAGCGGTATCTACCTCGGTACATATACCCTAACAGTTGGGGTACATATTCTCAATGGGTTGGGCTGAGCCAAATGGAACATCTGATGATGATGGAGGTGGTGCATGTGTTGATCCACACTTTGCATCAACTAACTTTGTGCCATGCTCAATAATGACATTAGTCAATGATGTAGCTTCCTAAAGGTCCTGTAAATAAATAGACTTCTTCACTACTATCAGGACCACAAAATGAACTATGGGTTCTTTAGCTAGATGCCTCCTATGTTTTGGCTCTACCACCCTATGGGCCCCAGCTTTATCTTGCACATAGGCTCTCCCTCTACCCTAGAACTATCAGATGTCAAATTAATTTGGCTTCTTTTCAAGGATAAACTCATAATATAGCTTTCTCAAAAAATATAAAGGCACCTCCCAATTATTACAGGGTTCTTGGTCAAAGACCCTTGTTACAAGTAGTGGTTGTTGTTATACCAAAAGATTGACCTGTTAATGCCCGATACAACCACTAGACTTATAGAAGACACAGGATGTAGTTAAGCCATGCCATGAATCCTAAGGGGAGTGCTGACCATTTTTCCAACAATCTCCCCCTCAGCGTTACCCGAGGGGATTCAGACCTATGACCAAGCTATGAAACCAATTGTTACATAACTAAGAGGGGGGGTGAATCAGTTAAGTCCAGTTATCCTACAGTCCTAAATACTCCCATATGTAAATAAAAAATCTTTCAAACAAATTAATCAACTCAGTAAAATATCAACTATGCCTTTCTCTTCATATACCAATTGCTAGTAAATTAAATACCATGTTTACTGATCAATCCATTTATATAATGTGTAAAGTGAAATAACAATTCAACACATCCATACACATATAACACATAGATTTTTAAAGTGGAAACCTTGTTAGGGGAAAAAACCACCTTGGACCGATAACCCAAAATAATTCACTCTTTTGAAGTGAACTCGGTTAAGAGCCAACCCTATTAAAGGTTACAAAAGCACGTTGTGAGGTGTGACCTGGTTAGAGGATTTATCACTAATAGTTCTCCCTTAACCAAAAATTCACTGTGGGGTCAACAAGAAAATAATCAACATTCATTAAATGTCATATTGAAATATAAAGACTGTTATGTCCCACTCGGTTAAGAGATTTATCTGTAGCAATGGTTAAAATGATACAATAATGATCTGATTCAAATACAACTTGATTTTTGGATTTTTAGATCTATGCTAAGCTCAAAAATACCTCTAATCAATAATAAATTCAATCTCTTTGTTTCCTCCAACTCTGTTCTACTCGGTAATTGCTTTCTCTGACGCTTGATGTTGTCTGAAAAATTGCTCGATTATGTCTTCAACCAGTTTGATCAGTTTTGCATGAATTCAATCTTTTCACACAAAATCTCTTGCAGTAGACTCAATAATGAATCTCTTGTCTCTTTATATAGACATCATAAATTTTTTTATTTCCATCCATAGATTTTTCCTCTTAATCTTCACCTTTAATTTTTTCGCTTTAACCTTCCTCGACTATTGTGTCAGTAACACATTTCATTCTCCTTCATCTGATCATCTTTGAATTTTGTCAGATGTTTGATCATCATAACAAACATTATCATTTACCTCAAAATCATAAACAATTTTCCAACTCATCATTTTAGTCGGCAGTCACAAGTTCCATTTATTTCTTTTACTTAGTCAATACCATAATGCATCGATGATAAATAGCTCAGTTAACACTATACTCGGCATACACTACACTAGCTCAGTGTATACTGAATTCTTCATTTACTGACCACATAAACTTGTACATTCTTGATCTTCAAACCATAATAGATTTATGGAATACAATCAAATCACCAACATAATGTCATAGACTCATCAATAAGTTACCCAATGAATACCATATCCATATCTTTCTCATCCATCTCATCTTCATGTATATTCTTCATTCCTTCATCATTATTTCCTTTTTAAGATGTTTGTAACCATCATGATAAGTATAGTCAAAGCTACATAAATGATAATACATTAACTGATTTAATGTCTTACATACACATTAGTAGATCAATGGTCATCAATCACCATCTTTCAAATATCCAATCCATTGTCAAAATTTCCTCAAGATATTCAATCAGTTGTAGTTTATCAATCTCTCCCTTTGGCATTGATGGTAGCACAATATGAAATATGCCATAGAATACCAAACATTTGTTCTACAACTCTATATGTAAATGTTGTAACTTGGTAAGATCTCCCTAGGTTTCACATTTAATATGTTTAATAACTACACAACATCAATACTCTTCATGCAGTCTCTCCCTGAAGATTTGAATCTTCTTTCCCATATGTGTATCTTTTATCTCCCTTTAGATAAATATTTCATTGAATCTTCTCTCTTTTAGGAATGAATGTTGAATACATCCTATGGGGGAGTATTTAGAGTCATTCTATAGCAGTTGTATGTTGCATTCATGATCGTGGTTGTCATTGATGTCAACATAGTGATTACTGGAGATTAGAAGAGAACCGTACAATATTTGAATTAGCACACGCGGAGTATTGTAGATCAAGCTATGCGAAGTTGAGGATTTATTCTACATTGTGTCTTGAGATTGTGTTCAAGAGTGCATATAAAAATTAAATTATTCATGACAGTTATGTGTAATTTAATGGAAGCAGTATTCAAACAGTATTCCTGAGAAGTGACTTGTGGTAACTGGATTATATCTCCTAACCGGGATATAATCTGGGCATGTGAAGTTATACATTTGATGAAGACATTTTGGTGGTGACCTTTATGAGACAACATGGTCGAAGGTCACACGTTTCAAGATTTATTTTGTTTTGAAGCCGACAATTTTTATGTAATTGTGGATAATTATGTAACGTGTGAAGGTTTATATCTTGTATTTGGTTGAGCATTGTTGGCCGAATCATTTGTAATTATTTGAGTGTGGTATAAAGGAAGGATTGTTTTCCTTTATTGTAATATGGAATATATGATGAGATATAGATGTGAATTGCAGAATTGAGCAATATATGTTGTAAGAGAATATGTGAATTGTAGAGATCTTGTATTGAGATCTGGTGAAGTAGTTGGTGCGGTTTGGCATAGGGAGAGGAGCAAAGATAAGTTTCTAAGATCAGTATTTGTTGCTATTATTCTATTTGGATAATACAGAGATCAATTGGATAGTGTATTCAGTGATCTTGACCTTGAAGCTGTTTGGACAGTGAGTCCTTCTGTCTTCCATAACTCTTAATTGGGTTAGAATCTTTTAACAGGGATTCAAAGTCTCCTAACAAGGACTCATATGTACTGAATGTATTTCATAAGGTTCCTAACAGAGTCTAGCCTCTCACAGGGAATTTTCATAGTAGTGCATCTTTTGTGGGCATCATTCCCACCGGGGTTTACTCTCTGATCAAGAGGTTCCCTAGCCAACATATCTTGTGTTATTGTGTATTTTTATCTTTCTATGGTTTTTTCTTATATTGATTACATGGTTGAAATATGATAATGGTAGTAAAATTTGTTATTATATGATAACTGATTTACCCCCCCTCTCAATTATCTTGGTGGACTTTATTTTCTAACAATTGGTATCAGAGCGGCAGGTCCTTGAAGGAAAATTTTAACAACTTAAGGAGATCTATGGTGACTCATTTTAGGAAAGAAAGCCCTAAGTTTGATCGAGTAAACTATGACAGATGGAAAAAGAAGATGAAGACACATTTGCTATGTTTAGGACCAGGATACTGGTTGATCACAAAGAACAAGAAGACTATCATTAAAGAGTGTATTGATACAGAGAGAGATCTATTTTTTAGGAATGAATGATGAAGCCTTTGGTAGTCATTCTGTAGCTGTGGTTGTTGCATTCATGACTATGATTGTCATTGATGTCAACATAGTGTTATTCTGGAATTTTAGCAGAGAAGCAGGCATAATTTTGTTTTGTGCACATGTTATATTGTAGATTGAGTTATGCACAATTGATGGTATGTTCTTTGGTGTGTTATTAGCCTATGGTTAAGAGCGCAAAGAGAAATTCATTTATTCATGAAAGTTATAAGCATTTTGGTGGAAGCAGTATTCTGGCAGTTTTCCTGTGTAGCAGTTTTTGGTAATCGGAGGATATCTCCTAATCAGGATGGAATCTGATTCTACGCAGCTAAAGGGAAGTTTGAGACTCATTTTTGGTGATGTGGTTCATAGTGCAAACTTTGAGGTCACACGATTGGAAAGTTATTGTATCTGGAAGCTGACAGTTTTATGTAATTTTGATGTAGCATGTTGAAATTATTATTTTGTATTTGCATGCTGACTCATTTGTAATTATTTGAGTGTGGTATAAAGGAAGGAATGTTTTCCTTGTTATGTATGAGGATTTTAAGAGTTGTGATATGAAATTATGAAAGCTGTGATGCGAATGTATGCATGAAGTGAAGAAAAGAGCTAATTCAGTAATGAAGGAAGACTTGCGAAGTACAGAGATCTGAATTTGTGATCTTGTGTAGCAGAGAGTGTGGTTTTGGCATAGTGTGAAGGAGGTAACATATTTCATATTATTCTATTGAATAATCTTGAGATCTGTTGGACAGTGAGTTCAGAGATCTTGCCTTGAAGCTGTTTGGGTAGTGGGTCCTTCTGTCTTCCATAACTCCTAACAAGGTTAGAATCTTTTAATAGGGATTCAAAATCTCCTAATAGAGATTCATATGTACTCAATGTATTTCATAAAACTCCTAACAGGGTCCATCCTCTAACAAGGAACTTTCATATTAGTGCATCATTTTGTGGGCATCATTCCCACCGGGGTTTACTCTTTGATCAAGAGGTTCCCTAGTTAACATATCTTGTGTTATTGTGTCATTGTGTATGGTTATCTTTCTATGGTTGGTTACTACATTAATTATATGGTTTAAATATGTTGAAGTTGATATTGAAGTTAATGATGATAAATGGTTTAAATATCAGATAACTGATTCACCGCCCCCCCCTCTCAGTTATCTTGGTGGTCTTTCCTTTCTAACAATTGGTACCAGAGCGACAGGTCCTTGAAAGAGAATTTTAACAACTTAAGGAGATCTATGGTGAATTTCAGGAAAGAAAACCCTAAGTTTGATGGAGTAAATTTTGACAGCTAGAAAGAAAAGATGAAGACACGTCTCTTGCGTTTAGGACCAGGTTATTGGTTGATCACAAAGAATGAAAGGATTATAATTGAAGAAGACAATCTTGAGACAAGTTCTAAAGATGAGGTAGATTTATTTATGTGTAACATACTTGCAAGAGAAGCACTTTTATCAGCAGTTCCAGAGAATGAATACAGTCAGGTAAAAGGTTTAACTAAATCTCATGATATTTGGAAAGCTTTACATTCTACTTTTGAAGGTGATGAACATGCAAAGAAAGCTAGGTTACATAATTGGATTTGTGCATTTGAAGACATAAGAATGATGGAAGATGACTCTATTAGAAGCTATATTGGTAGGATGTCAGAAATTGTTGCAGGAATAAAGTCTTGTGGAGGTGAAAAGACAGAGAATGAAGTAATATGGAAGATTTTGAGAAAATTGACATTGGTATTTAGGCAAACTACACAAATGATACCTTGTACACCAAAATTTTCAAGAGAGACTCTTCTTGGAAGATTGGAAGCAGCAGAGATGAATCTGAGATTATCAAGAGAACTACCTAGAGTGGAGACAGCATTCAGTGCTCTTAGCATCAAACCTACTTTGTCTAGAAGTACAAGTGTGAATGGAGATTATGCTAGTAGTAGCAGATCCAAATCTGATGAAGATAAGAAGATTGAAGAAGGTATCACCTTGCTTGTGAAAAGAGAACCAGATGGTAAGAAAATCTTTAAATGTTGGACATGTCAAGAATATGGTCATTTTGCATCTAAGTGTCTTAAGAGAGTTAAGATGTATAGAAACAATTTTAAGCCTAGAAGATCTAAAGAATGTTATTATGCAAATGATGAAGAAATTGAAGCAGGAATTGAAAGACATTTGAGTGACAGTGATAATGATAACATTGATGACATAGGATTTGTAGCAATTAAGGAAGAAAATTTTGAATCTGATATTAAAGAAGAAAAAGCCTTAGTTTCCCAAGTTGAAAAAAAAACTGATTGGATTATAGATAGTGGTTGTTCACATCATATGACTGGTGATAAAGGAAAGTTCATAAAGTTTAACAATTATGATGGAGGAGTTGTTAGAGTTGGTAGCAATGCACCTTGTTTGATTAAAGGTATAGGATCTATTACTCTTGATGGAAAGACTAATACTAATGATGTTTACTTTCTTGATGGATTGAAACATAATCTTTTAAGTGTTGGACAGTTAGTGGATAAAGGATATCAAGTTTGGTTTACTGAGAAAACTTGTGTGATTAAAGATAAAGATGGAAATCTAATTAGAACTAGATCTAGAACCAGAGGTAATGTATTTTAGTTGAACCCTACTGAGATGACATGCTTGATGACTAAGATTGATGATAGTTGGTTATGGCATAGAAGATTTTTTTATATAAACTTTGATAATATTGTGAAAGTGAGTTCTACACTTGCAGTAAGAGACTTACCTAAGATCATGAAGCCTACTAACATGATTTGCAAGGAATGTGTGACGGCTAAGCAGAAAAGGAGTTCATTTCCTAGCAAGAAGTTTGCATCTACAGAGAAGTTGGAGATTGTTCATACAGACTTGAGCGATCCTACTAGGACTAGAGGATTCTATGGAGGAAGGTATTTTATGATTCTTGTTGATGATTTTACAAGAATGATGTGGATTGCATTTTTGAAAGAAAAATATGAAGCATTTGATAAGTTTAAGGTCATGAAGAATAAAGTAGAGAATGAATCAGGAATGAGGATTAAATGTTTGAGATCCGGTAGAGGTGGAGAATTTACATCTAAAGATTTTAACACTTTTTGTGAAGCAAATGGTATTAAGAGATAGTTATCAGCCCCTAGAACACCTAAACAAAATGGTATTGCAGAAAGAAGAAACAGATCAGTGACTGAAGCAGCTAGAGCTATGTTATTTTAAGGTGACTTGGCAAAGACGTTTTGGAGAGAAGCAGTGAATACAACAGTATATACAATGAATAGAGTGCAAATCAGACAGACACAGACAAGACACCTTATGAATTGTGGTTTGGACATGCACCCTCAGTTAAGTATTTTAGAATTTTTGGAAGCAAATATTATATTAAGAGAGATGATGATATAGGAAAGTTTGATCCTAGAAGTGATGAAGGAATTTTTCTTGGATATTCTTTGAAAAGCAAAGCATATAGATGTTACAATAAGAGAACTAAAACTATTGTTGAAAGTGCAAATGTAAAAGTTGATGAGAAGTTTAAAATTTAGGAAAGAATGCTTGATTATGAATCTGATGAAGGAACTAACCCGCAGCCTAACATTGAAACTACTGAACAATTTTATGAGACTGACAGTGAATTGTTGAATGAAAGTCATGTTGAAGAAAACATAGAAGAATCTAGAGAAGAATCTACAGTTGAAGAAAGATCAGTGACTATGACACCTAATAGGTATATATCAAGACATCATCCTGTTGAGCAAGTCATTGGAAGTATGGATAGAGGAGTTATGACTAGAAAGAAGGTACATTTATGTTTGATTTCTCAAATTGAACCTAAATCTACTAATGAAGCTTGTGAAGATGAACATTGGATTAAAGCTATGAAAGAAGAATTGGATCAGATTGAAAAGAACAAGACATGGGAATTGGTTCCTAGACCTAAAGACAAAAATGTGATTGGAACTAAATGGGTATACAGGAACAAGATGAATGAACAAGGAGAAGTAATTAGAAACAAAGCAAGATTAGTATGTAAGGGATACTCACAGCAAGAAGGAATTGACTATGAAGAGACTTTTGCCCCTGTGGCAAGACTTGAAGTGGTAAGAATATTTTTGGCTTATGCAGCATTTAAGAAATTCAAAGTGTATCAGATGGATGAGAAGTCAGCATTTCTAAATGGTGAATTAGAAGAAGTCTACATTGATCAGCCTGAAGGTTTTCCTTTGACTCAAGAAGGAGACATGGTATGTAAACTAAAGAAAGCATTGTATGGACTAAAGCAAGCACCTAGAACTTGGTATGCTAGATTAGATAAGTATTTGTTAAAATTGGGATTTACAAAAGGAACAGCTGATAGCAACTTATACACAAAAGAAATTGAGAATGGATTGTTAATTTTGGTTATTTTTGTTGATGACATTATTTTTGGAGGAGAAGATGAAGCTAGTGACAAGTTTGCTGATGAAATGAAGATAGAATTTGAAATGAGTATGATTGGAGAAATGAAATACTTTTTGGGATTGCAAATAACACAAAACAAAGATGGTATCTTTATAAGTCAGACTAAGTACTTGAATGATTTATTGAAAAGATTTGGTATGGAGAATTGCAAACCAGTTGGAACACCTATGGTTACAGGACATAAACATCTAGTAAAGATGAAACACCAGAAGTTGAGCAAAAAAAATACAGATCTATGATTGGTGGATTGCAGTACTTGACACACACTAGACCAGATATACAACATTCAGTTGGGATGGTAGCAAGATTTCAAGCCAAACCTAGAGAATTACATTATGCAGCAGTAAAAAGGATATTGAGATATCTTAGAGGAACAATGGACTATGGACTGTGGTATGAAAATTCTGATGATTTTACCCTATGTGCATATACTGATGCTAATTGGGGAGGCAGCATTGATGACAAGAAAAGCACCAGTGGTGGAGCCTTTTTTCTTGGAGGAAGATTAGTTTCTTGGTTGAGAAAAAAGCAGAATTGTATCTCACAGAGTACAACAGAAGTAGAATATGTTGCAGCAGCAAACAATTATAATTAGATAATTTGGATGAAGCAGATATTGATGGACATTGGAATCAAGTTTGATGAGCCTATTGTCATATATTGTGACAATACAAGTACAATTAGTATGTCTAAGAATCTGGTTTTACATTCTAAAACAAAGCATATAGAGATCAAGTATCGTGTTGTAAGAGAGAAAGTTGTAGAAAAAGAAGTCAGACTGGAGTACATAAGCACAAAGGAGTAGATAGCAGATATATTTACTAAGCCATTGCCTAAGGATACATTTGAGTATCTGAGAGGTATGCTTGGGGTTATTCCCCAACCTACTTTTGAGTAATGATGTAGTTGGTTGCATCTGTCTAGTGGTCTATGGACCTATATATTTTCTAGATTGGATGTTGGTACTTCCTCTATGGGGGAGTATGTGTATCTGAACTGACTCATTGAGGACTCTTGTGAATGTATTTTCTGAATAGTGTCTTTTGACATTGAGCTATTGTTTGACATAGTGATAGAATTTCTATCATTGATGTCAATGGGGGAGAGAATCATGAAAAAAATTGAGGAAACATTGAGGAACTACATTTATTGAAGAGATTAAATAGGATAACGAAGCAAGATTTGATTGATGATGAGTAGCAGTGCAATTGAGAAGTAGTGATTGGATTTTTGGAACATTGGATATTTTTCATCTATGTTGCCATCAATGCCAATGGAGGAGATTGTTAGGAATGAATGTTGAAGCCTTTGGCAGTCATTCTGTAGTAGTGGTTGTTGCATTCATGACTATGATTGTCATTGATGTCAACACAGTGTTATTCTGGAGTTTTAGCAGAGAAGCAGGCATAGTTTTGTTTTGTGCACATGTTATATTATAGATTGAGTTATGCACAGTTGATGGTATGTTCTTTGGTGTGTTATTAGCCTATGGTTAAGAGCACAAAGAGAAATTCATTTATTCATGAAAGTTATAAGCATTTTGGTGGAAGCAGTATTCTGGTAGTTTTCCTGTGTAGCGGTTTTTGGTAATCGGAGGATATCTCCTAATCAGGATGGAATCTGATTTTGCATAGTTAAAGGGAAGTTTGAGACTCATTTTTGGTGATGTGGTTCATAATGAAAACTTCGAGGTCACATGATTGGAAAGTTATTGTATCTGGAAGCTGACAGTTTTATGTAATTTTGATGTAGCGTGTTGAAATTATTATTTTGTATTTGCATGCCAACTCATTTGTAATTATTTGAGTGTGGTATAAAGGAAGGAATGTTTTCCTTGTTATGTATGAGGATCGTAAGAGTTGTGATATGAAATTATGAAATTTGTGATGCGAATGTATGCATGAAGTGAAGAAAAGAGCTAATTCAATAATGAAGGAAGACTTGTGAAGTACAGAGATCTGAATTTGTGATCTTGTGTAGCAGAGAGTGCAGTTTTGGCACAGTGTGAAGGAGGTAACATATTTCATAGTATTCTATTGAATAATCCTGAGATATGTTGGACAGTGAGTTCAGAGATCTTGCCTTGAAGCTGTTTGGGCAGTGGGTCCTTCTGTCTTCCATAACTCCTAACAGGGTTAGAATCTTTTAATAGGGATAACAAAGATTCATATGTACTGAATGTATTTCATAAGACTCCTAACAGGGTCCATCCTCTAACAAGGAACTTTCATATTAGTGCATCATTTTGTGGGCATCATTCCCACCGGGGTTTACTCTTTGATCAAGAGGTTCCCTAGTTAACATATCTTGTGTTATTGTGTCATTGTGTATGGTTATCTTTCTATGGTTGGTTACTGCATTAATTATATGGTTTAAAGCTGTTGAAGTTGATATTGAAGTTAATGATGATAAATGGTTTAAATATCAGATAACTGATTCACCCCCCCCCTCTCAGTTATCTTGGTGGTCTTTCCTTTCTAACACTATTCATGTGTAAAATACTTTCCAAAGAAGTACTTTTGTCTGCACTTTCAGAGAATGAATGCAGCTAGGTAAAAACTCAAAGGACATCTCATGAAATTTGGATATCTTTAGAATCTAATTTTGAAGGTGATGTGGGTGCAAAAAAGAGTCAGATTACAGAATTAGATATGTTCATTTGAAGATATAAAAATGATGGAAGATGAATCTGTTAGAATTTATATTGGTAGGATATCAAAGATTGTTGTAGGTATCAAAGCTTGTGAAGGAAACAAGACTAAGGATAAAGTGATATGGAAGATCGTAAAGACATTGACTCCTATATTTAAGTAGACATCGTAGATGATTGAACAAGTTATACCTTGTACTAAGAAGTTTACCAGAGAAAATCTTCTTGGAAGATTAGAAACAATAGAGATAGGTTTGAGACAGTCAGGAGATCTACCTATAATTGAGACAACATTCATCGCACTTAGTGTTTGCCCTACTTTTTCAAGAAGTATTAGTGTCAGTGGAGATTATGCTAGTTGTAGAAGATCTAAGACCGAAGAAGATAGAAAGATTGAGGAAGGAATTTCCTTGCTTATGAAAAGAGAACCAGAAGGTAAGAAAATCTTTAAATATTGGACTTGTCAAGAAAATGGTTATTTTACATGTAAATCCCTAAAAGAGTAAAGAAGTATAAGAAGAACTTTAAACCTAGAAGATCTAAAGAGTGTTACTATATTAATGATGAAGAACTTGAGGCTAGTGTTGAGAATTATTAAGTGAAAGTGATAATGAGAATGATGATATAGGATTTGTAGCAATAAAAGAAATTTCTGAAACTGAAGTTAGAGAAGAAAAAGATTTAGTTTCCCAAGTAGAAAATAAAACTGATTGGATCAAAGATAGTGGTTGTTCACATCATATGACTGGAGATATGAAGAAATTTATAAAGTTTAACAACTATGATGGGGTAATTGTTAGAGTTGGAAACAATGCACCTTGTTTGATAAAAGGAATAGGATCTATTACTCTTGATGGAAAGACTAACACTGATGATGTTTATTTTGTGGATGGATTGAAACATAATCTTTTGAGTGTTGGACAATTAGTTGATAAGGGATATAAATTTTGGTTTACTAAGAAAACTTGTGTGATCAAGGATAAGGATTGTAATTTGATTGGAACTGGATCAAGAACTAGAGGTAATGTATTTCAGTTGAATCCTGCTGAGATGACATGTTTGATTACTAAAATTGATGACAGTTGGTTATGACATAGAAAGTTTTGTCATATAAAATTTGATAACATTGTGAAAGTTAGTACTACATTTACAGTAAGATATTTGCCTAAGATTATGAAACCTACTAACACGATTTGCAAAGAATTTATTATGGCTAAGTAGAAGAGAAGTTCATTTCCTAGTAAGAAGTTCACAACAAAAGAGAAGTTGGAAATTATTCATACAGATTTGAGTGGTCCCACAAGCACTAAAGTATTCTATGGTGAAAGGTATTTTATGATTCTTTTTGATGATTTTACAAGAATGATGTGGATTGCATTTCTTAAAGAAAAATTTGAAGCATTTGATAAATTTAAATTGATTAAGAACAAAGTTGAGAATGAATCTCGAATGAAGATTAAATGTTTAAGGTCTGATAGAGGTGGAGAATTTACTTCGAAGGAATTTAATATTTTTGTGAAGTGAATGGTAATAAGAGACAACTTTAATCCCCTAGATCACTTGAACAAAATGGTATTGTAGAAAGAAGAAACAGATCAGTAACTGAAGTAGCAAGAGCTATGTTATTTGAAAATGATTTGGCAAAGACATTCTAGAGAGAAGTGAATACAACAGTATATATAATGAACAAAGTACAAATCAGAGTAGACAAAAACAAGACACCTTATGAATTATGGTTTGGACATGCGCCATCAGTTAAGTATTTCAGAATTTTGGGAAGTAAGTGTTATATTAAGAGAGATGATGATATTGGAAAGTTGGATCCCAGAAGTAATGAAGGTATATTTCTTGTTTATCCATTGAAAAGAAAAGCTTATAGATGTTTCAATAAAAGAACTAAGACTATTTTTGAGAGTGCAAATGTTAAAATTGATGAAAAGTTCAAAATTCAGGAAATAATGCTTGATTATGGATCTGATGAAGAAGTTCATCCTAGAATTGATCAAGAAAATGTTGAACTATTTTATGAAACTGACAGTGATTTGCAGAATGAGTCACATTGAGGAGATAAGAGAAGAACCTAGAGTAGAACATGGAGTTGAAGCAAGAACTGAAATAGTGACACCTAATGGGAATCTAGCAAGAAATCACCCTGTTGATCAGATTATTGGGAGCATAGAAAAAGGAGTTCTAACAAGGAATAAGGTACAAAAATAACTATGTTTGATTTCTCAAATTGAACCTAAAACTACTGATGAAGCTTGTAAAGATGAAAATTGGATTAAAGCAATGAAGGAAGAACTAGATCAAGTTGAAAAGAACAAGACTTGGGAGTTGGTCCCTAGACCTAAAGATAAAAATGTTATAGGAACTAAATGAGTATTTAGGAACAAGATGAATGAACAAGGAGAAGTTGTAAGGAACAAAGCAAGATTGGTATGTAAAGGATACTCACAGCAAGAAGGAATTGATTATGAAGAGACTTTTGCACCTGTTGCAAGAATTGAAGCGATAAGAATGTTTTTGCCTTATGCAGCTTATAAGAAATTCAAAGTATATCAAATGGATGTGAAGTCAACATTTCTAAATGGAGAATTAGAAGAAGTCTACATTGAGCGGCCTGAAATTTTTCCCTTGACTCATGAAGGAGATACAGTATGTAAATTGAACAAAGCTTTATATGGACTGAAACAAGCCCCTAGAACATGGTATGCAAGATTAGATAAATATTTGATAAAATTAAGATTTACTAAAGGCACAACAGATAGTAATTTATATCTAAAAGAGATTGAGAATGATTTGTTGATTTTAGTTATCTTTGTTGATGATATTATCTTTGGTGGAGATGATGAAGCTAGTGATAAATTTGCAGATGAAATGAAGACACAATTTGAAATGAGCATGATTGGTGAGATGAAATATTTTTTAGGATTACAAATAGCAAAGAACAGTGATGATAGTTTCTTATGTCAAGAAAAGTATCTGAATGACTTGTTGCAGAGATTTGGAATGGAAAATTGTAAGCCAGTTGGCACACTAGTGATAACTGGTCATAAGTTATCTAGCACAGATGAAACTCTTGTAGTTGAACAAAAGAAGTACATATCTATGATTGGAGGATTACATTACTTAACTCATACAAGACTAGATATATCACATGTAATTGGAATTGTTGCAAGATTTCAAGTTGATCCTAAAGAGTCGCATTAAGCAACAGTAAAAAGAAAATTTAGATATTTGAAAGGCACAATTGACTATGGGTTATAGTATAAAAAATCTAATGACTTTACCCTATGTGCATATACAGATGCAGTTTGGGGAGGTAGTGTTGATGACAAAAAGAGTACAAGTGGTGGACCATTTTTCTTTGGAGGAAGATTGGTTTCTTGGTTAACTAAGAAATAGAATTGTATTTTACAGAGCACAAGAGAAGCAGAATATGTAGCAGCAACAAACAATTGTAATCAAATAATATGGATGAAAAAAATGTTGAAAGATATTGGAATTAAAATTGATGAGCCTTTTGTTATACACTGTGATAACACCAGTAGAGTAAGTATGTCGAAGAATCCCGTGTTGCATTCTAAGACAAAGCATATAGAAATTGAGTATCATGTTGTAAGAGAAAAAGTTTTAGAGAAGGAAGTAAGACTTGAGTATATAAGTACAAAAGAGAAGATTGTAGATATATTTACAAACCCCTTACCTAAAGATACATTTGAGTATTTGAGAGGTATGCTTGGGGTTATTCCCCAGCCTACTTTTGAGAAGTGATGCAGATTGTTGCATCTGTCTAGTGGTATATAAACTCTATCTTTTCTGGATTGTATGTTGGTACTTCCTCTATGGGGGAGTATGTGTGTTTTGAGATGAGTCATAAAGGACTCTTGTGAATGTATTTTCTAAAACATGTCTTTTTACATTGAGGTTTTTGTAATGGATTGACATAGTGATGTTTTATCTGTCATTGATGTCAATGGGGGAGAAGGATACAAGAAAAACATTTGTTGGAGGAGATGAAGCAATATAAAATGGAAAAACCTGTAAGATTTGATTGATAAAGAGGTTTTGAAAATATTTCAGAGCAGTAGTGTTCCAGTTTGGTATTCATGGAATTTGGATGTTTTTTCATCTATATTGCCATCAATGCCAATGGGGGAGATTGTTAGGAATGAATGCTAAATATGTCCTATGGAGGAGTATTCAGATTCATTCTATAGAATTTGTATGTTGCATTCATGATTGTGGTTGGCATTGATGTCAACACAGTGATCTACAAGAGATTAGCAGAGAAGCAGACAATATTTGAATTAGCACACGTGGAGTATTGTAGATCAAGCTATGCAAAGTTAAGGATTTATTCTACATTGTGTCTTGAGATTGTGGCCAAGAGAATATAAGTAAATTCAATTATTCATGATAGTTATGTGTAATTTAGTGGAAGCAATATTCAGACAGTGTTCCTGAGAAGTAGCTTGTGGTAACTGGATTATATCTCCTAATTGGGAGAGAATCTAGGCATGCAAAGTTATACAGTTGATGAAGACATTTTGGTGGTGACCTGGATAAGACAACATGGTTGGACATCGTATGTGTGAAGATTTTTTTTTTTGAAGCCGAAATTTTTTATGTAATTATGGATAATTATGTAACATGTGAAGGTTTATATTTTGTATTTGGTTAAGCCTTGTTGCCCGCATCATTTGTAATTATTTGAGTGTGGTATAAAGGAATGATTGTTTTCCTTTATTGTAATATGGAATATATGATGAGATATAGATTTGAATCGCAAAATTGAGCAATATATGTTGTAAGATGATATGCGAATTGCAGAGATCTGGTGAAGCTGTTGGTACGGTTTGGCATAGGCAGAGGAGCAAAGATAAGTTGTTGAGATTAGTATTTGTTTTTATTATTTTGTTTGGATAATATAGAGATCAGTTGGATAGTGTGTTCAGTGATGTTGACCTTGAAATTGTTTGGACAGTGGGTCCTTTTTTCTTCCACAACTCTTAACCGGGTTAGAATCTTTTAATAGGGATTCAAAGTGTTACTATGCTAACCAGGTTAGAATCTTTTAATAGGGATTAAGAGTGTTACTATGCTAATGATGAATAACATGAGGCTAGTGTTGAGAAATTATTAAGTGAAAGTGATAATGAGAGTGATGATATAGGATTTGTAGCAATAAAATAAGAAATTTTTGAAATTGAAGTTAGAGAAGAAAAAGATTTAGTTTCCCAAGTAGAAAAGAAAACTGATTGGATCATAGATAGTGGTTGTTCACATCATATGACTAGATATATGAAGAAATTTATGAAGTTTAACAACTATGATGGAGGAATTGTTAGATTTGGAAACAATGCACCTTTTTTGATAAAAGGAATAGGATCTATTACTCTTGATGGAAAGACTAACACTGATGATGTTTATTTTGTGGATGGATTGAAACATAATCTTTTGAGTGTTGGAAAGTTAGTTGATAATGGATATCAAGTTTGGTTTACTGAGAAAACTTGTGTGATCAAGGGTAAGGATGGTAATTTGATTGGAACTGGATCAAGAACTAGCGATAATGTATTTCAGTTGAATCCTACTAAGATGACATGTTTGATTACTAAAATTTATGATAGTTTGTTATGCCATAGAAGGTTTTGTCATATAAAATTTGATAACATTGTGAAAGTTAGTACTACATTTGTAGTAAGAGATTTTCCTAAGATTATGAAACCTACTAACATGATTTGCAAAGAATGTGTTATGGCTAAGGAGAAGAGAAGTTCATTTCCTAGTAAGAAGTTCACAACAACAAAGAAGTTGGAAATTGTTCATACAGATTTGAGTGGTCCCACAAGGACTAGAGGATTCTATGGTGAAAGGTATTTTATGATTCTTGTTGATGATTTTACAAGAATGATGTGGATTTCATTTCTTAAAGAAAAATATGAAGCATTTGATAGAGGTGGAGAATGAAGATTAAATGTTTAAGGCCTGATAGAGGTGGAGAATTTACTTCGAAGGAATTTAATACTTTTTGTGAAGTGAATGGTATTAAGAGACAAATTTCAGCCCCTAGAACATCTGAACAAAATGGTATTGCAGAAAGAAGAAATAGATCAGTAACTGAAGCAACAAGAGCTATGTTATTTGAAAATGATTTGGCAAAGACATTCTGGAGAGAAGCAGTGAATACAATAGTATATACAATGAACATAGTACAAATTAGAGAAGACACAAATAAGATAGCTTATGAATTATGGTTTGGACATGCGCCATCAGTTAAGTATTTCAAAATTTTGGGAAGTAAGTGTTATATTAAGAGAGATGATGATATTGGAAAGTTTGATCCCAGAAGTGATGAAGGTATATTTCTTGTTTATTCATTGAAAATAAAATCTTATAGATGTTTCAATAAAAGAACAAAGACTATTGTTGAGAGTGCAAATGTTAAAATTGATGAAAAGTTCAAAATTTAGGAAATAATACTTGATTATGGATCTGATGAAGAAGTTCATCCTAGAATTGATCAAGAAAATATTGAACTATTTTATGAAACTGACAGTGATTTGTAGAATGAGAGTCACATTGAGGAGATAAGAGAAGAACCTAGAGCAGAACATGGAGTTGAATCAAGAACTGAGATAGTGACACCTAATAGTAATCTAGAAAGAAATCACCTTGTTGATCAGATTATTGGGAGCATAGAAAAAGGAGTTCTGACAAGGAATAAGGTACAAAAAGAACTATGTTTGATTTCTCAAATTGAACCTAAAACTACTGATGAATCTTGTGTATCATCTTAAAATGGAAGCACTTCCATCTTGATAGGTTTAGCACCTTCTTTTAGTGCATTTATCATGATAGATTTGCATTTAGGATGCATTTGCACTTGATCTCTTCATTCTAGGTGAAATTAGGGTTAGGATTCCAAGGATCCTCCTTGATTTTCCTTCTCTATGGCTTTATTTTCTAGGTAAGAACTAGGTATAGGTCCTCCTATCCTTCATCATGCTCATCATAGGCCTTTGTGTCCTTTTTTGGCAATCTAACTAGTTCTATTATCATTTCCAAGTCTCTGGGCATCCCCAGGACCTCTTGCTCTCAACACTGACTGGATCTGGACCCCTAGGTCAAGGTCGAGGTCAAATTTGACCTAGGTCAAGGTTGAGGTTTACTTTGACCTAGGTCAAAGTTGAGGTCATCCTTGACCTTTGTTAGGATTTGATCCCCCTTTTCAAATTTTGGGTCCGGAGGACCCCGAAATCAATGTCGGGCTTCTGGATCCAAATGCGGAAGGGTTTTAATTTGAAATTCATTTAATTCTTTTCCCTCCTTAGTTGGTTATTATGATTGGACCATAATTTGAGGTGAAATTTGAATTATGGGCCTTTACATTTCTGAGGAGCCTCACCTTGAAATCTCTATATAAACACTCTCTTTTGCATTCATTTCAACAAGTAATGAGAAGCAAGCAAGTGATGGTGAAGTGAAGATGCAAGATTGCAAGAGGTTGATATAGAAGATCAATCCATTGTTGATATCAAGCATTTTATGAGCACATTATTGTGGACATTCCTTTGGAGCAAGGGAGATCCCTTCTTCCTTGATCCACCATTTTCAATATTCAAGCATTCAAAGATACAATCATGGGGCAACAATTAGGGATTGTGAGTTTTGTGAGAGTACTTTAGCCTTGGGGGCTTGGTATGATTTCTTATCACATTCAAATCTATGCATTTTTGTCTCATATCCATTCATGCTAGGGTTTTAATTTAGAGGATTATATCTTAGCATTACACATTCAATACTATTAGAATAACTGAGAGGGGGGTGAATCAATTATCGAGTGTTCCAAAACAAAATGTATAATCCAAAACAAATTCTTCAGCTTCTGCTACTTGGTAAGCATAGAATACTTTCACTGTATGTGCTTTTACCGATTATCAGTCTAAAAATTATAGTAGTTACCAATCAAATATAACATGTAATATGCAAATTATGATAACAAACCAATATCACAATCAACACATAACACAAGAGATTTAACATGGAAACCCTGTGAAGGGAAAAACCACCTGGGACCGACAACCCAAAAATGTTCACTCTTCTGAAGTGAGGTTGGTGAAGACCCAACCCTGTTAAAGATTACAAACACACTATTAGGTGTGACCTTGTTAGAGAATTTTAGACCAGAAGTTATCATCCAACCAGCAGTCACTCTGGGGTTGACAGGATAACAATGTTCACTCTATGAATGAAACATAAAAAGACTTTCTTAGTCCACTCGGTTCAAAGATTTGACTGTGTATAATGGTTAAATATGTAACAGTAGATAATCTGCCTTGATACAACTTCAATTGCAGTTTACAGATCAATATTCAGCTCATACAAATCTTTTTGATCAATATATCACTTTGGATTCAACACTATATCAACTTACTGTCCATCGATAATTACTCTTTGTAGCTCGGTAATTATTCTGTAGTTCGATTCTCACTAAGAAGTATGATCAGAATGCATGAAAAATTATTCACATGATAATCCTGCAGTATCTTCTTCCTCCAGCATTATTTCAACAATGAAACCAATGTCTCTTTTATAGACGAGTAAATCATTTTCTTTTTGTCCATCAGATTTTGCCGCTTAATCTCATTCATTGATTTTTCCACTTTAACCTTCTTTGGCTGATGTGTTAGTAACACATTTCAATCTGCTCCATTAGATCTTCCTTGAATTATGTTAGCATTTGATCTTCATAACAAACCTTATGTGTTACCTCGAATTCATACACTTTCCAGCTCATCAATCTATTGGCTAAAATAATCATTTAATTCCTTTATGTTCTAGCTTAGTTAACAAAGAAATGCATCGGTGAACACAAGCTCGGTTAACACTACGCTCGAGATACATTACACTCCATCGGTGTATACTAGAATGCTTCATTTACTGACAACACTGCTTTGTGTCTTTCAGCTCTATTCTTCATCATAGATGAATGCAACATAATAAATTCAATGTCATAAAGTCATACACTCATCAACAAGTTACTCAGTGTATTCCTTATCCTCATTTGACAAATACATCTTCCTCATGTAGATACTTTTGTTCTTCATCTCTTTCACCTTTCTTCAAGTGTTTTGGTATAGTAACTTACAAGATAAGTAATGTCAAGCTAGTTGACATCAATGACAACATAATATTGATTTAATCATCTTACATATCTAATCAGAAACTCCTCAATGATCTTTAATCACAAATTCTTCAATCAAGTTCTAAATCAGTTGTAGTTCATCAATCTCTCCCTTTGGCATTGATGGCAACTCAAGTAATATGAAGTGTACCATACACATACCAAACATGTATTCTATAACTTTGTGAACAAATTTTGTGCAAGGTCTCCCTAGCTTAATATGTTTAATCACTACGTTACTAAACATCATTATAAAATATAGCTTTTTCATTCTGTAGATATGATCTTTTCAGCTCTCAGGTTCCTGCTTCTATTCTTTGTAACTGATCTTCAATGTTCTATTTCTTTCAGATTATCTCTCCCTTAGATATTTCTCATTGGTGCATGTTTAAATTTTCTTTCATATTATTTATCTCTCCCTTTGACAACAATGCCAAAGAAACAAATAAATAATCATCTCTGTAGTAGCTAAGTAACTCTCTATTGTCCAATACAGTCTCTGTATCTCTGTTATACTGATATCCCAATCTATTTCAGTTCTTCAAACTTAATCACAACCTTGAACATTATCCAAAGTGTGAACTATGTTGCATCAACATGTGTGATCTTCTGATAAGATTAAGCTGATGCAACATCCAGATCACATTAGTGACCAGTAGACAGGGGACAAACCCCAAGTCTATTCCTGAAGTGTTCAAATGTGTCCTTTGGTAGAGGATTTGTAAAGATATCTGCAAGTTGTTCTTTAGATGTAACAAATTCTAACTTCACTTGCTTCTCTTGAACTTTTTCTCTTAAGTAGTGATACTTAATTGATATATGATTTTTCTTAGAGTGCATCACTGGATTCTTTGAAATATTAATAGCACTGGTGTTGTCACAGTATATAATTACTGGGTTAGTGATTGCCTCATTCATTCCTTCCAACACTTGCTTGATATATGCAATGTTTGAGTAATTAGTAGCAGCAACAACATACTCTGCTTCAGTTGTAGAGTGAGAAATACAAGCTTGCTTTTTACTTGTCCAGGTTACAAGTCTTTCACCAAAGAAGAATGCTCCTCTGGTGGTGCTTTTTCCGTCATCCACATTTCCAGCCCATCAGCATGTGCTATATTTGGTCTACTATGAACTACATACATTAGCTTACCAATCATGGATCGGTAAAGTGTCTAGTTTACCTTTGTAGTTTCATCTTCCTTTGTCAGTTTACATCCAGTAGCCATCAGTGTTCCCATAGGTTTAGCATCTTCCATGCCAAATGTCTTCAAGACTTCCTTTATGTATTTAGATTGTGTGATGAATATCCCATCACTCTGTTGACTCACTTATAGTCCTAGAAAGAATTTTATCTCTCCAAACATAGACATCTCAAACTCTTTTCTCATCTCATCAGCAAAAGATTTACATACATGATCTTAACCTCCAAAAATAATATCATCAACAAATATCTCAACAATAATAATAGTGTCATCAGTATCACCTTTCATGTACAAATTTTTGTTCTCACTAGCTCTAACAAATCCAATACTTAACAAGTAAGTATCCAGCCTTTCATACCAGGCTCTCGGTGCTTTCTTCAAACCATATAAAGCTTTATGTAATCTACATACCATGTCTTTGTTGTCTGGATCAATGAATCCTTCAGGTTGTTCTATGTAGTCTTCTTCTTCAAGTATACCATTTAGAAATGCTGACTTCACATCCATTTGATATACTTTAAATTTCTTGTGTGCAGCATATGCAAGTAGCATTCTAACTCCTTCCAATATAGCAATAGGTGCAAATGTCTCACCATAGTCAATGCCTTCTTCCTGTGCATATCCCTTACATACCAATCTAGCTTTATTTCTTGTCACCTCACCATTTTCATTCAGTTTGTTCCTGAATATCCACTTAGTATCGATAACATTCTTATCTTTAGGTTAGGGTACTAAGGACTAGGTTTTGTTCTTCTCTATTTGTTCTATTTCCTCTTTCATTGCATTAACCCATTCTTCATTCTCTAATGCAACTTTCACATTTTTTGGTTCAAGTTCACAAACTAGACATGTACCTTGTCTTGCTTTCCTTCTTGTCTACATGTCAGCTTGTCTGTCTCCAATAATTTATGTCTCAGGATGATGTCTCCTGACAAAACTAGCTAGTCCTCAGTTTCTTCTTTCTTGTTCATCCTGTTCAGGTTCATGTGCTTGCTCAGTAGCTCCATCTTGTTCGTCATTTTCTCTTTCCTGTTCCTCAAGGTTATTTTCCTACTGACCGGTTATCATAGGTTGCGACTTTAGTAGATAATCAAGATGTTCAATGTAAGTGAATCTACCATAGTCTTCCGGCTCCTTTCTACTTTCCTCTGTGTTCTTATCATCAAACTCATCAACACGGACATTAGTACTTTCAATTATCTTATTTGTAACCTTATTCAGATATTTATATGCTTTACTCTTAGTAGAATATCCTAAGAATATTCTTTGATCACCTTTAGAATCAAATTTTCCATTTCTCTCATCTTTCAAAATAAAACATTTTCTTCCAAAGATTCTGAAATAACTTACAGTAGGTTGTGTCCAAAATATAGCTCATAGGGTGTCTGGTTGGTGTCCTTCTTCAGTTGTACTTGATTAAGCACATATTCAGCTATACTGATAGCTTCCCTCCAGTATGTCTGAAAAATATTCTTTTGTAGCATTAGTTTTCTTGCATAGTCAATTATTGACATGTTCCTTCTTTCAACAATCCCATTCTACTGAGGTGTTCTTGGTGCAGAGACCTGTCTTTTGATACCATGCTCATTACAACAATTAGTAAATTCATCATAGATAAATTCACCTCCTCTATCAGATCTTAAGCATTTTAATTCTTTTCCAGTCTCTTTTTCTACCTTTTCCTTATACAACTTAAACATCTTAAATGCTTCAGATTTTTATTTTAAGAACATAACTATCATCAATCTAGTATAGTCATCAACAAAAAGAATAAAGTATCTATCACCATAATAACTCTGAGTTCTCATAGGACCACATAGGTTGGTATGAACCAACTCAAGTATCTTCTTTGTTGAGTAGTCTTTTCTTTTAAAACTAGACTTAGTCATCTTACCTTTCTGACATTCATGACACATAGCATGATCAGGTTTTGACAAGTTAGGCAATCCTCTAACTCTTTTCTTCTTACTAATCTTGATCATGTTATCAAATTTTACATGGCATAACCTTTTATGCCACAACCATGCATCTTCATCCTTCATTAATAAACAAGAAGACTAATCAATATCAAGATCAAATAGATTACCTCTAGATTGTGTATCGGTTCCAACAAGTCTTCCTCCATCATCATAGATTTTTACCTTTTTTCTCTCGAAAGCAAGTCGGTGGCCTAAATTATTCAGTTGTGCAACACTTAACAAATTATAGTTCAGTCCATCTACCCAGCATGCATTTTCACATTTTATTCTATCATTAATCATCAGTGAACCTTTACCTCTTACCATGCAGGGTGCATCATTTCCCATCCTAACAGATCCTCCATCGTATTCATCAAGTATGTCAAATTTCTCTACATCACCAATCATATGATGTGTACATCCACTGTCTATGATCCATGTATCATTTCTACTTACTTTAGAGATCAGTGTTGTTTCTTCATGTTTCTCTTCCTCCTCTGAGTCATCTTTCATAGCAACAAATACTACTTCTACATCATCATCAATATCAAATTCAGATTCAATATCTTTAGCTATGTAACATACATTTTTTCCTTTGTCATAGCTATCTCGGTTATCTTTGTTGTTGTGTCGGTAGCCTCTGTTAACTCTTCTCCCATAGCTTTCTTCAGATCAGTCTTTGGATCTATCATTATCTTTCTTATTCAGACATCTAGCAGCGATGTGGCCGACTTCTTTACAATTAAAGCATGCCAAAGGTAACTTACCTCTATACCTTCCTTTACCTTTGGGTAACCTTCTAGCCATAAGAGCTTCAAGCTCATCAAGTTCATCATCGGTATTACTATCACTATCATTATTATTATTATTCATGCTACTAGACTTACCAATCTTCAAAGAAGACATGAAAGTGGATTCAATGGAAGGTACAACACTATTGTCAAAGTTATTCAATTCAAAGGTTGTAAGCTTACCAATCAGTGTGTCAAGAGTAAGGTTGGATGTAGCTCTTGTTTCATGAATTGCAGAGATCCTGATTGCATAAACTGGTAGTAAAGTTCTGAGAATCTTGCTTATCACTGTTTCATCATCAATAATTCTGTCTGATGCTCTAATAGCATGTACTACCTCTTTTAGTCTATTTAAGTATTGCACAATGTTCTCACCTTCTTTCATCTTCATATCGTCAAATTAACCTCTTAGGCTTTCTGCTTTGGCTCTTTTAACATTCAAATCTCCACTATATAGTAGAGTCAGTTTATCCCACATGGATTTGGCAGTAGTTCATCCCTTAATGTCTTCAAATTTGGCATCAGTACAGGCAGTAGCAAGTTCCATCATAGTGATATTGTGTTCATGCGTATCTTTCAGTTGATCAAGGGTTAAGCGACTAGGTGTCAGTTCAATGTCACCATTCTCCATTAGTTCTAGTGCAAATTTCCCAATTCCAGATATGTGCAACTTCATCCGACTTTTCCATACTGTGAAGTTCTCTTTGTTCAATCTTGGCACTTCCCTCTTATACATCTTGAGATCTTTGTGTTGGAGTCCTTAAAACTCTATTCTAAGCAACCACAACTCTGATAACAATTGTTTGAATAACTGAGAGGGGGTGAATCAGTTATTGAGTGTCCCAAAACAAAATGTATAATCCAAAACAAATTCTTCAGCTTTTGCTACTTGGTAAACATAGAATACTTTCACTATGTATGCTTTTACCGATTATCAGTCTAAAACTTATAGTAGTTACTGATCAAATCTAACATGTATATGCAAAGTATGATAACAAACAAATATCACAATCAACATATAACACAAGAGATTCAACATGGAAACCCTGTGAAGGGAAAAACCACCTGGGACCGGCAACCCAAAAATGTTAACTCTTTTGAAGTGAGGTCGGTGAAGACACAACCCTGTTAAAGGTTACAAACACACTATTAGGTGTGACCTTGTTAGAGGATTTTAGACCAGAAGTTATCGTCCAACCAGTAGTCATGCTGGGGTTGATAGGATAACAATGTTCACTCTATGAATGAAACATAAAAAGACTTTCTTAGTCCACTCGGTTAAGAGATTTGACTATGTACAATGGTTAAATATGTAACAGTAGATGATCTACCTTGATACAAATTCAATTGCAGTTTACAGATCAATATTCAGCTCATACAAATCTTTCTAATCAATATATCACTTCAGATTCAACACTATATCAACTTACTATCCGTCGGTAATTACTCTCTATAGCTCGGTAATTGTTCTACAGTTTGGTTCTCACTAACTAGTATGATCAAAATGCATGAAAACTTGTTCATGTGATAATTTTGCAGTATCTTCTTCCTCTGGCATTATTTCAACAATGAAACCAATGTCTCTTATATAGATGAGTAAATTGTTTTCTTTTTGTCCATCAGATTTTGCCGCTTAATCTCATTCATTGATTTTGCCACTTTAACCTTCTTCGACTGATGTGTTAGTAATACATTTCAATATTCTCCATTAGATCTTCCTTGAATTATGTTAGTCATCGATCTTCATAATGAACTTTATCTATTACCTCGAATTCATACACTTTCTAGCTCATCAATCTATCAGCTAAACTAATCATTTAATTCCCTTCTGTTCTTGCTTGGTTAACAAAGAAATGCGTCGGTGAACACAAGCTTGGTTAACACTGCACTCAGTATACACTACACTCTGTCAGTGTATACTGGAATGCTTCATTTACCAACAACATTGCTTTGTGTCTTTCAACTCTATTCTTCATCATAGATGAATGCAACATAATAAATTCAATGTCATAAAGTCATAGACTTGTCAAAAATTTACTCAGTGTATTCCTTATCCTCATCTGACAAATACATCTTCCTCATGTAGATACTTATGTTCTTCATCTCTTTCACCTTTCTTCAGATGTTTCGGTATAGTAACTTACAAGATAATTAATGTCTAGCTAGTTGACATCGATGACAACATAATACTAATTTAATCATCTTACATATCTAATCAACAACTCCTTAGTGATCTTTAATCACAGATTCTTCATTCAGGTTCTAAATCAGTTGTAGTTCATCAAATACACATAAACATTCTATTACATCTGGCTATTCGCGGAGGTGGAGATCACCAAAATGAGGGTTTGACTAAGGAAAAACCCTATATAGCCACCCCAAAACACCATTTTCAAATATCTACAGTCCCTATTTTAGGAGTTACATAGCAGATCTAAGTACCCTTTTCGTCAAACTTTCGGGATCTGCAAACAAAATTTCTGTCAGAGCAATTCAGGTCAAGGATGACCTCCCAGGGTAAGATTGTACCCCAAGGTAAGATCTTACCCCACATTTGGGTCAAGGATGACCTTTATGGGTAAGATTGTACCCCGGGGTAAGATCTTACCCTACATTTGGATCAAGGATGACCTCCCTTAGAATTGAAAAAGATTTCTAGGTTTTCTCTGTCTCTATTTTCTTGTCCCATAGCTGCTGCAAAATTTCCCAAAATGGAACATAGACATCAGAAAATAGGTATAGATCCATATATATGTGTATATATGTGTATATAGGAAATGTGGACTTAGGATCTCTATTAGATACATTGTTGAAAATACTACCTACATCCACATTTTCACCTATTACATTTTGTTGAACCCGTTTATGACAACTCTTTCTTTTTGGTGTTAGATTTGCATCTTGTGTTAGATCTTGCATGTTTATAAAAGTAGATTTCTTTTATGCTCTTGCATTTATATTTCAAAAATACAAAAAAAAATTACAAAATTCCTTTGAAAATACAAAAATATTTACATTTTTCATGGTTGTAGAGTTACTTTGTGTTCAACATGTATGATTTTTGTTTTGAATAGTTTGATGAGGTTTTTATTGTACAAGAGGATATATCCCTTCATGAGGAACATGGAAGTGAGGATGAAAATTGTTCAAATGAGATCTCCATTGATCTTATTCCTATTTCATTCTCCTCCACAACCTCTTCAATTGAACTTTACCATAGGGTGTGTGCATGGTTTCCTTCATGTTCCACTATTTGCAACATTAATAAACCTAAAATGATATATCCTAAACCTTTTTTGATGGTAAAAGGATGTCCTCAAATAATAATTAAGGGTAAACCTAGAGATCCTTTGGATTTATTTGATAACACATATTCCGTTTCACATGCTTATCACACACAAAATAACCCTCAGCCTACTGTTCTGGTTTCTTTATCGCCTTCTCAACCTATGCTTCCTCAAGCTCGTAGGTTTCCTTCTACCTTTAAGGATTATGACTTAGTTGACCAATTACATGCTACTCCTACTAAGATATCTTTATGGGAATTACTTCAAACTTCCACGACATATCACAAGGCATTGCAAAAGGCTTTATCCACTCTTCCTGCTTCACCTCCTAATCAAGAGAACATTCATTCTATTTTGGAATGCATGCATACTATGCCTTTTGTACCTCCTATTATGTTTACTAATGATGATTTACCTTCCCTTGAGGTGCAGAATCAATATGATGCTCTTATGGTTGTTATTTCTATTAATCACAATATCATTCATAGAATGTTAATTGATAACAGATCTGGGCTTAATGTTTGTAGCATGGATATGCTTAAGGTAATTAAAGAGGATCTTACAACTATTCGACCTGCTAATGTCCCTATATGTGGATTTGAAAATATTGCAAAAAGAACTTTGGGCATTATTACCTTACCTGTTAAAGTTGGTCCAATTATTCTAAATACACCTATTCATGTTATGTCTAGACCTCTAAATTATAACCTTCTTCTAGGTAGACCTTGGTTACATACTATGCATGCAGTTCCTTCTCTTTATCGCAAGGTTAGGTTCATTTATAACAACTTAATGTACACATTACATGCAGATGATGCGCCAAATCCTTGCCTAAATGTAGAATATGTTGAAGTCTATGAGCCTCTTCAACCAAATAAAGAGATTGAAAAATAACCTGAGATAAAACAACCTGAAGCTCCATATTCTTCTTTGATTGAGGATGATTGGGGAACATTGGACTTTAATCCTACTTTCATTAGAGAGTATAAGGTTTCTAATTTGGAATTTATGAAACAACAAAGTGAATTTGAAAAACAAGTTTTTACTCCTTCCCTGCTTTCTGAGGAATTAAAAAGTAACTTTGTTGTCACCTCGATTGAAGAAACTATTGAAACAATAAAACCTGATTGCTATGATATTGTTACATATTCCGCTCCTTGGAATCCATTTGATATGGCTAATAGATATCATTTTGGTTATCATCTGCTTAAAAAGTTAGGATTTAATGGGAAATGATGTGGCAAATATGAGCAAGGTATACAAGTGCCTTTGGATAATGAAATTTATGATCATACATATGGATTAGGATTTAATCCTTATAGATAACCATCACTTTTTCCTCTTAATGTTAACCATATATGTGGGGGAAAATTGAATTTGGTTAATCCACTCCTCCTTGACATTAATCAAAGACCTACTTTGGATATTTTTCCAGAAGATGAAGCCTTAGTGGATTTTTTAGGGGTTTATGAGGACTTACCTAAGTTCCATCACAAATGATGAAAGCCTTATTGTTTAAGTACAGATGCTTATTTTGTAGAACATGATAAACATGATATTTCTCCTTTACTGATGGATTCTCTGATACAAAGTGATTTATTAATAACTGAGACTATTGATATTCAAATGGATGAAAATGACTCTGAAAGGATGATCAAAATTGGGAAATGTTTGAATCGGGAAGAATGTGATTAGCTAGTTCCCCTTTTACTTGAATTTAAGGACATCTTTGCTGGGACCTATTTGAATATGTCGGGCATAGATTCTAAGATTGTTACTCACAACATTGTTCTCAAACTGAATGTGAAACTTGTGAAGCAAAAAATTCAAAAGATGAATCTGTGAATTGCTTTATTAGTTAAGTCTGAAATTGAAAGATTATTGGATTCTGGATTTATTCATTCTATTGATTATTCAGATTGGATTTTAAATATTGTGCATGTTTCAAAAGGAGAAAATAAGATAAGGATGTGTACTGACTTTAGATACTTAAACAAAGCATCCTTAAAAGATGATTTCCTGTTACCGAATATTGATATGATTGTAGATTCAACAACGGGTCATGCTTTATTATCTTTTATGGATGGTTTTTCTGGCTATAATCAAATCTTTATTCCTCCTAAAGATCAATTTAAAACTGCACTTATAACACCTTGGGGAACATTTTGTTGGGTCATGATACCTTTTGGATTAAAAAATGCGGGAGAAACTTATCAACGAGCTATGACCTTGATTTTTCATGATTGCATTCATAAGATTCTTAAGGATTATGTGGATGATATCTTGGCAAAATACGTAGAAAGAGAAGATCATGTTACTATTTTACAACAGATATTTAATTGGATTAGAAGTTATAATAGGAG
This sequence comes from Chamaecyparis obtusa, assembly GCA_027943335.1. NCBI lineage: Eukaryota > Viridiplantae > Streptophyta > Pinopsida > Cupressales > Cupressaceae > Chamaecyparis > Chamaecyparis obtusa. The sequence continues at coordinate 3,741,735 of BSBK01000215.1, forward strand.
ATTGAATCCTAAGAAATGTGTCTTTGTAGTTGATTTTGGTAAATTGTTAGGATTTATAATCTCTAAGCGAGGCATAGAAGTAGGTACTAAAAAGATTGAAGCTATTGTTAATATGCCTCCTCCTAAGAATATTTCTCAATTGCATAGTTTACAAGGAAAAATTCAAGCTATTCGCCACTTTGTTTCCAACTTAGCTAATAGAACTATTCCTTTTACTTCCTTTCTTAGAAAGGATACCACTTTCTCTTGGAATGATGAATGTAAACAATCCTTTGAGAAATTTAAGGAGTATCTCACCAATCCTCCTATCTTGCAACCAGCTAAATTTGATAAACCCTTTCATTTGTATACTTCAGCCACTCTGAAAGCAGTAAGTGCATTGTTAGCTCAATATGATAGTGAAGGTAAGGAAAGACTTGTGTATTACATTAGTTGAACTTTACTTGATTATGAAACAAGATACACAGATTTGGAAATACAATGCTTAGTTGTAGTTTATGCTTGCCAAAAACTCAGGCATTATCTTTTAAATGTTGAAGTCAATGTGATTGTTAAATTTGATCCTTTGAAACGTCTTTTCTCAAAAACTGATGTCTCTGGCTGTTTGGCAAAGTGGGTGATGTTACTTATAGAATTTGATCTTAATTTCATTTCTTAGAAGTCAATTAAAGGGCAAGCTTTAACATAATATCTGGTTGAATCTCCTTGTCCTCATTTTGATACGTGCTCTACTTCAATAAAATTCCCTAATGAAAATATTCTAGCTATTCAACAAGATGATATTTGGGAATTATATTCTGATGGATCTAGATGTAAGATAGGTTCTGGTGTCAGTATTATCTTGATCCCTCCCACAAAAAAATTGATCCGTTTATCATACAAATTAACATTCCCTTGTACTAATAACATTGTGTATTATGAAGCTCTTATAGCTGGTCTTCAAGAAGCTTGATCCCTTAACATTAAACACTTGCAAATTTATGGAGATTCACAATTAATTGTTGAGAAAATTAAGGGAGGTTAACAGAATAAGAATGATAAAATGACATAGTATAGAAATTTGGCTATTGAGGTTCTTTCACAATTCTCTTCTTACACAATTCAAACTTTACCTAGGAAGGATAATCGACATGCAGATGCTATGGTCAGCGCAGCTTCTTTGGTTTTTCTTGAGAATAATACTAAAAATTTTCAATTTACTATACAAACTCTTAAAAACCTTGCAATTACTAATAAGATTACCTCTAATTGTTTTAATTTGCATTCGGATGAATGGTATTCTCATATCTTTCATTTTTTGAAAGATGGTACTTTTCCTAAATCAGCAACAAGGAACACGCATAATCATATTAGGAAGCTTGCAACATGTTACATCATCTTAGGAGACATGTTTTATAAATGCTCTTATTAAGGTTTACTCTTAAGATGTCTTAATAGAATCAAAATTCTAGTAGCTTCGACAGAAGCTCATTCTGGTTCTTGTGGGGGACATTTTGGTGGAAAATCTCTGGTTAATAAACTGCTTAGAATGGGATATTATTAGCAAACAATGGAACAAGATTCTTTCATGTTTGTTAAAAAATGTCCTCAATGTCAACAACATAGTAATTTGATTCATGCTCCTGCTTGTGAGTTTCATAATCAAGTTTCTCCATGGCCTTTTAGTATTTAGGGTTTTGACCTTATTGGAAAAATATCACCAGCTTCTTCTCAAGGACATACATACATCTTGACTTCTACAGATTACTTAAAAAAGTGGGTAGAAGTTGTCCCTCTTCATTCAACAACTGCATATGTTATCTATGATTTTATCCTTAACAATATTATAACACAATTTGGTATTCCTTCAATGATAATTTTGGATAATGGTACCTCTTTTAAGAACAAAGAAGTATGAAATTCTTGGAGAAATATTGAATTAAACATAGATTTTCAACTCCTTATTATCCTCAATCTAATGGTCAAGCTAAAGCGTCGAATAAAATCATTGAACAAATTTTGAGAAAAATAGTTAACAAGCATGCAAAAGATTGGCATACCCAATTGAACTATGCTTTATGGGCTTATAGAACTAGTGTTCATACTGCTACGAGTACTTCTCCTTAGAATCTTGTCTATGGTACCGATGCTATTATGCCTTTGGAATTAGAGATACCTTCCTTACATGTTTCATTTCATGGCATAATCAACAAGGATACATTTTGAGAACAACGCTTACAAGAATTAGAAATGTTGGATGAACAATGAATACATGCTTTGGAACATGTAAAATCTTATCATAAAACTCTTTAGAAGAAATATAATCATAAGGTTATTGAACAAAAAATTTTAGTTGGTGATCTAGTCTTATATGAGAATCAACAAAATGTGAATTCTTTACCTGGTGAAAAAGCAAAGTTTAGCCCTAATTGGCTTGGACCTTTTATTGTGATTGAAGACTTTGGTTCAGGTGCTTATAAACTTTCTGATATGGATGGTGTTTCTCTTAAGGAACCTATCAATATTATGCATCTTAAACATTATTATCCTTAATTTCTTTCTTTTCTCAGTGTATTTATGTATTCCTTATAAAATAATTGTGTTTGTTTTTATAGTTTATGTAGTTTCAGTAAAATTACATTTGAATACATTTATGCACCTTCTTTCTTCTGGTTAAGTTTTATATTGATCAAAATATAGTAATCAAACATAGAACTAATTAGTAGAGAAATTTTTTCATTCATAAAATATTTTTAGTTTTGATACATATGTGGCCCATGGCCCTATCTATCACTTTGTCTATCTCTATGCTCTGATAGTCGATGACTCCTAGATCTCTCTGATCTATGATGAGAAGTAGTAGATCTATGACATATATTCTGTGAGTGGCTCCTCGATATGTGCATATCACACATGCACTCCTAGGCCCTCTGTAGCTTGTCTGTCAACTTATCTTCTCTTTCTTTGCATAATCTCAGCTCTCATTGGACACACATAAAGATATCGGCATGCCTGCTAGGATCTCTGTGACCAATGGAAGACTCTCACTCATCGGCTGGTATTCGGTAGGATATACATGTATCCTTTAGAACCTCAGATACAAAACTCCTCCACTCTACTATGATAGCTGCAGAATGGAAACACATTTACCAGTTTAAGGCTCTTTTCTCACAAATTAAGTTACATTTTCAATCAATTTTATATTTCATACCTAGATCTCCCTCCTGGGCGTCACCAAAGGATCTAGATGGTGGGGGCATGGAGTGACTACTCTCTCCACACTCTCTATGTTTAGGTCTCAGCGGTGGTGTCTCTATGTGGGCACGTGGAGGTCATCATGATCTTAGTGGTGATGCATGAAAAACATGCACATCTCCACCAGTATTATCAGCTAGGGGCATCTCATCTCCTCTCTCCTCCTCCATAGGGTCTCCCTTAGAGATGTTCTCCTCCTCATCTCTAAGATCCTCATCCTCCTCTACTGTACCATTATATTGGTGTGTCCTCTCTAAAAGGATGGTATCACCTATGGGATAATCCTTAGGAAAGATGGGGTGGGTTTCCTTCAAACCCTAGTACCTGATGTAGTCTTGGCTCATGCCTAAATAGGATACATCTAATGGTACCTCTATGTCCTCTATCTCATCTACATCACTGTCTACTATGTCTGCTACTAATGGCCAACGTATGGCATTGGGTCACTGATAGTACCTAGCCAGATGTGCATAACAAGGTACCACCCCGGGGACCCCCTATAAAAGGAAAAACTATCTCATCACTTGATCATAGTAGTATGGCATCATTGTGTGACTTTGATGACCCTCTAGTAGCTTGCACTACTATGAATGTCTCATTTAGTGTCATGTATCAGGCCACTTTGTCATCTAGTAGTAGGGTCTCCATATCACATTTGTACCTAGAATACGGTCTAGACATACTCCAATAGAGGATATCTTCGAACTACCAAAAATCTCTCAAAGGATAAGCAAAGCCTCTCGATGTGCTAGTATCTACCATCACTGGAACACCTTGTGGTCATGTACATGTGAAATGCTTAAATAACCAAATCTTCAAAAGCATGCATATTGAAAGACTCTCTCTCTGATATCTCACCAGTTGACATAGCTTGTGGTATAGATGGGCTAACATACTACAACCCCATGAGTAAATGATCCTATCACTCTCCATCCTTCATACAAGATAGGTGAAAAGTACATAGAAGATTGTACCCTTTGTGTTGGGTACCACAACCAAGGATAGTATACATAGCATCACTCTCTGTACTAAAGGTGTAGGGCCTACCAGTATGGATGATAAGGTGATCTGATCTGACCTGGTTTGCATATGTGGAATCCATCCCAAAAAATAGTCTACATCTACCAGGACATCCTCAGGACCTCTCTATGCTCTCAGCCTAACAGGTTCACCTCGGATCGAAAGTCGCAAGATTCTGTAAACATCCTCTAGTGTCATAGTGATCTCACCCGAGGGAAGATGAAAGGAGCATGTATCCTCATCCCACCTCTCTATCAGAGCCAATAGCATGGCTCAGTGTAGTCTGACCTATGGTAGTACTATCACCCAATACAACCCTACATCTATTAGTAATTTCATCTCATCCTTGCTCAACTTAGATAGTTTCTCTCTGATAACTACTAGTAACCCTCCAAAGGGATGCTCTCAAAGATAAACCAGGTCCTATAAGCACAAACACACATCATATCAACATTCTACATCATCAAATCTATATATCTAACTTGACTAGGTCAAGGTTGACCTCAATTAGGTCAAGGATGACCTTCCTAGGTCAAGGTCGACTTTCTTGGGTTAGGGTCGACCTTTTTGGGTCAAGGATGACCTCATCCTGGACAAGGTGGAGACCTTCCAGTTCATGTCGACCTTTTTGGGTGAAGGTTGACATAACTAAGTCAGGGTTGAACTTTAAGAGTTAGGGTTGACCTTGCCTATAGAAATCAATAATTTATGAAATACATAAATAAAAAATAAAAACTCACCTCAGGAAGCGGTCATTTGGTAGCCAAGCACTGTCTCAAGAGCTCCATGTGCGTCGCTCGAAGTTCTTCTCTCCTCAGCATCTTTCTTTCTCTCTTCAAATTTGAAAATGGTAAGAATAAGTAAGTATGACTTCCTTTTCCTTATTTATAGTCAAAATTAGGTTTTTTTTAGGGTTTACTCATGTTAAATTTGAATTTCCCTTTTTGTGCATTTAGATAGACATTCACTCGTTTCATCATAACTTGAGTTTAGTAACTTTGTTTTAAGTGTCATTAGTGGCATTGGAATCATGATTTAGATACCCAACTCCTTGAATCAATTAGAAAGGGTGGTAATCCTTATAATTGGTTTAAGAAAGGACTTTTCAACAAACTAAATATCCAGTGTATAAAATTATCCTTATCACCCTATTTCACCCTTCAGAAGTAGAAAGTCAAAATAGGGGGCATAAGGGGCTTTATGCACTTCTCAGTTTTCATTTAGTAAGCTCTAGGTGATTTATGAATTTTCATTAACCTTGTGTGTTGTGGTTTCTAATGGTTTTCTACAAAATCTCTACATCAAGGACTTGGTTGTATCCTTTTTATTTACTATGATGGTTTCTTACTTTAACTTGCATATTCACGTAGTATCATATCTAAGCTAAAGTGGGGGCTAAATGTATCATCTTAAAATGGAATAACTTCCATCTTGATAGGTTTATCACCCTCTTTTAGTGCATTTATCATGATAGATTTGCATTTAGGATGCATTTGCACTTGATCTCTTCATTCTAAGTGAAATTAGGGTTAGGATTCCAAGGATCCTCCTTAATTTCCCTTCTCTATGGCTCTATTTTCTAGGTAGGATCTAGGTATAGGTCCTCCTAGCCTTCATCATGTTCATCATAGGCCTCTATATCCTTTTCTGGCACTCTGACCTGTTATGTTATCATTTCCAAGTCTCTGGGCATCCCCGGGACCTCCTCTCAACAATGACTAGATCTGGACCCCTAGGTCAAGGTCGAGGTCAACTTTGACCTAGGTCAAATTCAAGGCCATCCTTGACCTTTGTCAGGATTTGAGCCCCCTTTTCAAATTTTGGGCCCGAAGGACCCTGAAAACAATGTCAAGCTTTCGGATCCAAATGCAAAAGGGTTTTAATTTGAAATTCATTTAATTATTTTCCCTCCTTAGTTGGTTATTTTGATTGGACCATAATTCGAGTTGAAATTTGAATTATGGGCCCTTACATTGCCCGAGGAGCCTCACCTTGAAATCTCTATATAAACACTATCTTTTGCATTCATTTCAACACGTAATGAGAAGCAAGCAAGTGATGGTGAAGTGAAGATGAAAGATTGCAAGAGGTTGATATAGAAGATCAAGCCATTGTTGATATCAAGCATTTTGTGAGCACATTATTGTGGACATTCCTTTGGAGCAAGGGAGATCCCTTCTTCCTTGATCCACCATTTTTAATATTCAAGCATTCAAAGATACAATCATGGGGTAGCAATTAGGGATTGTGAGTTTGGTGAGAGTACTTTAGCCTTGGGGGCTTGGTATGATTTCTTATCACATTCAAATCTATGCATTGTTGTCTCATATCCATTCATGCTAGGGTTTTAATCTAGAGAATTAGATCTTAGCATTACACATTCAATACACACACACATTCTATTACATCTAGCTATTCGTGGAGGTGGAGATCATCAAAATAGGGGTTTGACTAAGGAAAAACCCTATATAGCCACCCCAAAACACCATTTTTAGATATATACAGTCATTGTTTCGGGAGTTACAGAGAAGATCTGAGTACCCTTTTCATCAAACTTCTGGGATCCATGAATAGAATTTTTTTCAGAGAAGTTTAGGTCAAGGATGACCTTTAGGGGTAAGATTGTACCCCAAGATAAGATCTTACCCCACATTTGGGTCAAGGCTGACCTCCCTTAGAATTGAAAAATCTTTCTAGGTTTTTTTTGTCTCTATTTTCTTGTCCAATATCTGATTGCAAAATTTCTTGAAATGGAACATAGACATCAGAAAATAGGTATTTCCAAATTAGCTTTATTATGAGGTATGTACTTTATCTTATCTAATTTCAAGCATTTCCAGATTTACATTTCTATCCATCCATATATATGTGTCTGTGTCTGTGTTTGTGTGTGTGGGCATAGGAAATGTGGACTTAGGATCTCTATTAGATACTATATCATCTTAAAATGGAAGCACTTCCATGTTAAGAGTGTTTAGACCTCTGATTAAATGGTCTCAGGTCATGTCAAGAACCTTGATCAACCCTTTTCTCAGATTTGACTTGTTCTCCCTATTATGCTTCTATATGTCCCTATTTTCAGTATATTTATGCATTTCCTAGCATTATGGACTGAGGTCCTGAGGTTTTTTACCTCTAGGTCAAAGTCAACCTTGAGGGTCAAAGTTGACCTTGACTCTGACCTAGGTCAGGGTCAACCTTGACTCTGACCTAGGGTAGAGTCTACCTTGTCTTTGACCTAGGGTTCAAATTTTAGATTCCCATGATTTTCGGGTGTCGGGTTTTGGAAATATTTGTTTCCACACCTCCGGGTCGGCCATTTCGAGTTCCAGAATGGTAAATCCTTAAATTGCATTTAATATGGGTCTATTTCTAGGGGTTAAGGTTAATTGGAATTTAATTCCCCAATGTCGGCCTTCTCTAGAGGTTTATGCCCTAGATCACTATAAAAGGAGGTCTTCCTCTCTCATTTCATCCATCCACTTTTCATATCTCTCAAGCAAGGTCAAGCAAGCATTTTCAAGGAAGCATTCAAGTCCTCTTCTCCATTCAAGTCCTCCATTGAAGATCAAGGATTCAAGCATTCAAGTCTTTGAAGGGATTTGGTTCAAACATGCAAGATTCATCATTCAAACCCTAGATCTAGCCATCATGATGGTGTGATCTTCCTTCAAGATCCTTTGTTCATCTTCTAGATCCATTCATTCTTCTATCAAGGTGGATTCCAAGCATACAAGCATGCAGGTTTTGCATTTACTTTCATGGTTTTGATTTACATTTTCCATTGTTGTGTTCAAAGCTTTCATATCAATACATTTGTTTACATTCAAAATACAATTGCATATCTATCAAATTGCATAGCTTCATTATTATATCTACTTCTACTACTTGCTAGCATTCTCTTTTCAATTTCAATATTAAGGTTGATTCCAAACTGGGGTTTGACCAAGGCAAACCCCTCAAACAAACAACAAAAACCCTCTTTTTCTTGTAGGTACAGGTGTGGAAATGGGGATCTGAGCTTGGATTTGGATACCCTTTTCGGTGAACTTCTGAGATCTGTGAACAAAATCAAAGTCAACCTTTAGAATATTAATGTAGCCTTTGACCTTTTATTGGGGTCAAAGACTACCTGCTGTCAGAAAGATAAAAGTTTTATGGGTTTTCTTTGTCTCGGCATTTCCAGTCTGAAATAGGTTGCAAAATTGCCCAAAACTACACACAAACATCAAAAATTGGCATTTTCCAGATTTGCCCTATTTTGAAGTTAGTATTTCCCCTTTCAATTATTTCAAATTTCAAGCACAACTCCCCTATAGGGAAATATAAGGGTTTCTTCCTCTTTCATATTCTCCATAGGTTGATTCGATTGTCCATTAACCTTTTGGTTGATCAATTTGGATTTAGAAGTATATCTCATATTTCCCCATACATTTTTAGGTGGATACTATTTCCATCTATTCAGATACATTAGTGAAAACACTACCTACATCCACATTTTCACCTATTAAAGCTTGTAAAGATGAAAATTGGATTAAAGCAATGAAGTAAGAACTAGATCAAATTGAAAAGAACAAGACTTTGGAGTTGGTCCCTAGACCTAAAGATAAAAATATCATAGGAACTAAATGGGTATTCAGGATCAAGATGAATGAACAAGGAGTTGTAAGGAACAAAGAAAGATTGGTATGTAAAGGATACTCACAACAAGAAGGAATTGATTATGAAGAGACTTTTGCACCTATTGCAAGAATTGAAGTGGTAAGAATATTTTTGGCTTATGCAGCTTATGAGAAATTCAAATTATATCAAATGAATGTGAAGTCAACATTTCTGAATGGAGAATTAGAAGAAGAAGTCTACATTGAGCAGCCTGAAGGTTTTCCCTTGACTCATGAAGGAGATATGGTATGTAAATTGAACAAATATTTATATGGGCTGAAACAAATACCTAGAACATGCTATGCAAGATTAGATAAATATTTGATAAAATTAGCATTTACTAAAGGCACAACAGATAGTTATTTATATCTGAAATAGATTGAGAATGGTGTGTTGATTGTAGTTATCTTTGTTGATGATATTATCTTTGGCTGAGAAGATAAAGCTAGTGATAAATTTATAGATGAAATGAAGACAAAATTTGAAATGAGCATGATTGGTGAGATGAAATATTTTTTAGGATTACAGATAACATAGAATAGTGATGGTATTTTCTTATGTCAAGAAAAGTATATGAAAGAATTGTTGCAGAGATTTGGAATGGAAAATTGTAAGCTGGTTGGCACACCTATGATAACTGGTCATAATTTATCTAGCATAGATGAAACTCCTATAGTTGAACAAAAGAAGTACAGATCTATGATTGGAGGATTACAGTATTTAACTCATACAAGACCAGATATATCACATGCAGTTGGAATTCTTGCAAGATTTCAAGTTGATCCTAAAGAGTTGTAGTATTTAACTCATACAAGACCAGATATATCACATGCAGTTGGAATTCTTGCAAGATTTCAAGCTCATCCTAAAGAGTCACATTATGCAGCAGTAAAAAGAATATTTAGATATTTGAAAGGCATAATTGACTATGGTTTATGGTATGAAAAATCTAATGACTTTATCCTATGTGCATATATAGATGCAAATTGGGGAGGTAGTGTTGATGAAAAAAAGATTACAAGTGGTGGATCATTTTTCTTTGGAGGAAGATTGGTTTCTTGGTTAAGTAAGAAACAAAATTGTATTTCACAGAGCACAATAGAAGCAAAATATGTAGTAGCAGCAAACAATTATAATCAAATAATATGGATGAAACAAATGTTGAAGGATATCACAATTCAATTTCATGAGCCTATTTTTATACAATGTGATAACACCAATACAGTAAGTATGTCAAAGAATTCTATGTTGCATTCTAAGACACAACATATAGAAATCAAGTATCATGTTGTAAGATAAAAATTTGCAGAGAAGGAAGTTAGACTTGAGTATATAAGTACAAAAGAGCAGATTGTAGATATATTTACAAAGACCTTACCTAAAGATACATTTGAGTATTTGAGAGGTATGCTTGGGGTTATGCCCCAGCCTACTTTTGAGAAGTGATGCAGATTGTTGCATCAGTCTAGTGGTATATGAGCTCTATCTTTTTTGGATTGTATGTTGGTACTTCCTCTATGGGGGAGTATGTGTGTTTTGAGATGAGTCATAAAGGACTCTTGTGAATGTATTTTCTAAAAAATGTCTTTTGACATTGAGTTTTTTGTATTGGATTGACATAGTGATGTTTTATTTGTCATTGATGGAAATGGGGGAGAAGAATACATGAAAAAGATCTGTTGGAGGAGATGAAGCAATATAAAATGGAAAAACCTGTAAGATTTGATTGATGAAGAGGTCTTGAAAATATTTCAGAGTAGTAGTGTTGTAGTTTGGTATTCATGGAACTTGGATGTTTTTTCATCTATGTTGCCATCAATGCCAATGGGGGAGATTGTCAGCAATGAATTCTAAATATGTCCTATGGGGGAGTATTGAGAGTCATTCTATAGCAGTTGTATGTTACATTCATGACTGTGGTTATGATTGATGTCAATAGAGTGATCTACTGGAGATTAGAAGAGAAGCAAACAATGTTTGAATTAGCGCACGTGGAGTATTGCAGATCAAGCTATGTGAAGTTGAAGATTTATTCTACATTATGTCTTGAGATTGTGTTCAAGATCATGTATGAAAATTCAATTATTCATGACAGTTATGTGCAATTTAGTGGAAGTAGTATTCAGACAATGTTCTTGAGAAGCGGCTTGTGGTAACTGGATTATATCTCCTAATCGGGATAAAATCTGGGCATGTGAAGTTATACAGTCGATGAAGACATTTTGGTGGTGACCTGGATGAGACAGCATGGTCAGAGGTCGCATGTGTGAATATTTATTTTCATTTGAAGCCCACAGTTTTTTTTGTAATTATGGATAATTATGTAACGTGTGAAGGTTTATATTTTGTATTTGGTTAAGCCTTGTTGGCCAACTCATTTGTAATTATTTGAGTGTGGTATAAAGGAAGGATTGTTTTCCTTTATTTTAATATGTAATATATGATGAGATATAGATGTGAATTGCAGAAATGAGCAATATATGTTGTAAGAGTATATGTGAATTGCAGAGATCTGGTATTGAGATCTGGTGAAGCAATTGGTATGGTTTGGCACAGGCAGAGGAGAAAAGATAAGTTTCTGAGATCAGTATTTTTTGGTATTATTCTATTTGGATAATACATAGATCAGTTGGACAGTGTGTTCAATGATCTTTCCCTTGAAGTTGTTTGGACAGTGGGTCCTTCTATCTTTCATAACTCTTAACTAGGTTAGAATCTTTTAACAGGGATTCAAAGTCTCCTAAAAGGGACTCATATGTACTGAATGTATTTCATAAGGATCCTACCAGATTCCACCCTCTCATAAGAAATTTTCATATTAGTGCATCTTTTGTGGGCATCATTCCCGTCGGGGTTTACTCTATGATCAAGAGGTTCCCTAGTCAACATATCTTGTGTTATTGTGTTTTTGTGTATGTTTATCTTTCTATGGTTGTTTCTTATATTGATTACATGGTTGAAATATTATAATGGTAGTAAAACCTATTATTATCTAATAATTGATTCACCCCCCCCCCCCCCCTCTCAGTTGTCTTGGTGGATTTTACTTTCTAACACTCTCCCTTTGACAATAATGCAAAAAGAAAATATATAGCTCTTCAATAGCCAAAATATTATCTCTGGTGTTTGGTTCAAATCAAGTACCTTTCATGCATTGATATGTAGTTTCAATTGTCTTCCATCTTTCAGTTTTCACAAATTTAGGAAACATAAAGTGTGAACATCATGCATCAACATCATTTGATATTCTGATAAAGTGTAGGTTGATGCAACCTCCTAATCACCTTAGTGACCGATAGATAGGGGATGGACCCCTAATCTAATCCTCAAGTACTCAAATATGTCCTTAGGAAAATGTTTAATAAATATATCAGCAAGTTGCTCTTTTGATTTCACATATTCCATTTTAACTTACTTTTCTTGTACTTGTTCCCTCAAGTAGTGATGCTTTATAGATATATGCTATGTCTTTGTATGCATCACCAGATTCTTAGAAATATTTATTGCACTAGTCTTATCACAATATATTATCACTGGGTCAATCTCTTCATTCATACCTTCCAAAAGTTGTTTTATCCATGCAATGTTTGAACAATTAGCAACAACGTCAACATATTCTTCTTTTGCAATGGACTGATAAATGCATCCTTGTTTCTTACTTATCCAAGTAACTAATCATTCTCCCAAAAATAATGCTCCACCGATAGTTCTCTTTCTATCATCAATGATTCCAACCCAATCCGCATCTTTATAAACTTTCAATTCAAAATTGCCTTCTTTCTTGTACCACAAACCATAGTTTTCAATGTTCTTTCAAGTATCTCAAAATTCTTTTTACAACAGTCATATGTGATTCTTTAGGATTAGCAAAAAATATTGCTACAATCCTAACCACATGTGCAATATCTGGTCCACTATGCACCACATACATCAATTTACCAATCATTGATATATGGGTAAATGCACAAAGACGGGGGATCAAAAAGGGGGTATAAGATGCCACTTTTTTTTGAAATCAAAAAACTCTGAACTTCAACGAGAAATTGAAGATAGTTAGACTCAAAATTTTAAGATGCGACAATAATAAGAGTTGTAATACTCTGAATCTAGTTTCTAAACTACTAATTTATTTTGAAAATGGTGCAGATTAAGGCCCTAAAAAAGGGGGAGCACAAAAAGTTGTCCAATTTTTTATGAAAAAACATAACATAGCGTCTAGTGTGCTCCCCCTAAATACTTAACTTTTTTTTTTGAATTTTTTTAATCGCTCCATTGAGAAGTTAGCTAACACCACATAGTTTATCCCAAATTTTTCTGCTAATTTTTTTATGAATGTATAATGTTTTATGAATTTCCAAAGTGCACACATCTTGAAAATGGGAAATTTTTGTGTGCTCCCCATAGAAATAATTGAAAACTAATCAAAAATCAATTTATTTATTTTTAAAGTGTGTATAATGGAGTCTATTTTTTTGAAAACGTAACTTGTTGCAAAATTTGATGAACGAGCCAAAATCTATGCCCAAAATACTACACGTTGGTTTTTGACAAAAATCAGACATACATACAAAAGAAATTAGAGATGAAAAGCTTAACATAATCAGAATTCAAAATAAATTAGATGGTTAGATAGCTAACAAAGAGATCTATAATATGATATCGTCTGATTTTAACGTTATTGAACCACGAGTAAACCTGACGAGGAGCACACAAAAAAAGGTGTGAATTTTTTGTATGTTTGCTAGAAAACATGTCTCAGGCTTATTTGAATCCTCCAAACCTTTGGGTTGGATATCCAAGGAAAATCCAAGCCTTAGTCTTGGTGGATTCCAATGTAATACAAAGCGCGTACGCACTATGTAACATCCGTAAAAGGATTGAGTGAGAGAGAAAGAGTGAGATGGTGGCGGGGGCTGAAAGAGAGAGAGAGAGAGAGAGAGAGAGAGAGAGAGAGAGAGAGAGAGAGAGAGAGAGAGAGAGAGAGAGAGAGAGAGAGAGAGAGAGAGAGAGAGGTGAAAAGGGGAGAGAGAGTGCGAAGGTGAGAAGGGAGGAGAGAGAGAGGTGAAAAGGGGAGAGGGGGAGAGAAACACATACATATAAAGAGGCTATGAAAATGGTAGAGGGAGAGGGAGAGAGAGAGAGAGAGAGAGAGAGAGAGAGAGTTTAATAAGTGACTACAAATGGTTTGTATTAAAAAGTGTAGGTGTTTGTTACACCTTTGATAATCATATTATTGTGTCAAATACATTTCACGACCCTTACATAATTTAGAACCCTTGGGAATTCATAGAATATAGAATATTGATTTCCATCTAGTCCATTCCTAGTGCACCTGTTGTTTCCTAATGAGTCGTAAATGGTCCTAGGACCTCTCTCTCTCTCTCTCTCTCTCTCACACACACACACACACACACACACACAAAGAAACTATGAGAAGATAGGTTCTCAGAATCCTCCAAACCCCTTGGACATCCTTAGAACACCCTAAATGATAAAAAAAAACTACATAAATGGGTCTCCTTAGTTCCACACTTTGACTCTCCCCACTTTATTGTTTCTCTCCTAGCTAAACACATAGGGATGTTTAGCCTAGGGTTGGTTGGAAACTCAACCAGACCAATGTTTCATGCCTTGAGCCTTTGGAATATTTGAGAGGGTAACTCCTAAATTTCATTCCCTTGAGGGCCATGAGAATCCACCAGTGGGATACCAAGTTAGGAGTCCATTTGTACCAAACCCTCAAATTTAGGGTTATCTGAACCAGTCCAGAGACAAACAAGTATAACTCCTACTATGTGTTACCAAATTGATTCAAATCACTTGCATTCAAACACTGACTCACACCTTAACACAAAAAAAAATCATCCAATCATCAGAGGTTCATATTGGATTGTACAATTCACTGCAACAGTGAGTTTTTCCAAAATTTCAAGGTTTTCAATTGATTTGTTCAAGTCTCCATACACAACTCCATCCAACTAGATGTCTGATCACATTTTTAGATTTTAAAATCCTTTCCCCAATGGTTATAGCCACCTTTTGAGGGGTTTTGAACTGATTTACAACTTATGAGAAACTTTTCAAAAGTTGTCAAGAAATGTTTCAAAAATTGTCAAGCAACTTTCAAAAGTTGTCAAGAAACTTTCAAAAGTTCCATGCAACTTTCAAATGTTGCATTACAACTTTGTCATTTTTTCTCCTAGGTCTCTATTAGACCTTTCCAAGGCCTAAATAGATCAAATCCACCCACACAATGCCTAAAAATATCGTATCCAACTAAAAACCATCTATTCTGAGCATTTGAGACCCTTGGTACAATTAGGTCTCTAGGTTCATAACTTCAACTTAGTGCTAATTGACCTTACAATGGTCTTTATTACAACTCAAGAAATCCACATGGATCCTAGTAACTACCTAACCCTATGAGTCCTATTGTTGACTTCATGGAAGGCCTTTGGGTGCCCTGCACCATACTCCCTAGGCCAATAAAACTCAAGTCTCTTGAGTTGGAAAATATTATACCTTGTAACCCAACTGCTCAATTGTTGCTTTTGTTAGCCAAGTAGCATCTTCTACTAGTTTCCCCTTCCACTTGATGAGATATTCATGGTAGGTTTATCTTCTAGTCTTTTGACTTTCCCATTTAACAAGGATACACTCAATCTTTGGTTGTTGGGCTTTAGGAAGGGTCTTGATGGTGTCATCCTTAAATACCGCATCTTCATTTGTATCCAACATCTCTGGGCCTTTATAGGCATATAGATCTGAGACATTTGAGGTATTAGACAATCCAATGTCTAGTGCTAAGTCAACCTTGTAGGCATTTGTGCCACACTTCTACAAAATCTTGAATGGGCCAATCTTTCTCATCATGAGTTTGCTATGTTTTCCCTTGGGAAATCTCTCTTTTTTGAGATGAATCATCACCATATCTCCTATAGAGAATTGAAAATCTCTTGTTTTACTATCTGTAGCATCCTTGCATTTCTCTGTTGTCTTCTCCAATCTACTCTTCTTCCTTGTGAATGTCTCTCATGACTTCTGCAAAGTCACTTCCTTGAGCATTGTTCCTCTCTAAGGTTCTAACTTCCGTCAACTCCATCACACCCCTAGCGTGTGTCCCATAAACTATTTGAAAAGGCCTCTACACTGTTCTTTTGTTCACTGAGTCATTATAGGAAAATTCTACCTCTAGGAAATCACTAAATCCCATGTAGTGCCATAATCCTTTGTTAGACACCTTAATAGGTTCCCAAGGGACCTCTTAACAACCTCTATTTGGCCATCTGATTGGGGATGGTAGGTAGATGAATAGGACAAATTTTTTCCAAGCTTCTTCCAAAGGGTCCTCCAAAAGTGACCAAGGAATTTGGAATCTCTGTCTAAGATTATGGATAAAGGTAATCCATGAAGTCTTATGATCTCCTTGAAGAATATCCCTTCTACATGTGAGGCATCATGGCTTGTCTTACAAGGTAGTAAATGGGCCATCTTTGAGAACCTATCCACCACCACACATACACTGTCATATCCTTGCTTGGTCCTAGGAAGCCCATGCATAAAATCCATTCTCACTGAATCCCATGGTCTATTTGGAATGGGTAAAGGAGTGTAAAGGTCTACATTAGAAATCCTTCCCTAAACTCTTTGATACACCATGCAGCTCTCCACAAACTTCCAGACATCAGTTGGCATCTTGGGCCAATAATAAAATCTTCTTACCAACTCCAAAGTCTTGTAAGCCCAAAATGGCCTGCCAAACCCCCACAATGTTTCTCCTTCACAATATTGTCTCTAAGTGATCCCCTAGGGATACACAACTGTCTACCTTTAAAGAGTAACCCCTCCTATAGCATGTAATCTAAGAAGACACCATTATACTAACTTGTCATTGTCTTACACACTTGGTAGGCTTCTTTGAAATCCTCATCCTGCTCATACATGTCCCTGATAGAGTGGATTCCCATTCTTTCCAATGGCATCTCCTGAATGGTTAGATTTCTCCTACTGAGGTCATTAGCAACCTTGATTTCTACCCCTTTCTTGTGCTTTATTTTTAAAGTGTATGATTGGAGGTACTCCATCCACTTTACATGTCAATGGTTTATCTTTTCCTGCCTATTCAGGAAGCTTAGTGCATGATTATTTTTATACAAAACAAATTCTTTAGGCAATAAGTAGTACCTCCATTCCCTCAAGGACTACATCATTGCATACATTTCCAAATCATAGGTGTAGTATCTCTATTTAGCCTCATTTAGCTTCTCACTGAAGAAGGCTACAGGATTTCCATCTTGGCTTAGGACTCCTCCTATGGCCCTATTACTAGAATCACACTCAATTGTAAAGACTTTGTTAAAGTTTGGCAGAACTAGTATGGGTTGTTCTGCAACTTTTCTCTTCAAGAATTCAAAAGCCCTATCACCTTCTTGAGTCCACACAAAATGACATTTCTTACCCCCCTTTATAGTGTCAATCATAGGAGCACTCACATTACTAAAGCCTATAATAAATTCCTATAAAAACTGGCAAAGACATTGAAACTCTTTACTTCACTTGCACTCCTTGGGGTAGGCTAGTCTAGTATGGAATCTCTCTCTCTCTCTCTCTCTCTCTCTCTCTCTCTCTCTCTCTCTCCCCCCCTCTCTCTCTCTCTCTCTCTCTGATGTAGAGTGCACTGCAAGAAGTGTCCCTGGTGGATTATTACTTCTACAAGTTCATGACTTCTTTCTTCAATCAAAGTTTATGACTCCACTCCATTACCCCTAAACCTTCACAAAGTCTCATAGACCTAATTGATCAATTTAGGCTTGGATTGATCAAAGTTCATACAACAAAGAAATATCTAGAAAATCCACTTTGTTCCTTCAAAAATTCATCAAGATTTTCTGACTCATTCCTCCCTCCTTCAAAAAAAGTTTAGAAAAGTTCAAATAAATTCATCCAAGTGATCTAACCGATCCTTGGATAGTTGGGACCGTTGGAAACCAATTTTGAACTTCCCAAGCAAGTTTTGGAAAAGTCTCTCAGCAACATTGTGTTTGCATTTGTAGCAACTTTTACATCTTGCTATGTTTTGAAGCCAAATAACTTGTATCTGATACCTATCACCTAAACATGATGAAATATACCCAATATGATCCAAAAAAACTTGAAACAACACAAAACTTCTAAAACACCTAAATCACCCAACAACTCTACTAACTCAAGGTCCTGGATGGACTAAGAGAACTGAAGATTTATAGATGCACCTTTGAGACCCTTGACCACACAAGATGGACCAAAACACATGAAGATGGTCTCAAGGACCTATCTCCTTATTACACTAAAAGGAAACATCCTAAACTAAATCATCTCTCTCTCTCTCTCCCTTTACCACTTTTATAGCATTTACATAGTGTGCATGTGCTATGTTTTAAATTCAAACCATAGTGCGCACACACTATGTTTTAAATTCAAACCATAGCACGTGCACGCTATGTTTTGAATTGTCCAAGCCATAGCACACATGTGGTTTAGTGCATATGCACTATGGTTGTTGGTGGGCCAAAAAGGAATGTGACACCTTTTTGGTCCCCCATCTTTGTGCATATGCGTACCCCCTATAAGGTCTGATTTACCTCAGTTGACTTGTCATCCTTTGTCAATTTTCATCCAGTGATCATAGGTGTACTAACTAGTTTTGAATCTTCCATTCTGAATGTCTTCAACACTTCTTTGATATACTTTGATTGAGTAATTTATATTCCTTTATTCCATTGTAAAATTTGCAAGCCAAGAAAAAATTTGATTTTACCAAATATTGACATTTCAAATTTTTTTCTCATTTCATTAGAAAATGATTTGCATAAGTTATCATGTTCTCCAAATATGATATCATCAACAAAAATTTCAGCAATAAGAATCTTGGCATTAGTTTTACCTTTCAAATACAAATTGATGTTGTCACTTGTTCTAACAAATCCAATACTTATAAGATAGGAGTGCAGTCTTTCATACCATCCTCTTGGTGGTCCATATAATGCTTTGTGAAAATTACATACCATATTCCTCTAATTAGGATCAACAAAACCTTTAGGTTGTTCAATATATACCTCTTCTTCAAGTATCCCATTCCAAAATGCAGATTTAACATCCATCTGATAAATTTTAAATCCTTTTTAAGCAACATATGCAAGCAATATTCTAACTCCTTCAAGTCTAGCAATGGGTGCAAAAGTCTCACCATAGTCAATACCTTCTTCTTTTGCATACCCTTTGCATACAAGTCTTTCCTTATTCCTAGTGACATCTCCATTTTCATTCAGTTTGTTTCTGAATATTCTTTTGGTTCCAATTACATTCTTGTCATTTGGTCTTGGTACCAATGTCCATGTTTTTTTTTTTTGTATCTGCTCAATTTCTTCATTCATGGCCTTAATCCATTCATCATTTTAAAGTGCATCTCTAATAGTTTTAGGTTCAAATTCACAAACTAAGCATGTGTTGTCTCTCAACTTAATTTAGGTCATCATGCCAACTTTCTTATCTCCAATAATCTAATTTTGTGGATGATGTCTCCTTACATATTTCACAAGTATAGGTTCAGTTCTTTGTTCTTTAGTGTGTTCTTCACTCGGTGCATGATCATGACCTTCATCAATAATAGTTTGTTGAATCTTGGTTTGTATAGACTAATGCTCAGTAGCATTATCTTGTTGCTCAGTTACTCTAGACTATTGCTCAGGTAGAGTTTTAGGTTCCTCAATGTAAAAAAATCTACCATAGTCTTCCAGTTTCTTTTTACATTCTTCATCATTCTTCTTAGAAAATTCATGAACTCTCACATTTTCACTTCCAATCATCTTTTTAGCAGCCTTATTCAAACATTTGTAAGCTTTTCTCTTAGTAGAATATCCTAAGAATATTCCTTCCTCACCCTTTGAATCAAATTTTGCATTTTTATCATCTTTGAGAATGTAACATCTACTTCCAAATATTCTGAAATAACTTACATTAGGTGTGTAACCATATCATAATTCATAAGGTGTTTTTTTTTAATCTTTCTTTAGTTGAACTCGATTCAATATGTATACATCAGTACTAAGAGCTTCTCTCCAGTAAACATGTGTCACATCTTTTTCAATCATTAGTGTTCTAGCACAATCCATAATAGATCTATTTCTCTTTTCAGCAATCCCATTCTGCTAGGGTGTCCTCGGTGCAGAAACTTGTCTTTTAATTCCATGCTCATTATAGAAATTAGTGAGCTCATCAGAAATAAATTCACCACCTCTATCTGATCTCAAGAATTTTAGTTCTTTACCACTTTCTTTTTCCACTTTAGCTTTGTACCATTTAAACATCTTAAAAGATTCATATTTTTCTTTCAAGAACATGTCAGTCATCATTCTAGAGAAGTCATCAACAAACAAGATAAAGTATATGTCTCCATAATAACTCTAAGTTCTCATAGGACCACACAAATCGGTATGAACCATTTCCAAGATAGCATTAGATGAAAAAAAATTTCTCTTAAAACTAAATTTTGACATTTTTCCCATTTGACATTATTTTCACATAGCATGGTCAGGTTTAAATATACTTGGTAAACCTCTAACTCTCCTTTTCTTACTGATATTAACCATGTTGTCAAAGTTCACATGGCATAAAATTTTGTGTCATAACCACACATCTTCATTTTTAGCCAACAAACAAGCAGTTTCAGCATTGTCGAGATAGAATAGCTTACCTTTCAATAACTCACTAGTACCGACCAAATTTCTAGTTTCATCATAGATTTTCACCTTTCTATTCTCAAATGCAACCCAGTGACCTATGTTATTCAGTTGTGCTACACTCAACATATTATAATTAAGTCCTTTCACCCAATATGCATTCTCATATATAATCTTATTGTTCAACAATATAGACCCTTTTCCTTTTACTAGAAAAGGTGTATCATTTCCCATTTTAATAGATCCACCATTATTATGTTCAAGGTATTCAAATTTCTCTTCATCACCAGTCATATGATGTGTAAAACCACTATCAATAATCCAAGTATCATTCTTGCTAACTTTAGAAATAAGTGTTGTTTTTTTTATCCCTAAGTTTTGTTGTCTATTAGTGTCTTACACTTAGTCATTTTCTAGGCAATGTCGGTTGGTCATCACTGTGACAGAGCCATATTGTAAAGGCTGAGTTATGTTTAGACTTGTATTTTATATAGTTACCAAGTAGGATTTACTGTAGAGCAAGTCAGAGGTCACCGAGTATTTCAGTAGCCACCGATTAGTTTATGCCAAATTGTATAGAAGAGTTAGTGTCGAGCACAAGTATATGAAGAACAGTTAATGTCGAGTGTCAGAGACTTCATATGCTGAGCAAGATAGTTTTGACATATGTGTTTGTAATGGCACAAAAACCAAGGTAAACCATTTTGGCTAACTTCTATGCAAGATTTAATGTTTTTTGATGAAATCACGGAGTTAATTATGCCTTGTATTTATAATCACTAATCCCTATTTAAGCCATGCAACTTATCAGAAAAAGGGAATGCTTAAGCGGCATAAGTAGAGAATCTAGATCTAGGAGGTTGATTTGATGCTTATATAAGATGAGATCTAAACCCTAAAACATATTATGTATGTGGTTGTATGCATTGAAGGAGATTCCATGTATGGAGAATAGAGACATATTTTTATATAGGCAAAGATCAGTCAAAGTGACTGAGAAAAGTAGTTAAGGATAGAACATAGATACATTTGATTTGAGATCAGATAAGTATTGGAAAGATGAGATTTTTTATCAGCATTTTCAGTGCAAACCAAAGGATCAGGTACTAATACATTTTAATAGGTGAATCAGGGTAAATCTCTTAACAGAGTAGTCCTAACAGGCTTTCATAAATCTCTTAACCGAGTGCTTACTTAGTTGTAAGTTTCAAATCCCTTAATCAAGGTAGATTATATAAGTATGTAAGCTCTTAACAAGGTAGATCCCTCATAGGGTAGATCATTTGAAGTGATCAAATATTTTATCCCTAATAGGAAAACTTTATACTACAGTAGTGAAGATTTGTGGGTGTCATCCCCACCCCAGTTTTACCTTTCAAGGGTTTTTGGGTAACCAAAATATTTGTGTTATGAGTTTTATTTTATGGATGAAGTTAGATTGTTAGATATATTTCAGTATTGAGATTCATTTTTATGATATGTAAGTGAAATTTATGTCAAAGTGGAATTAATAGTAGATATCTTATTCGCCCCCCTCCCCTCTCAGTATCTCACTTCCCATGTTATATTTCCAACAATTGGTATCAGAGCTTTGGTCTCTTAAAAGAAGTATAATGGCTTGTGAGTTAAGGTCTTGGAAATGGAGGTCTATAAGTTGGGAAAGATCATAGAGAATCATAAGATTGACATTCATCTTGCATTACACCAGCTTGAAGTAGTCAAAAGTGAATTGAAGAAATCTTTCAGAAGAAGGAAAGAATTGGCAATTCAACAAAATGATACTCAATATCAAGAAGAGGATACTAAAGGTCTATATGAAAATGGTAATTCTATTGAAAGTGATAAAGCTATAATAGATCTGATAGAAAGAAACAACATACTTAATGAAGATATCAGAAATTTGAAAAGAGAACATGAAATTCAATCGGTAAGATTATGTGAAGTAATTGAACAAAAAAAGAAAGTTGAAGAAGACAAGACAATGGTTGAAGAAGACAAAAGAAAAATGTCTATAAGACTTAATTAAAGGACATGTGACATGCAGAAGCTGAAAAAAAATCAATTGGATATGGTAAATCAAATGCTACTTGCTAATCAAGAGTTGAGCAAAAAAGATATGGAAATCACAAATCTAAGATCAGAAAATAGTCAACTAAAGAATGAACTGAGATCTGAAAAGGAAATCAATGCAAGGATGAACAAACTAAATGAAGCTTTGAAATACTTTGAAGAACTATTAAGGTCACCAGAAGATCTGGTGATACTTATGGACTTGGACATAATGAGCACTTATCATCCACTGAAGAGGGAGAATCATCAAAAAGTGGAGAACAAAGGAATGCAAAGTCAAAGAACAAGAAACCTACATGCCATCATTGTGGAAAGCTAGGACACATAGAAAACATCTACAGAAGCAAGAATGGTAAGTCCAATCCTAAACCAAAGTTTAATGGAAATTTCTTTAACTATAAGAAGCATGGACATCAGGCACATGAATGCAGGTCAAAGGTCAGTAATCCACCTATTACACCTAGATTTCAAGGACATTGTTTTAACTATCATAAATATGGTCATAGAGCACAAGAATGTAGATCCAAAGCTAAGTGGACATCCAATAATGAGAATAAAACACCTAGGAAAGGTAACACATTCAATTGGGACTACAATACATGGTATAGTTATCATTATTGTGGAGACTATGGTCATATTGGAGTAAGTTGTATGAAGACACATTTTAGAGGAAAATCCAAGAGTTGGATGAGTGGAAGTATGGTCTACTACAAATGCCACAAGATTGGTCACATAAAAAGAGACTGTAGATCACATGCACCGAGAAATGAACAAATCAAAAATGAAAAAATTGTTGAACAAATAAGGAACCAAATGAATAAGACATGGAAAAAGAAAGAGGAAGCAAGCAGTAGTGGAGCTAGAGAACTTGAGGTCACCCAATCCAATGGATCAAGTGATCACACTACTTCAAACTAAGCAAGGAAGGTATGTGAGGAACTGAATTTTCTAATAATTTATTCTACATTAGTTCCTAACATTTAATATGATAAAGTCCATATCTATATGAATTGTGATGCATTAGGACAAATTTGAGAAAGAAGTTATATTGCACATTTGATGTCGAGCATCAGTATTTAAGTCTATAGTGACCGAGTCACTCAATGTGTGTTGAGCTCCTATGATAGCCAAGATATCATATGTACCAAGCAAAACTAAATGGTAGTATTGACTGAGTCATGGTTTCAACCAAGTATGATTATATGATAACCGAGTTGTCATGTGAAGGTCAAGATAGCTATATTCACCTACAAATTGTATGGATCATTTAATAAATCCTGAAATTTACCATTTGATCCTATATAATGAAAAGTTATTGTTCATTCTAATTTCACCCAGTAATTTAAGAACTTGTAGAGCGATTTCTAAGTGACTAAGAAGAGCTATATGTGCTAATCTAAGTATACAAATATCTTTATAGTGTGTCATTGACAAACATCATGAAGGACTATTGAAACAAGGTATTACAAAGTAACTTAAACTTGCATTTTCAACCCTAAATTTAGAGGGCATCTACTTTATCTGCAACATCTAAGAAGCAAGGAAAGGAAGTCTTGAATGTTCAACTTGTGAGGAGTGATGCATGAAGCCACCTAAATTTCAAGTCATTCTAGAAAGTAAGGTGAAGGGAGATCTCATGGGTGCCCTATAATCCATTCCACCAAGGTTTTGATGATATATGATGTGCGCTCATGTTATATGTGTAAAATTGGAGAGATTGGTGATTATGAGCTAAGGGAGGCATACACCAAGTTATGTATCAATAGAGTATTAAAGGATGAACATAAGCAAGTTGTCAAGAAAGGGTTAGTGTGTGCCCTAGATTTCCCATGAAATTTTAAAGTTGAATGGATTAAGATCATCTTGAGGAGATTTCATGATACGAAGATATGGTTGGAGATTGGACCGGTTAAGATCACTAAGGATATGATTCATTGAGTCACTGGTTATCCCAATCTAACCGGGAAGAAAACAATGAGATGGCAGAGTAAAGAGATAATTCAAAAAAACACTCAGGTAGTGTGGAATAAGAGAGCAATGACAATATCCACAATCATAGATCTAGAGATAGATTTTGCAGTGAGATTAGTTACTCATAAATTATATCGGTCTAGCAGGTTAGACAATGTTCCCTACATTACAGTCGATCAAGCATGGAAGATGGTAAAGAAAGATCATACTTATGATCTTGCTGAGCTACAGTTGACCCATCTTGCTGAGAACCTAAATTCAATTAGGAAGGCCAAGAACTCTATGTGTAAGTTCGGTTCTCTGGTCATTTGTTCATTCTTCTATGTTCATAATAGTTTTCCTAAAATTGGAGATGTTGTATGGAGTAAGGACCATCCAGTAACCCAGCAGGTAAATGAATTTATTCATCAGTTAGGAGAGAACTTTGATAGTATTATGGATAGTTACTTTGTGGAGTTTAAGAAAAAGATGAGAAAGAGGATTAGAATCCTTGTATCCCTAGTAGATAAGCACTATAGTGACATATGATTTCTAGTGGATATTGACTGTACCTATGTTCAAGTTGTTATTCCTAGAGTAGCATGGCTAAGGCCATTACCTTATGAGGTGAATGTAGATGAAACATCAACAACTATAACCACTTTATTAGCTGAGGATATAGATAGGAAATCCAAATCTTTTGGGACTTATGAAGAAGCTAATTCAAAAATAACTATGGGGTTAAAGTCTGCAACCCTTGTTAGAAAGAGAAAGAAAATTATCAAGAACCTAAAGAAGATGCTAGGAGAAGGTGAAGAAGAAAATGCACCTCTTGAAATGACCCAAGGTCTGGGAGAAGATAAATCCAATGACTCTGAAGGGAGTGATGAGGAGGACACTAAAATTATAAAGATGGGCAAGGTCTCAGTTTCTAAGACAAGAAAAAGAAAATTACAGAAACCTAAGCCCACTCCTCCTACAATACTTAGAATGAGGACCAATGCAACTTCTACTGCCATAGCTATCGAGCCCCAGAAAAAAGACACCAGCTAAGAAAATCGAAGGGTAAGGGTTAGGCAAAAGAAAATAAGCTCAAACCAAAGCTGTGTCAAGTCATCCCAAGAAGAAACCAAGAAGGAAGTTAGTCTTGGAGAAGGATGGTGATGATGAAGAGATGGATACAGATGAAAATAAAAAGGTGAAAGTGGCATCACATAGATGAAAAATGACTGTGGATGAAATATGCCACAATATCAAAAGCATTGTAGGACTAGCAAGTTTCAAGAAAATAAAATTTAAAAAACTAAGTAATGATGACAAAGAAAGAGTTGAAGAGGAAATGCTAGAGATGTTATGCACTTTCAAGATGACACCTCTATAGATTGGGAATCTCATCCTTGAAGAACTATATACCAGAATTGATTAGAAATGGCAGTATGCCATCATGACAAAAAAATAGATAAGGGAAATCACATTGGCCCAAATCATGCCAGATCTTTCACCACAACAAATAAAGGCATATATGGAGTAGTACTGAAATAGGTTTTTACCCAAGCTTAGGGCCTATTCCATTTTTCAACACAAGGTTGAAGAAATTGTTGATAAAAGTAAGAGGACGTGGAAGATTAGTTTTGGACTGTTAATTGAGAAGAGTCCACAACCGGGTGAAGGAACATCAAGCCAAGTGGAACTGGATAATAAGGAAGACATTGATGAACATCAGAATCTAGAGGAAGAAGAAGGACAAAAGGTAGAAGTGAGTGGATCATACTATGTGATCACTATAGAGGATATCCCTAAGGATACACTAGTTAAAACTAATGCATTGACTAAGGAAGAGATAAAGACTCGACTTCTTGCTGAGGCAATTTATGGTCACCCTCTACTGAGCACCAATCCCATTCTTATATAGGTACATGATTACACATGGATTGAAGGTACTTCAACTATTGACAATGCACATTCAAGCTCACACCTGGTCATAGTTTAGAAACAAGAGTTACAAAATGCAAGTGCCGAGAAATAGGATAAGCTGACAACAACAACTTAAAATGCACCTATCGAGGAGGATAAGATAGAACAAGGAGAGGAGAGCCTAAAAGATTAAGAAGATCAGTATGCATTAGTAATGACAGGTCCTAATATGGAGGAAAAGAAGAAGATTGAAGAGGAAACAATTGAGGAGAATCCAAAGCCTAAGGAACAAGAGGCTATAAAAGCTCTAATACAAATGTCGAGTGGAAATACACCTAAGTAGAAAAGTCATAAGAAGAAGGAGAAATCTCCAGGAAAACAAGTTACACTTGATGAAGTTATAGTGATTCCAAAGTAGGACACTAATAACTTGACTTATGAGCAGATGCAAATTTTGCAAGATCTTTTGAAGAAGAAAAGCAAGCAAGAAGAGTTAAGGTGAGAGCATCAGCAAAAACAAGTTTTGCATGAAATCAAAGGAATATTTATAGACACTTTTGAAATGGATGATGTGAATGACACTGCATCTATTTTGGAACTCTTACCCAAAAATTCCCTATCATTCATTTTTGGCCACAGTCCTATTTTCCAAAGAAGTGCTCAAGTGTCGAAAACTCAGTGTGTTTTCGACCTTCGCTCTGAAAGCCCAGGATGTTTTCGACCTTCAAGCGAAAGCCTCAGTTGTTTTTAGCCTTCCACATTTCACACTTCTTTAGCGCCAGCATTTTTCTTAAGTGTTTAGTGTCAAAAAATCTCTGTGTTTTCGACCTCCAGTTTGAAAACCCTCTGTGTTTTCGACCCTAAGTGCGCAACTCTGACCAGGCGGGTCCCAGTTCCTCAAAACCATGCCAGTGTAGTGAAGATCTGAGGACTATCACATGATCGCATGGGATCTTCTGATCCCATGAGATCATACGACAACCATTGATGTGATATCAGCAAAGATTGGTAGTCAACTCTGAGATGGCGGTCAGTGGCTAACATCCTACGGTTGGTTGCATGATCTCATGGACTCTTCTGAGCCCATGTGACCATGTGACAAACCATCAATGGTTTCGATGGTGCCACAGGTGGTCATCAGGTAGCATCTTCCTGTTGGTCACATGATCACATGGGATCTTCTGATCCCATGCACCCATGCAACTAATCGTCAGTGGTTACGGGGGTTTATAGCTGGTCAGCAATCTTGAGGCAAGGTAGTGACAAAGCTTGCGATTTCATGCTTGTCGCATGATCGCATGTGGCTTCCTAACCACATGCGACCATGCGACAAGCCTCTAGTGGTTAGCAGGGGCATTTCCTGTGGTGGGTCTATGGGAGGTGACATGTCCACTTCTCAGTGGCTGGCAGGCGGTCAGCGAAGGTTGTTGTGGGCTGGAGGTATAACATGGGCCCTCGTAGATTCAAGATCTACGGTGGTCGCATGTTCGCATGGGATCTTTCGATCCCATGCAATCACGTGACTGCCATTAGATCCTCCTGATGCTTTCAAGGCATTTCCTGTGGTTTGTTCATGGGTCCAGCCGAGGTGGTCAGCTCCTATTGGGCCACATGGCAAAGTTTGATAGGTGTGATGTCTTGCAGGTCCAGGTGTCTTATGTGGCAAAGTGGTGGCAGTTTCTAAAGAGCTTGTCGCATGATCACATAAAAGCTTTTTACCTCATGCGATCATGCGACCAGTGTTATTTCAAAGTGGCTTGTTTTTCGTGGGCTTTCTTCTGGAGATGTTGCGAGTGCGGGTAGCTGAGGATTTATGATTTCTGGAGGCAGTTGTAGTTGGGAGAATTTTTAGAAGTTTTAGACTGCCATTTTTGGGTCCTTTTGAGGATCTGAAATTGGATTTGAGCATTCATGGCTTAGTGGGCTTGTAGAGAGGTTGTCAGGTCAAGGATTTTTGTCTGCAAGTAGGATTAGTACAGGCATGGGCACGCAAGAAAGATATATCTGATCTGTCGTGATATTTTTAGAAAAGCATTTATGATCAGACACGACTGGTTTAGGGTTGGATTATTTTATACAGATTTTTGTAACCCTAATTCAGATATTTTGACTCTTGCCTACGTGCAGTGAGGGATGTATATAATGTTTTTTGGAGCCTTTAGTAGTCAGAATTCGCCAATTGTAAAAAGGAAAGTTTCTTTCCCAAAGGTTATTGAAGGCATTCTTTCTGCCCCTTAACTTTCTGCAATTGTTAAATTTTCATTGATTGTTTAGATATTGCAAAGCATTCTATGACATTTTTCCTATCCTCATGCCTTCTTATGTGAGTTATCTCTTATTGGATCAAAGTGTATGCATGTTTTCAATGATACCTTAGTTTCCCTGATTCCTCTTTCTTTCTACAATTCATGTGTATGTTTATGAATGATTTGATTCGAATGCTCTTGTGGGCATACTTCCACCCCTGGAAATATGTCTCATTCCTATACCCAATTGCAGAGATGAATGTTTTTCTGCAGGTTATAGTCTGTGTCTGACTCTTTAGGAGTATTGTTGTCTTGAGAAATTCCCTTTTCCTTGCATAGTATTCCTTTACTACAGACCCCTCTATAAAATATTTATGCAGGCCTATTCATTGAGTTGTAATCTACTAGACCTAAGTCTTTCACTGGTTTCACCCCTCTATACTGAGATCCAAACCCTAGTTTCGGTGCATCACCTAGTAGGTAGATTTGCTTTCCTGTTATTTCCATTTCATGTACTCCTTCTATCCCTTTCCCTCAAAAGTTTACTTTCCTATCTGAGAGAAAATCAGGGTGATTATCCAAGAGGAACCAGCCTAGAACCTAGAGGTTTCATCTCGGTTAGAAAAAGGTCCCACAACCTTGAGATGATTCCCATGTTATACTGGATTATCAAGACTATGAGAGCTTGAGATTAGAGGCGCAAATCCAGTGTATAACAGGAACAACTAGTTCAAATTGTTTAGAAGGTGAATAGTGATGACAATGAAGCAAATGAGAAACTTGTGCAGTGGTCCAAGAGAAAGTTTGAGACTAAGGTACTTGAAAAGGTCTCAACTGAGATAGCAGTAAAACAGGTAGAATTTTCTACCTTAGTGACTAATTTAAAAGAGGTTGTGCAAAATGTTCATTCTCTGTACAAGAAGCTATGAAATATAGAATATTTCACTAAGGACAATCAAGAACTAATTGATAAACTGTAACTAGACTTAAAGTCTACTAGTCATTCACTGAGTATGGATGCAAGCTCCGTCTCCATTCATTTCACTAGGTTACTTCATGCACAAGGGAGATTAGCTGAGTTGATGGCTAATGATGGGAGAATAAGAGATAAGATCATTTCTATATAGACAATGTTAACACCTCATCTGAAGGTTATGCAGAAGGAATTAGCAATGGCAAAGGAGTTAGTACAAAGAGATCATCATCTCTCTATTGCCAATAATTTAGTTGATCTAGTTGCCCAGCTACAAATAAAGATATGGGTTTTGGAGTCTGTCAAATCAGGATGGGACAATTCTTTAGGTATGATAATGCAACTCCATAAACTATTTTTGGATAAGTATTTTATCATCCCTATACCCCAACAGCTTCAAGTTACAAAAATAAGGGGGAAATGACACACCATGACAGGAATAAAAGAAAGGGGGAAATTAAATGACATGAGTAATACATGGAGAAAATACAGTGAGGAAAGTAGAGAAAGGTATGACATACTATTTTGTAATGTATGTATTCAGTGTATGTCAAAGAGTCTTATGTATATATGTGTAGAATCTTTTGAAGATTGAGTCAAAGTCTTAGGGAGAGTATTCAAACTACTAAGTACTCTTTTGTAATTGAGAAGTCATGACAAAGTGTTTTTTCCACTAATACCAAAGGTGGAGATTGTTGATCCCTAAGTTTTGTTTTCTATTAGTGTCTTACACTTAGTCATTTTCTGGGCAATGTTCGTCGGTCATCATTGCAACCGAACCATCTTGTAAAGGCTGTGTTATTTTTAGACTTGTATTTTGTATAGTTACCAAGAAGAAGTTACTGTCGAGCAAGTCAGAGGTCACCGAGTACTTCAATATTTGTTGAGTAGTTTATGTCGAGTTGTATAGAAGAGTTAGTGTAGAGCACCAGCATATGAAGAACAGTTAATGTCGAGTGTCAAAGACTTCATATGTCGAGAAAGCAAGTTTTGACATATGTTTTTTTAATGACACAAACACCAAGGTAAACCATTTTGGCCGACTTCTATGCAAGATTTAATATTTGTTAAAGAAATCACAGAGTTAATTACGCCTTTTATTTATAATCATTAATCCCTATGTAATCCATGCAACCTATCAAAAAAATGGAATGCTTAATTGGCATAAGTAGATAATCTAGATCATTGATCTTGATCTGGGAGGTTGATTTGATGTTTATATAAGATGATATCTAAACCCTAAAACATAGTATGTATGTGGTTGGATGCATTGAAGGAGATCTCATGTATGCAGAATAGAGAAGTATTTTGATATAGGTAGAGATCAGTCAAAGGGATCGAGAAAAGAAGTGAAGGATAGAAAAAAGATACATTTGATTTGAGATCATATAAGTATTGGAAAGAGGACATCTGTTATCAACATTTTTCAATTCAAACCAAAGGATGAGGTACTGCTACATTTTAACATGTGAATCAGGGTAAATCTCTTAACAGAGTAGTCCTAACAGGCTTTCATAAATCTCTTAACCAAGTGATTACTTAGTTGTAAGTTTCAAATCCTTTAATCAAGGTAGATTGTATAAGTCTGTAAGCTCTTAACATGGTAGACCCGTCATAGGGTAGATCATCTAAAGTGATCAAACATTGTATCCCTAATAGGAAAACTTTATACTGCAGTAGTGAAGATTTGTGGGTGTCATCCCCACCCCAGTTTTACCTTTCAAGGGTTTCTAGGTAACCAAAATATTTGTGTTATGAGTTTCATTTTATGGATGAAGTTAGATTGTTAGATCTATTTCAGTATTGAGATTCATATTTATGATATGCAAGTGAAATTTATGTCAAAGTGGAATTAATAGTAGATATCTTATTCACCCCCCCTCTCCCTCCCTCTCAGTATCTCACTTACCATATTATATTTCCAACAGTTTCTATATACTTTTCTTCTTCTTCTGAATCTTCTTTCAAAGCTACAAATACCACCTCAATGTCTTCATTAGTGTTGGTGTCAGTGTCGGTGTTGGTGTCGATATCTTTATCTTCATCTTCAACAAAGTAACATGCCTTCTTTCTTTTGTCTTTGTAATCTCGGTTACTTCTTCTATCATATTATTGGTTACCTTTGTGTTCTCGTCTATCTCTTCTATCATACTTTATTTCATTAGATCTCTCATTTTCTTTCTCATCTTCTTTCATGTTAGGACATCTAGCAACAATATGGCAAATCTCTTTACAATTAAAACATACCAATGGTAGTTTTCCTTTATATCTTCCTTTACCTTTTTGCAATCTTCTAGCCATTAATGCTTCAAGTTCATCAAGCTCATCATCATCACTTTCACTATCACTATCATTTCTTATCATATGTTTGCTACTTGATTTACCAATTTTCACAAATGACATAAATGCATATTCAACAGTAGGAACAATACTATTGTCAAAGTTATTCAACTCAAATGTAGTCAGTCTACCGATTAGACTATCAAGTGTAACATTATTTCTAGGAGCTACTTTCATTTCATGAATTGTAGAGACTCTAATAGCATAAGCAAGTAACAAGGTTTTGAGAATTTTATTTACAATAGTGTCTTCATCAATAGTTCCACCTGCTCCTCGAATAGCATTCACAGCCTCCTTGATTCGGTTACTATACTAAGATATGTTCTCTCCTTATTTCATTCTCATGTCATCAAACTTTCCTCTAAGACTTTCATCTTTATCCCTTAGCACATTCACATCTCCTCCATGAATTAGTGTAAGCTTGTCCCACATCTATTTAGCAATTGTACATGTCTTAACATCTTCAAATTTGACATTTGATAAGGAAGAAGCAAGATCTATCATCATAGCATTGTGCTCATGCTTTTCTCTCAAATGATCAATATTCAAAGGTCCAGAGGGTAAGATGAACTCATTTTCCAAGTAGTATGTTGCAGACTCTCCAATCCTTGATAGATACAATTTCATTCTTCTTTTCCATGTCGAGAAGTTGTCTTTGTTTAGCTTAGGAACCTCTCTCTTATACATCTTGTGATCTTTAGCTTAAGTCCTTCAGACTTTCCTTTTAAGCACTCTATGCTCTGATACCAATTGTTACAAGTAGTGGTTATCATTGCACCAAAAGATCGACCTATTAATGCCCGATACAACCACTAGACTTATAGAAGACATAGGAGGCGGTTAAGCCATGTCACAAATCCTGAGGGGAGTGTTGACCATTTGAAAACAAAACCACCTATCCCAAAATGTAGCTCTCATCCTATTATGAACACACCAATGTATGGAAAACCGATTTGTAATAGCTTCTAGGGAGTTACTACTAATAGGATCAATGAAAAGAGTGCATATGTCTTCTTTAACTATCCTCTTTTTTTTCACTTGATCATATGACAATCCATCGACATAAAGTGCATGACATCTATCCCTCCATGAACCCCATGTTGTAACCTCCTTAGACACCTTATTCCCACTAATGGCCATTCTTTATAAGGAAGTGGTGAGGGATGAGTGATGCTCAAAACTAGAGGACCTCAACCTATTAACCAATATAGATATTTGAGCACTATTTTGTTGAAGATGATTGATAAGGTCCTCTTCTGTGGCATCAATGAGACCTATTGGAGGATGCGAGGAGTTTGGATTTGGGTTTGGCAGTGGGTTTTCTTATTATGGGGCTATATTTAGAGGGTTCTCTTGTTGATCATTTCCATCATTAACAATATTTACATGTTTTTGAGGAGGTCTTTGTTGTCTCTTTTGTGGTCAGGGAATTTTTTTTGAATCTAACATCAAAATAATTAAAAAACTAAAATCAATTCAACAAACCCTACTCAATCAAAATTGAAATAAAAACAATTAAAAAAAAAAATTCTTACATGTTCGGTGACATGGCATGGTTTCAAAATGAACAATATGGAAAGGAAATTTAATTTCAACAAGAACCCTCTCAGGTTTTGGAAACTTCTCTTCTTCCTTTCTCCTCCAAACTCAGTTTTGGCATGAAAAGAATGAGCCAAAATGCAGGTTTTAAAAAAAAACCTATGACAGTCAAAACACATATGGGTTTTGAATAACATAAGTTTTTTTAATTGATTTTTGTGGCTTGGCAAAGGCTTGGCTTTACTAAGTCTAGTTTTTCAAATTTTGAATAACCCAAGCGGGTTATGAATTTTTTTTATTTTTTTCAAGGAGGTGGCACTTTTTTGCACACCATCTTGGTGTACTTACCCTTAACTAGTATAGAGAATGCTACCCTCTATACAAGAGAGAGACTATGTACATGATGTGGACTAAAGATGGTTAGATAGTAAGAAACATGAGGATATCTTGTTACAATTAATCTCAATATCAAGAAACAAAAAAAATAATGTTAATGATTCCATCTCGAGTTAACAAGTCATGCGTCCTTACCATTTGAATATTGTATCTTAGCAATTCTCTACAACTTTCATATTTTTTTGTCTTTAGTCATTTTATTGAGATCATCATAGCCAAGTCTAAAGAAAAGCAATTGGTGCTAGGCCTTTCTCTATTTGCTCATAGATTAGTTTCTTTTGTTTTAGATGTATATTTGTATCTTTATATAAAAGTTAGACCCATAGATGAGGATAACTACAAGTTTATAATACATTGACTGTAAATGTCTCACATAATTATCATCCTTCTTATCCACTTTTCAATGATCAAAATTTTACCTCAAAGCAAAGGCCTACATTGAAATCACAAGGGTAAAGAGGATTTCATAAGAAACACATCTATGTTCACTATAATCGATTAATTTTGTGAAATATAAAAAGGAATATAATTAATAGCATGTACCTAAGAAACTTTCTTCTTATTCTTCAATAGTTAACTTTTTTGGAGTTGGGAAGTGTTAGAACTTTGAGATCTCATCTCTAAAATAATTATGATATTGATATCATTATGTTTCTTTAGAGAAAGATATTGAAGTAATGGTACTTGTATCTCTATTCGAATGATTATTTTCTTACTCAAATCTCTATTTCTAATGCTAATAAATTTCACTAATGATTTTAGAATGTTTGTAGCTTTCTTTCTATATTTATTCATATATATGCTATATGATAAATGTTATCCTTTGGTTTAACTTAAAAACTCACATTCTAGCATCTTAAGGAGGATTTTTAAACTATTAAAGAATAAGATGTAAGCTTCTTAGGTACGTAAAATTAATTATATTCCTTTTGTATATTTCACAAAATTAATCAATTATAGTTGATATAGATGTTTCTCTTATGAAATCCTCTTTTCCCTTGTGATTTTAGTGTAGGCCACTGTGTTGAGGTGAAATTTTTATCATTGGAAACTGGATAAGAAGGATAATAATTATATGAGACATTTATGGTCAATGTATTAGAAACTTGCAGCTATCCTCAACTATAGGTCCGACATTTATATAAAGATACAAATATATACCTAAAACAAAGAAAACCAATCTAGGAGAAAATAGAGAAAGGCATGGCACCAACTTCTTTTCTTTAGACTTGGCTATGATGGTCCTCAATAAAATGACTGAAGACAAAAAAATATGAAAGTTGTAGAGAATTTCCAAGATACAGTATTCAAATGGTAAGGATGCATGACTTGTTAACTCGAGATGGAATCATTAACATTCTCTTTTTGGTTTCTTGATATTGAGATTAATAGTGATGAGATATCCTCATGTTTTTTTACTATATAACCATCTTCAGTCCACATTATGTGCATAGTCTCTCTCTCCTATAGAGGGTAGCATTCTTTTTACTAGTGCATAAACATAGTTCTTGGGGATATCATGTGAATTCTTTCTTTTATGATCTATCTTTTTTGTTTCTATATTCGATATTGTATCATTTATTGTTTGGAGAGAAGTTTATTTTCAGTAGATTTTATTCTTTACACTACTTTACAAAAAAACTATAAATGGATATCTAACATGATCTAATAGCTAGGATCATCATCATGCATATATTAATTTCTAATTTTCTCTTGAGGGGGTTGTTAGTGTAAATAGTGTCATTACCTAACTAGTTAGTTGTTAACACTTCTTAAATTTTCTTATTCACACATAAGATTAAGTTTAGTTAGGCATTTTAGTCTTTTTTCTCACTTCATTTAGTTGATACATGTGTAAGATACCTAATGCATATGCATTATCCACTTGTACACACACTTGTCATGTTTTCTCACAAGTTTCCCATTCTTAGGGGGGTAGTCAATAGTTGTTTCATATCTTCTCACTCCACTTGATCAACTTTGTATTTAAGCTTAGTTTGTGAGTTTTACTAAAATCTTTGACTATTAATTTGGCTTTGTTTGCTAATGGTTTGCAGTTTAATATTTTCTTTCAAATTCTATCCAATCACAACATTTCTTATGTATGTAAAAGATACCCTTGACATGTTGAGTGCACGTAGCCATACAAACCCCTTGCATTCATAGGTGCAAAATCTAATAATGTTCAGTTGTCATAGAGTTTTCTATAACTAGCTATTACATAGTCATAAGTTATCATATGATATTGTGTCACAATATTTTGTTCCAATATGTCATAAAATATCTATTATAAGTTTACCTATAGCACCAACATAGCCACATAGTGTGGTCCACCAATTGGGACACCTACATCTGCATGCACTACATGTCTCATTACGGTCATCTCCAAGTAGGATACCATCTCATTAGTGGGTCCTACTAAATGACATGACATTAGTAGGCAATAAAATAATTAATTAAATTGTAGGACTTGTAAAAGTTGAGACGCGTTAATCCCAACAATAAGATAGCAATTGATTGTATTATTTTGTATGATGGTTTGTCCCATTGAATTTGTGACAATATAAAATGGTAAAGTCTTTTGAACAACGTTCCTTTGAGTGTATGTATGTTCATAATATTTGGTACATAATTTCTATAAATTATATGGGTTGGAAAAATAATAATGGTTTTTCATGTGACGCAAAATTTTGTTTAGATATGTGAATTTTGAGATAATGTCCTTAGTATTTTATGGTTAGTATTGTCCACTTACATTATTTGGCATTTTTGGAGGGGCAAAAATGAAAAAAAATATTCTACAAAAAGAGGAGATGTCTTGTGGAGTTTCTCAATGAACTCACTCCATTTTATATTTTTGTGTAGGTAACTATGATCTTTTAAATCTACCAAGATTTTTTTTTTCACTTTAATTATCTATAGAAAATGGATTTCAAAATCTCACTTTTGCCTTCATGATAAAAGAGTTATAGATGAATGATTTGTTAAAAACTATATTTATCAACAATAATAATTTTGAAAGATACATAATACAATGTCCTAGAATTTTTGAGAAAAACTCTAAATAGATATATACTAAAAAAGAGAAGAAAGACCTAGTGGACCTTGAAATGGTATATGCCCGAAAACAAAAAAAATCTTGTCATTCATAATTTAAAAAATACAAAGTGAATTTATAGATGATAGAGATTATGTTGATGTTAGAGGTTAATTTGAACCAATTGTCCACATCTTAGCCTATGTACATGAATAGCATGAAATATTATTGTGAATAGTCCTATGTTATATAGTTTGATCTCATTAAAACAATGTAGTCATGGCCAATAAATATGTTGATCTTTTATATGTATTTTAATCTCTTAGGGTATTTGTATTGGTGCCTATGCTTACTTATTTCTCAAATTAAATTATTTTATGTTGATCTTTCACCATATTAGACTTTATTGTTGTATTGGTCTAGTGGCTCATCATATATTACAACTATTTTTAGCAAATTATTTTTGAAATAATTGAGATGGATTATGGTTTCTTAGAAATTGGGTTGACATAAAATTTGACTATTGTAACAACTAGACTTGAAATTAAAAAATATAATACTCACCCAAGGATTAGAGACACAAAAAAATTAAGATATGAACTTTTAAGTGTTTAGGATAGAATTGTGTTAGTGATTTGATCTGTCTCATGTGATTTTGTCTTTGAATTATGATTCCATCCACAATGTAAGAATTTTCCAAATACAAAGAATAAAACACCAAGATCTATAAGCTCAATAGATAGCACAACAAGAGAGAGAAAAAATGATATGATCCTCAAATGACTATATTAAATGATGATCAATAATAAAATAGAATTAATGAATACAAAGTAGATGTGCCTAAATATATAGGCAATTTGATAAGATTGTATGATAAGGAGATGATAATCTATCAACCACACTAGGTGGAATCACGTGTCCACAAAAGGTGGATCATCCTCCATTGTACATAAAAGTATGTGAAATAATGAGAGGATGATAATGTGATAAGAGTAATAAAGGTGGATCTCACACCTAAAGTGTAAATTCTCCTACACCATGTGCTAAAATTAAATGAAAACTCCTAGGTGTCTTGAAATGACAACTAATATGAAAATGCATTATCCTAAGTAAAGTGTAATTAGTGAATACATAATTACACCAACACCCCCCCTAAGTGCAACTTAGGGGAATGTACTTAATCTCACAATGCTATATGAAAATTCAAGATGGGTCTCGGCCACTAGGCCACGTTAGGTACCCATGTATAATATGCAAGAGCAATGCAATGCAATCTCTCATAAAGCGGAGAAAGAGGGAAAGCCTCATGGGAAAAATCCTCACCCAAAATAGAGATGAAAAACAAGATGCATGGATGGATAGAGTAATCAAGGCCCCCCCATTATGACATACATCATGTATATACAATAGAGAAGTATGAGAAGGGGAAAACCCCATATGAGGAAAAAGTCCCCCCCATAAGAGAGTAGTAAAAGAAGAAGAGAGACATGGTATCCCCCCCTCAATGTAGAATGCCCATTAGTGATACATGCTCCAGGATGAATGTAGAATTTGGTCCATGAATATCAAACAACGTTCCTCCTCTTAGAAAGAAAAAATGCCATAGGTTTATATGAGTCATCTCCCCAATCTGTAGGAAGAAACCTCAAGATGAATGGTGTCTCTGAAAACTACTCAATTGTCTCTGTGTCAATACTAAGGGCTGCTCCTTCAAAAACTGTTGAAAAGAACAAGTCAAGATCAAACAAGGATGGATGTAGAACATGTCCCAAAGAACTAAGTATCTCCCCTAATGATAAAGAGACCTCTTGCAACTATTGTACATAAGGATCCACAATCACATCAACCTTGAAAGACTAATCATGTAGAGAATGGACAAGAGGGTTAGAGTGTTCCCTTGCAACAATTGAAGAAGGATCTTCCCCATCAAGGAGAAGATGTATATCATCATTGTCTCCCACATCAGTAATGTAGGAATCCGCAAACAAACCTATAATGTATGTCAAGTAGTCATCCCATGATGTTGCAACTAGAAGATAAGGTGTACCCTATTGTGCTGAATCATGTGGACCTATCATTGAAGAAATGTATGCATGTGGAATGTGTTGATGTTGTGACCTTGTCCTTAGATTTTTTGAAGGATCCCCCAAAAGTGAACCTGTTGAATCAATATTTTGTCTAACCCAACGAGGTCTAGTGGAAGATGATGAAGGAGTATCCTCAACCTTAATTTTACCATGAAAAGGTGTAATCTTGTGTGTAGGAGTTGATGTAGATGAACAATATGAATCACTACCACTATTGTCACTATCATTTTCTACAATGTCTGAAGTATGGAGAGGAGTAGAGGATAAGCTAGGTGAACTTTCCTCAAAGTGAACATTCCTCTCTATGAAGATCGTATGAGTCTCAAGATCCATAAGTCTATATGCCTTCAAAATTTCTTTATATACAATGAATGTACAAGGCCTTGGTGGAGGTTCCTTTCATTTGTGTGAAGATATGTGTTCCCATGTTGGAAAACCAAATACTTTGAAGTGTTTCACAACTATTTTTCTTCTACACCATGCCTCAAAAGGAGTCATTCCATCTAAGGTAGTATGAGGAAATATATTAAGGATGTGATTGGCACAACTTATAGGTTATACCACAAGTGATGGATCAAGAGAATTGGCTTGAATCATGCAACTTTCCATTTCCTTAAGAGTTCTAATCTTCATTTCTGCAACTCTTGTCTGATGTGGACTAAATGCAACTGGATTCTGAATATCAATACCCTCAAGTTCACAAAAGTCTCTAAGTCTTGAGTTCACATATCCTCTTTCATTGTCTACATGAAGAACCTTGATGGCTTTACATTATTGCTTATCAACATGACTCTTGAAGGTTAGAAACTTATCAAACACTTCATTCTTGTGACCAAGAAATTAGACCCATTTTTAGCAGGAAAAGTCATCAATGAAAGTGAGGACATAGCCCTTATTGACTGATGTCACTGGAAAGGGGGCTTGCTAGTACACTATGAATCAACTCAAGAACAGGTGATGCTTTCCAAGACTTCCCCTTTTCAAACTTATCTTAAAGATTCATATCCATGGAACAAGTTTAATATTCACCCTTAGAAAAGTTGGTTGTAGGTAGACCTTTGACCATATGTTTTGAGCTAAGTTGATGAAGATAACGGAAATCAAGATGTCCAAACTACTCATGGAATAATTCACTTTGTGATTGAGTATGAGTCAACAAGGCATGTGAAGGAGACTTAGGCCCAAAGTGGGAGAAAGAATAAATCCTTGTGTCAATATTAGCTTTACCCATTGCAACCAATGAATCATCCTTAATATTTCACACCATGACTGAATCAAGAAGGAACTGAACTTTATTTCCACCTCCATAGTCAGTGATTTGGTAAATTAAAAGGAGATTGGTGCTAAGATTAGGAACATAGAGAACATCTTTGAACTCTCCATTTTCCATCTCAACTTGTCATTTCCCTTCAACTTCCACTTGTGTATCATTCCCTACAAATATGTGAGGTACTTTAGATGACTCCAATGAAGAAAATTGCCCCTTTGAAGCACCCATATGATGTGTGACACTCAATTCAAGAAACAATTCCTATGAAGAACTTGAACTTTCCATAAGTGCTTGCCCTTTATTCCTTTGAAGTGGATGGAGATGAATCCTTGGAAGCATTTGACACATTGATCTTGTTCTTCTTGAGTAAGTTTTCCAACTCATCAATCCTCTTAGTCTTGCAATGATGCTC
Source organism: Chamaecyparis obtusa (assembly GCA_027943335.1). Lineage (NCBI taxonomy): Eukaryota > Viridiplantae > Streptophyta > Pinopsida > Cupressales > Cupressaceae > Chamaecyparis > Chamaecyparis obtusa. The sequence continues at coordinate 3,782,602 of BSBK01000215.1, forward strand.
ATCATGATTTGGTTTCTTGCAATATGCACAAAATATTTTATCCTTCTTGTTGTTGTTTCCCTTCTTGTTGAAAGAAGAATTACTTTGTTGTGAGGAGGAAGATTGTTGTGTCTCTGATGGTGTTTTTGGCTTCCACTTTTTTTTTTTTTGTTGAAACTTTTTCCACCTTGATTTCTTTGGTTCTCATTATTAGACACCAATGACATAGACTTTGAAGACTTGAGAATACCCATATCCATCAACTTTGACTGTTCCAGTTCATCAACATTTCTGCAAATGTGTCAAATGAAGGCTTGGAGAAGGCACTTCCCATGGTCAACTTGTGAGTATTGTAACTCGAGATAAAAGATGCATATTTTGAAGGTAGTCTCTTCAAGATGTGATGAATCAACCTATCATCATTTATGGGATTACCACAATCCTTAAGTAGTACTCTCAAATCATTAACTTTGTTGAAATAGTTTTGAATTGTGTCAAAATTTCTAGGATCCAAGACAATTAGATCGTCCTCAATTGTGAATCCATTTTCCTCATCCACTTTACCATACAAATCTTCAAGTTTGTCCCAAGCACTCTTGACATCCTTAAAGCTTGAAATGTGAAAGAAGACATCTCCATGATCACAACTCCTTATAATTCCTAAAGCAATATTGTCTTTGATTTTGCAATCATTTTTTGCATTATCATCCACATTAGGACCAATAGGTTCTTTAATTGTTCCATTTACATAAATATTTAAACCTTTTTCCATTATTTTACTCCATACTTTATCTTTCCATGTAGCATAGTTATGTGAAGTTAACAATGGACATCTATGTGAACCCTACAATACTCCAAAAATGGGCTTTAGTACCATTGACCTCCTACATCAACAAATTGATCAAAATTGACCCTCAAAGTCCTAACCTAAGGCACATCTACACATCAAATCATCAAAATCCTAATCGACCCTATTCTAAATCTACATCAGGGAATATTCCTAAATATTCCTAATTTATCCCAATTATTTTTGATTAAATATTATTTGGCAATAAATGATATTATTTTATTTATCCAAAGTCAATTAATTGAATATATTAAATATTTAATTTTAATTAAACTTTATTTATCCACTTAATTATTTTAATTAGATTTAATTAGAATTATTCCTTAATTAATATTGTTTATTTGACAATAAATCAAAAACTTAAAAATAATCGATTGAATATTTATTTAATTTAATAAAATCAAATTATCAAATTTAATAATGTAATTTTGGATTAAGTTTGATTAAAATAATTGATTAACCCATAAATCGGTTATTTTTAAATTAAATCAATTAAGCTGAGAATAAAACACATGGAAATTAAATAAATTTACAATTATCTATGCAAAAATCAAAAAAATAGTTAAACTCAAAATCAACTATTGAATTCAATTTGTTAACTTTCCAAACTCAACATGTGATTGTGAGGTGAAAATCATATGGGAGTGATCTCAACTTCCAATTATGAGTTAAAAAGTTGATTTGTATGATTGTACTAGATAATTGTTTCTAATTTCTTGATAACTCACCAATAAATTCGAGTTGATCAAGGAGTGATTTTTGGCTTTTCATGAGTTCTCAAAACCCTGGATTTCTATATAAATAGGCCTCAATCCTACAAAAAAAACCATGTGCAATTTGGAGAATAGCAGCGCTATACTATCGAATTCTTGAGATTGTGCAACTTTGGAGATCCATTGCTAACATTTTTTTCTTGTTTTTGCATTCATAGCTAGTTTTCAATTCACTTTCATCAAGTTTTTAGATCAATTTCATATAGTTTATATCATTTTATTGCATAGAAAATTCTTTTAAAACATAGATTAATCTTGCATCCATTTTATAGCTTTTGCATTCAAATTCTTCGTTTAGCCATTGCATTGTCAATGATCTCAGTCAAATTCTGAGAATACCATACTCACGTCTACTAGAATGCAGTAAATCGCATGGTTAATGATATATTTATTTACTGTATATTTTCTTGTCATTAATCAATAATATTTTACTTATGTGGTGTGTCTTCTGAACAGGTACAATTTTCACACACACATTTCTAGCGCCCACCGTGGGGCTCGATATCAGGTTTCCATTTTTCATTTTGTCCATTTTCTGATAATTTTTATTCAAGATTCAAGTTTTGATATTTTTATGTACAATCTCGTATGACAATTGCAGAGTGTTTTATCAGAAGTCTTTGTCTTTCGTACGACAAACGACATTCCTGAATTGTTGTATTGGTTCATATATTTTGTCGTATCAGACTTGAAGTGTCGTATCTGCAGATACCCATTGTCATATCATATCTGAAGTTTTGTATGGGTTGAGGTATATTATTGTACAACTTTTCATGCCAGTATTTCAATTGTTGTATGGGATTTTTTATCAATTTTTGAGATTTTTGATTTGAGATTTGACTGACAAAGGACCCTAACACTTGTTATTTTTTTATATGTTATCATTTGAGATAGCCTAACTCTTTTTGCAGGACGAGAGATGAAGACCTGAGCATTAAAACTGATCTTTCTGGCCTCTTCTTGTCTTGTCTTCTAAGCCCTTGTTTGCAGGAAACCCTTACAGAAATTGCTTGTCAAAAAAGCTCAAGCAATAAACATTTCTGACATGTGGTTTTGCAGGTTGTCGAATCTTCATCGAGAAAATATTCTATTTGCTTAAATATCTCTTTTCATAGGCACCTAGTTAATTAGTTATGTGCGTCTATTGCCATTGAGGAAGATATTGAGGGGATTCCACTCTTCTCCTTGTTAGGAGAATCAGAAACCCAGAAGGTATCTTCCCTAGTGCCAGTTAGTGTACTATCTTTGGATTAATTTCACTTGGCATGTCTTGGATAGGGAAAAGGACAAGGTTAGGGGATTCTGCTCTTCTCTTTCAAAGAATCAGAAACCCAGATCCTGTGGTCCCCAACCTCACATTTTCTTTAATCCTTTAGAGGGCCTACCGACAAGGTTAAAAACTCCTGGGAACAACCCAAGTGGGGAAAAGTCTTAAGCTAACTCTTCCACCCCACTATAAAATTTGATGCTTCCTTGAGTTTAAAGTCTCAGAAGACATAGTCATGTTTATTCCTTGGATTTATTCCATGAACATGCTTTGATTTTGTCTAGAGCGGAGCCGCTTGACTTTTTCTTGTGAGACTACACAAATCACGGTACTCGTAGGGTTAACAGCCTCAATTTTGCTTATAGGACTATGGGAGACTGTTGTGAATGGATGCCTTGATTAAATAGCCTAAGCTAGTTTTCTACTGATCTACCTCTGAAGGATTTGTAGTGCTTGTGCAAGGTGAATAGTAATCACCCCAAGACACTCATCATATCAAGCCCTCCTTGATGCTTGAACTCAGATAATATGGGCTTCAACATCCATTGTGTGTTATTGGACCATCATATTCTGAGGAGTCTTTGAGTGTATTCCTAAGTCAACGAGCAAGTAATACATCTCTTCTCCTAGTTAGGTTAGGCTAGGTGTGTTTGAATCATTGAAAAAGTTCCCAAGTGTTTGTTGTCATCATGAGCCTACTGCTATGTTAAACACCCTCAGACAATCCAAACACAAAATCTAAAAAATTGGACAAAAAATTTGGAAAACCAACCGAGACTAAAAACACTAAAAACCTTGAAAAACTAATGCAAAATCATTTTCTAGTGTAAATTGTCATCTAGACCCTTCAATTGTCATATGACAATTACTATGTTCCACCAAGTGTCATATCAGAACCCCCGAAGTGTCATACAAGAACCTATATATTTTCATACAAGAATTGCCACCCATCTGAAAGCAAAAATTATTCCTAGCATCAACTGTCGTACAAGCCTTCTAATTGTCATGCCAGACCCTTTTAAGTGTCATACGAGCTTGCATACTGTCATATGAGATTTTGCACAAATTGTCATTAAATCCAAATTTTGTTAGAAAACCAATCAATAGTCAACCCTGGTCAAATTCTATCAGAATACCCACTATGTCAAGTATAGAGCAAAGAAATAGTGAATCCATCTTATTTTCCCATAGTGATCTATTTAGCTCGATTTGTCATCGAATTGATCAATCTGAATCATGTTTCATCATGTGTCAAAAACCTTGTCAAAAAAACCTTGATTCATAATCTCAAAATGGCTAAGTGTTGTGAATTCGTGTCCACCATCTTTTGGGCATCTACCCATACATCTCGGGCATTTTATCCTTCATTTATGTCCAATCAATCTTTTCACCAACAATTCAATCCAATCTTTACAAGGTTGTGTCACTTGATATTTCCTAAATCAAATTATCTGTCAGTTGTCTTATCTTGCTCTAAAGATTCACCTAAGGTTAATGGTGGAAACTAGAGCTTCCTCATACAAAAAATCAAGAGAAGAACCAAATACATCACCTTCATCTTCTCTTATTGCTCAGACATTTCGTCAACCATATAATACCAATATTTATGAAGAAGACGCCCTTGGAAATTTGTGTTTAAAAGGAGGTCACACAACCCCTCCTGAATCAACTCAATATCTCAATCAACATACTTCCATATCTTAAAGAGCAGCTAGCCATGGCTCACAAGGTCACAACTCTGAGGAAGAAGGGAACAAAGAACCCACACCTTCTAAAATTTTACAATACCGAGATGATGATCTCTTTACGAAAATGATGAAACACTTCTTACGAGAAGACAAAGAGACATACTTCCTTGAATTGGCATGAAAATGAGCCAAAATTCCTCATATCTTCAATGTCGATGATATCATCACACCAGAGGAAGAGACCCCTATCATAGCTATGATGAAATAGATGCATGTTATGCTAGTCAAACTTAACAAGCTGGAAAAAGAGAAGGAACCCAAAGAATTATCTATGGATGCCTTGTGTCCATTTCCATTTGATTGAAGATTTTTTTATACCACCAATGGAACTACCCAAATATGACAAATATGATGGAAGTTAAAATCCTCAATATCATGTCAGAGAGTTTTGAACTCTATCCATGGAGTTCATGCATGAACCAACATTCTTAATGTGTCTCTTACCATAATCTTTGGGAGGAGCAGCCATCAACTGGTTCTCCAAAATACCTCCAACCATCAAAAATTTTAAGGAGTTAATCAAGTTGTTCTACCAAAAATACTCCTACAATATCCAACATCTGGTCACCATGATTGACATCTATAATCTGAAGTAGAGAACAGGAGAACCATTCCTGAATTTCCTCAAATTCTGGAGGAAGAAGTTCTCGCTATATCCTTGACAAATACCAGAAAAAGAGAAACTAGAAATTTTCATCAACAATCTAATACTAGAAATCAACTATCATCTTCAGATGTAGTATCATACCTTATTTGATAAAATGGTGGATAGTGCCATGAAAATAGAGGATGTACTTGTTCGCAAAGGGGATATCTTGCTTCATAAAGAGAACAAGTATGATTCAAGTTCCAATTCCAACAACAAATAAAAAGTCAAATTCTAGAACAAGAATAAAAATGTTGTCACAAATGATGTTGTTAACCACATCAGTGCTCCACCCAAAGTACCAGCATTTAACCTCACTATTGGTACTCAAGTTATAAAGGCCTCAAAAAAGAAAACAACTGAGCTTTATAAAAAGTTGAATGAGTACAAGCCATGGGTTACAAAACCAAAACGTAAGTTCACTCCTTTGGGTGCATCCTTGGAATCTTCCATGAGAACCTTATTGGAAAATAACATCATCACATTACCTGAGATCAAATCATATGACCCCAAAGTCAAACCTAGATGGTGGAAGGAGACTGATTTCTATGATTTCCATTGAAACAAAGGTCATAAAATGAACACCTGCATGCATCTAAAACATCTTATTTAAGAAAAAAATTGACCCTGGAGAAGTTGTGATTGACAACCATAAGTCCAATAATGATCATACAGCATTGACAGAACCTTTTTCCAAAACACACTCAAGGAGATTCATCTTCTAAAACAAACATGGGTGCTAAGGTCAATTACACTTACTATGGCAACAATGATGTCATCAACATGGTATAACCATGCACATCTCAACACTGCAATGTCATCACTATTGTCATAAAGGACAAAGACAACATATCAGCTAATGCAGTCACTCGATCTCAAGCTTGGGTAACTCTTCCAGGAATGAACTCGGGTTCATCAAACACCCTAAAAGTACTATTCAATCTAGCATCTACATCTAAACAAAGGGCTACACCTAAATCTTCCAATTCTAAAGAGTCCAAAATGACATCATACAACATCATCCAGCAACTCCAGCATACCAACGTGAAGATATCTATATTTGAGTTGCTTCAAACCTCTCCTTCTCATCGAGTTGTCCTAGACAAAGCTCTGATCAATTCCAATATTCTAGAAAATCTTGATCTTGATCAATTTCAAACCATGGTGGGTCATTTGAACTCCCCTCAATATATTTCATTTTCAGAGGAAGATGACAAACCACAGAGTCATCCACATAACCAGCCCTTGCATATTAAAGTCCTAATTGAAAACTGTCACATCAAGCATGTTTTGATAGATGGGGGAACTGGTCTAAACATTTGTTCTTATAAACTGGTTACTCAACTGGGAATGTCAGAAGATTCTATTGATCCTAAAAATAAAATAACCATCAAGGCATATGATGAACAAGAAAGATCCTCAAAAGGAGTCATCATGCTACCTATTAGAATGGGACCTGTCATCAGAGATATCACCTGTCAAGTACTGGACCTTGCACTGGCCTATAAAATCCTTTTAGGAAGGCCCTAGATTCATGAGATGCAAGCTATTCCATCAACATACCACCAATGTGTCAAATTTTCCTATGATGGAGTAGAGGTCACTATGCCCACAGACATGTCAGTATCTTGTAATACTTGAAGGAAAGTACAGACAAACTTGTCCCACACAACAGAGAGTCTTCTACCAAACAAGTTGACATAGCATCTATATCTAAACTAGAAGACATGGCCAAAGAAATCAAGATCAAGAATACATGCATGGGAGAATACACTAAGGAACCAATCCTATCTCTCACATCCCTCTCGCTCTCATCTAAGTCTTATGGACAACCTTCAAAAAAAATGAAACCTACAGCTAAAGAACCCCAGGTTATCTTTAACAGGAGTTTCATCATAGAACAATTATCCAAACAAGAGTTTGATGAGGAGGAAGTTGTGCTTGCCTGATTATACAAAGATGAATCCTAGTCACAAGCAGTTCAAGCATGTGATTTGAAATCATTCAAGGTCCCTTGGAAATTCTATGGACTAGGACACAAACTAATCTCCAAGATGGGATATACTGGAAATAGACCTCTAGGAACAAGAGGAAAAAGTATCATCAAACCCATTGAATATTGTGGATGAACAAATAAGGATACAATAGGCATAGGTTATCAGAAGAAACCTTTCCATCTCAGTAGAAACTCCACACATGTAATAGAACAGATAGAACAGGAACAGATACTTAGCAAAAGGAAGAAACACAACACTCAGGCATTGATGATTCAGACAAAATAGATGTTTTTCCTTATGAACATGTCCCTCAAAACATATTATACCTTCTCAAAGATGATTAAACACCTAAAGAGATAATCAATGTGGTAGACACACAAGAACCTACTACTCCAAAAGAACAAAATGATCCAACAGAAGAAGAGACATCCCTCAATATACCTGAACATTTGGGACAATCTAGTGATTCTGAGATAGATTCTCATGAGTATGAATTATGTTCAAACTATGAAGGTAGCCCTGCTTGGGGGATTTCACCTAGATTGCACACATGTTCTTGACTTTCCTAGAGATCCTGATGAGGAATCTAATGACTATGAATGGGGAATTATTCTAGAAGAAGATGAGCTTATAACAGAAAAACATATAGATGTTATTCATCGATATGCACCTACCTCCAATGTGAGTCTAGAACTAAATGACGATCCTCGTGAGTTTGATTCACTTATTACTAACACAAGATCTAACGATGACATTGAGATGTTTAACGAACTGAATATCTTGAGTAGTAATATCATCTTTGAATTCGAGAGTCAAATTAGAACCAATGATGACAACATTGTATGTGTAAACACTATCAGCCAATCCTTCCTTACGCTTACCATCTAACATCCCAAGCTTATTGACCAAACATCCAATGATCCAAGCCAATACATCCATAATTTTTTAGCAGATTACACTCTCGCATGCTACCTAAATGCAGTAGAACTCATGACGACTTCCATAAATGACCTAGCATCAACATGATGGATTCGAATCTCAAATATCTCAATCAAAAGAATAAAAGAAAAAGGAAAAAGAGTTCTGAGGGTGAAAACCACTATGTGGCAGTCTTAGAACCAAAAATAGTAAAAACATTAAAAGATGTATCCAAAGGTGAAAACCTCTCTAGATGTCCTTCAGAGTCATTTACGGGATAGATCACTAGTTTTGATAGAACCAACTTAGTCTATCAATCTAGGAACAGTAGTGAAACCTCTGTTAATGCATGTAGCACAATCTCTGTGAGAAGAAGAAAAATAGGCATTCACAAAATTCTTAACAAAGAAAAAGATCAACTTTACATGTAAATATTTAGATATGCTAGGATTGGATCCTAATCTCATCATGCATCATCTCTCTATCACTCTAGGAGTTAAACCTATCAAGAAAAAGTTGCAAAAGATGCATCCACATGATCAAGAGAAATTGCTTAAAGTTGGATTTATCTAAGTCATAGACTATGCAGAATGGATCTCAAACATAATTCTAGTATCAAAACCAAATAAATCTATCAAAGTATGCATAGATTTTAGAGATGTAAACAAATCATGCCCTAAGGATGATTTTCCACTACCAAACATCGATATGATAGTGGATATGACTGTAGGATTTGAAATGTACTCTTTAATGGATGGTTTCTCTGGGTATAATCAAATCAAGATAGCTCCAGAAGATCAACAAAAATCAGCTTTCACCTATGAATGGGGTACTTTCTGTTGGAACATCATGCCATTTGGTCTTAAGAATGTTGGTGCCACATATCAAAGAGCCATGACATCTATCTTTCACAATATGATGCATAAGAATATGGAGGACTATGTTGATGACACCTTGGCTAAATCGATAAAGAGATTAGAACATCTAGTTAACTTAGGTACAATACTGGGTAGAATGGAAAAATTTAGTCTCTGACTAAATCCTAAGGAATATGTCTTTGGTGTCACTTCAAGAAAGCTTCTAGGATACATTGTTTCAAAGAAAGGTATTGAGGTAGATCCATCAAAAGTCAAAGCAATCATGGAGATGCGACCTCCTAAGAACATAAGTCAAATGTGTACTTTGCAAGGGAGGATACAATCTATTAGATGCTTCATCTCTCAGTTAGTTGATATATCACAACCTTTCACTAAAACATTGCATAAAGGTGTGACTTACAACTGGAGCGAAGAATGTGAAAAGAAATTCAATCATATCAAACAATACTTGGAAAATCCACCAATTCTCATGCCTCCTATTTAGCGAAAGCCATTAATATTGTATATCTTTGCAACAGATACATTACTAGGGGCATGATTGGCGCAACATGATGAGAATAAATGATAAAAGGTTATCTACTATATCAGTAGAACATTGGTGGCTTATGAAAATAACTACTCTATGATAGAGAAGGCATGTCTAGCTATGATCTTTGCATTGCAGAAGCTAAGACATTACATGTTAGCTCATACCACACAACTAGTAGCAAAAATTGAACCATTGAAATATTTGTTAAGAAAAGCTGCTCTCATAAGAAGATTAGCGAAATGGGTAATGCTACTAAGCGAATTTGGCATTGGGTATGTTGAAAGAAAAGCTATCAAAGGACAAGTTATCGTAGATCAATTAGCTGAAGCTCCAATGTTTGATGACCAACCGATACTGATGGAATTTTATGATTCCTTTATCATGCATATGTCTTCCAAAACATGACGCTTATTCTTTGATGGGTCTTATACACAAAATAGATTCGAAGCTGGTGTATTGTTCATCACACCTCAGGGTTACTCTATTCGAAAAGTATTTAGGATCAAGTTCCCTTGCACCAACAACATAGCGGAATATGAAGCTTTTTTAAATGGAATGAAAATAGAAATCGAATGGAGAGTAACAAAACTACACATTCATGGAGACTCACAACTAGTCATTCATCAAGTCAATGATGTGTATCAAAAAAAAGATGAAAAGATTTTTCCATAGAAGTGCATGGTAGATGATCTCAATAAGTACTTCATTTCTATAATATTTGAACAAATACCTAGAATAGAGAACAAGCAGCTGACGCCATGGAAATGCTGTCATCTCTTCTACAACAGCCCAAACATGAGCTACTCCATGAGTTCCTAGTGGAAGTACTGTCATTCCCCGCCTATGATTGTCTAGAAACCTGCATGATATGCACTGTTGTTGGTCATGATTCCTCCTGCTAAAAACACATATACTCCTACCTTCGAGACCAAATCATTCTCGATACCTTTAAACGCCATGAAAAATGTTACCTTATCTAAAACGCATCAAGGTATGTCATCATTGGTAATGATCTATACAAACAAATTCTAGATGGTACACTTTTTAGATGTTTAGAATGTGAAGCGTCACAATGCACATTAGAGGAAGTCCACGAAGGTATTTGTGGATCACATTCCAATGGTCTAACGTTAGCTCAAAAACTCATTAGGGAAAGGTACTATTGGCCAAATATGGAGAAAGAGGCCGTGAAATATGCTAAGAATTATCAAAAATGTCAGGTCCATGGAAATTTGATTCACACACTAGGAAGAGATTTGATTCCCTTTACAACACAATGGTCTTTTCAACAATGGGCATTTGATCTCATAGGAGCCATATATCCACATTCATCAAATGGTCACACCCATATCATTACAGCAACAAATTACTTCACAAAATGGGTGGAAGCAGTTCCATTGACACAAGCTACTGGCAAATAAATTTCCATGTTCATTCTGAACTACATAATTTTTTGGTATGGTATCCCGCACTTCATTATCACTAACAACAAAGGCCAATTCAAAAACAAGGACCTAGATTCCTTATGTTCCAAATTCAAGATAACTAAACATTGGTCATCTATTTACTATCCATAAGGGAATGGGCAAGCTGAAGCATCTAATAAGAACTTACTGAAAATCTTGCACTGCACAGTCAACAAAATAGGGAGACATTGGCATCTAATGATAAATCCAACTCTTTGGGCTTATAGAAGTATCAGAATGCCCACTAGGGCTACTCCATTCACTTTAGTATATGGGACTGAAGCGGTATTACCTATTGAGGTTGAATTCCCATCACTCAAAATCAGATTGCATGGTCTGGTAACCGATGATGATTACAGAGTATCTAGGTTACAAGAACTTGAACTACTAGAGCACAGACAAGCGACATATGATCATCTCATAGTATATTAGAAATGAATGTCTAGAGGTTACAACAAGAAGGTCAGACATAGATAATTTCAGATTGGTGATCTAGTCTTGAGAGAGAACACTAAAAATCAATCCCATCGAGAACGCAAGGGGAAGTTTGAACCCAACTGGTTGGGTCCCTTTGTTGTCACTATTGCTTTTGGCTCTGGAGCCTATCAACTCTCAACGACTAAAGGAGAACAGCTCTAAGAACCGATCAACATTCTTCATCTGAAGAAATTCTACGCCTAAGACATTCAGTATGTGGAAAATGTCCTGAAAAAAGTATAAAAATTGAAAAAAAGACCTGAAAAAATGATCATCCTGGTGAAAACCTAGCAATAGGCACCTTGGTGATTCAACAAAAAAACCAAAAAATGGAAAACTACAAAAAAAATTGAAAAGATAAAAAATACAAAAAAAATAAGAAAAAGAAAAAGTGCCTTGGTGAAAACCTAGTAAACAAGCGCCTTGGTAGCAAAAATAGAATCTCTGCCAAGATGGTGAAAACCCAGAAAACGGGCACCACTTGTATAAAATGCTCTATCTATCAAAGCAATCTTGGTATTTTCCCATCTTTTTGTACTACTTTAGTTTGTATATATCTTGCAATTCAATAAAGTCGGTATGTGCACCAAACAATAAGCATCACCATCCTATCAACGTTTCCAACTTGGGGGCAATCAGTGTCATATCCTACAGTCCTCAATATCTCAGATGAGTCATATCCAGTCAGTATCCTTTCAAGCTTTATCTGAGTTAGTTTTTCTATCTCCCTACCAGAAAAGGATTTTGCAACTGACGCCAACACAAACAAACACAAAACTACAACAAAACAATCTTTGAAACATGCTTTAATCTTCATGTATGCTGACTGATTCACATTGAGATTTTTGTGTATTACATTCCTTTGAGCTCATTGATGATGTCCTTTCACAGGATTTAGAGAGCAATGACTGGGGGCATAATCTTGTATTTATTTTATGTTTGTAAGTGAAAATCTAATCACTCTAGAAACTCTGGATTGAATTGGTGTCCACTATAAGTGCCTCCATCATGATCGGATGGCCACATGTACCTCAACCTTTGATACCCAGATGTTTTAGGGAAGTTAGGTCTAACTTTATCTTTTTGAGTGATTTCTTACTCCCACTGTGAAACGCAACATTACCCAAGGATGTGAACGATAAAGGGTCACTGTGGGTAATTCATATTGGAACGAGGATGACCTCTCAACTTCTTGGTGTGTTTGTACGCAAGGCATATTCAGGTCATCACAGTGTTTATTCTATGATGCTTATACAAATTGCTAAATCAAAATGGACATGATATTCAGGTCATCCTGGCTTTTGTGCCTTGGTGCTTATATCTAATCCGACATTTCTGACTAAAAGTCAATATTCATATGTTCATGATTTCCTAATTAGTGGACATTTTATAGACTATCTGGTGTTACCTAAAATATTCAGTGATGATAAAGATCGACAAATGATTAGTGTCTAAGTCCTAGGTTTACATTTCATTTGCATTTTGCATTTAGTCTGGTTGCATCTCTTTCATGATTTGAATTCAGCATGGTGTTTGATATTCTCAATTTTACATGATGTGGGCGTCACGTGAAGGTTTCTTCAACTAATCAGCAAGTAGTTGTCGTTCTGGGTTAGACATCTTTTTTTGACAACAACTGAGCACTTGAACTCTTCAGGTGCCTGCAAAAACATCATGTGTATCGCTGCATTTACATATATAATCATTTACATTTGATACTCATCTCATATAATCATTGCATACATACATTTGCATCCATAAAACATAAATGAAGCCATACATTTTCATTACTCATCTAACATATATCATTGCATTTCACATTGCATAATCATACATTCAAAGCAAACACTCAACATTGCATACATTTGCATCACATGATAATAACATCATAATCCGAAATGACAAGTGCTATGAAGTCAAAAAAAAAATGATCTCATATATACAATGTCGCGTAAAAACTTCTAAAAATCTTTAAAATGCAATTAAAAATGTGCTTAAATTATTCGAAAAGAGGCTCAGAGGTCCACTTACTGGGTTCCTGTACTACTGTGGTCGTTGATATCACCTAGATCGCTCGAATCGGTGAGAAGACACGAGGACCACCATTTTAGCTCTCAGAGGGCTCCATGGAATCTCAAAAGTCAACTCACACAAATGATTTGAAAAGGACCCCTTTTCGTCTTATATAGGTTTTGACCTAAATTTTTAAAGTGCTCTGTTTTGCATGAAAATTGCACCCCTAGCTAATTTCGACATCTTGAATCCATTTTCGAGATCAAAATTGAAATCTGAGATCATTTACTTTGTTAAAAATGCAATTTAAAATTTTGGACCCAGGACGGTCGACTACTTATATCATCAACCTTCATAACATCATAGAAATCCAGAATTCAACTTATCTGATCATCTAACATCAAACTTTCTGAATTTCAACTTGGTCAACCATGCTCCACTCATGGTCAAACCTAGTTAGTCTTGGTCAACAGGACCTCTGCACAATGCAGAACGTGTCCCTAGACATGCAAAACCACTTCTCCAATCGATTACGCTACTTCTACTCATTTCACGCTGGCTTTCTCACCAAATTTTGATTTTAATCCCGAAGGGGGCATGGTATTCTATATCATAAACCATTAATTAAATATATTCTTTCTCAAATATTCTTCAACAATCAAGATAACAACCATGTCTAATTGTCCACTCATCAAAAGTCCTCGTCACTTATGTTAGAAATAGGGAATACTAAGAGGGGGGGTGAATTAGTATTCTACAAACTTTTACTTTTGCCCAATTATGGATATAATAGATTATCTTTACACATGCATAACATAAGAAGCTAAACAACATGCATAGCAATAAAACTAAATAACTCATAACACATTATTTGTTCTCAAGGAAACCCTGACCAAGGGAAAACCCCTATGGGGATGGTACCCACAAAGAACCACTAATAAAAAGTATCATGTTAAGGATGTTGACCCTGTTAGGAGTCTATTACATGCATATAGTGTATCAATCCTGATTAAGGGACTATAGGCCTTGTTAGGAGGCTCAACCCTGTTAAGAGTTGGCAGTACAAAATGTGATTACCAGATGAGCCCACTGCCCAAACAAGTAATGTACAATATACACTGATTACAAAAGAAGGTTAAGGTACATAACCTTATACTGCTTGTATCAATATCTCTTCACTACTCTTTCACTATCGCTATTACATATGCATCATATATCTCGCATCATATCACTTTTTTATTACATCATTACATCATATCCTTCTTACAATTACAATTACATTTATACAAGTTATTAGGATTAATAACTTTCCAATCGGCTATCATATTACAAATAACTTTATCCAAGGGTTAACATCTAGGATGTCATCCCTTTATATTGTTAAGTCATTATTTTGATAAACAAAATAATCCCTTAACTCTTTACCAATTATGTCTTTCATATTATGTCCTATCGGCTTGACACTGTCTTTAGTAAGACAGACATAACTTCTTTCGTGCATGTCGTACTGACTTGCGCTCTGAGATGAGTCTTCAATATTCATCATAGAGTCTATGTTCAAGTGCGCAAGCATTGAACTTACTCCAATAAACATCGCAAACAAAAATTGTCTCCAGGTTCACTAGTAAAAACATTGTCTCATACTTAGACAATTTCGCATTACGCTCTATCATACTAGCTCTCTGACCTGTGCGATCTTCATGTAGATCATATGTTTCCATAATGACAACATCTATGTAATCAACTCAGCCAAATTGTCAACAATCTCCCCCTTTGTCATTGGTGGCAACATATGAGAAAATTGGCTAAGTCTACAACTTCAAAATCTCAAAAATTGTGGCCATAGTATAAAATATATACTATCCTTATCACTCCAAAAAAAATTTTATCTCTAATACACTACTCTCCCTAAGAGTATCAATCCTTATCATTTCTTATCAATTTTTTTCTATATATCTCTCCCCCTTTGACAACAATAACAAAATAAAGGTAAGGAGGGTTACAAAACTGTATTCAAAAATATTATATCTTAATTCATTATTGCAAAGCCGGTAGGCTTGCAACACAATCTGCAAAATCAATCTTTATAGCTTCTAACTCCTTCTCCCATTATTTCTTAATGGAATCTACCACACTGAGTAGTGTGCTCAATCCATAAGATGCTATTTCACATGCTTGGAGGTTCTCAAAGTTAAACTTTTGAAAAGATGTCTTAGCTAAAAGACATTCTTCCAATTGCTCTTCAATAATGCTTAACTTCATAGAAGTGTGCTCTCTTAAAAGAGTGAATCTTTTCATTTTCCTATCTTTCTCATCTTGAAAAACTCTGATTTCATCATATAACTTACGAATTTTCTTCTCAACATCAAATACCTTCACATTGGGGCTTAAAAGAAAGTTAGTTTCATTCTGAATTTCTTCTTCCTTCATCTTCATCTTCTGATCTTCTTCTGCTATCAAGGTCTCTAATTTTGTACACTGGATGTACAAAGATTTTCCTATTTCCAAATTCTTCCTCAAGTCCTTTATACAGATATCAAGATTGTTGATATCATTCTTGATATTCTGGCTAATGTTCAAAAGCATTTTGCCCTCATAGGCTGCTTGAGCTTTCACTTTTGCTATATCAGATAGATTTGTGAATTCATTGTCAAAAGTGTTCATCACTTTCTTTGCTTTCTCCAGAGGGTCATCTTCTATAATTTGTGTAGTTACAATGCTTTGTAACTTCTCAGTAGGTTCCTTCAGGCATCCTTCAAGACATTTTACTTTCTTGTTCTTTCCAATGATTTTGTTCAAGGATGTGATCAATTCCAACTAATCATCATCATCTACTTCCTTTCCCAAATGCTCAATCATAGATCCAATCTGATTCTTCTTTCCAGTCTTAGGAGTAAGACTGATATCTTCTTTAGTGGAAATGGATACTTGTTTTTCTATCACTGAGGGTTCTACAACTATGGTCTATGTTTGCTCTTCTCCTTTGGTAGACTCATTATCTTCAAAAGCTGAATTGTCAACAATGTTTTCAAAATTCTTGAATACATTATCATCAGTATCCAAGGTGATCTTCATTCCTTCTACATTCATGACTTCATCTTCAATGTTAATGGCTAGTGGAGAGGGAAGATCCTCTTGTTTTGTTTCACCTGCTTGTTCTGCTGCAACTGATGGTTCTCCAACATTTTCTGACATAACCTTGATTATTGCTTGCTCTATTTCTGAATTAACTTCTTCATATCTGCCTCCCATAATCTGAATGGTTCTCTTTTTGGTTCTCAAATGGGTGTTTAAAGCTTTCATGATCTGACTAAAGTGTGCTTCATCTTTTACTACACAAAGCTTCCTTACAAGCTTTTCTCTAATAGTTGTGTCTTCCTCTTATGCTCTCTTTTTCCTATTCACAAGTTTATTATATAAATCATTAGGTATCTACCCTGAATTGTATCAAACTTCTTATCAGACAAAATCATATGCTTTACCACTACATTTTCTAGATTTAATCTCTCTGCATAATCATAAAGTTCATAATACTTATTCATTCTTGTAAAGTCCCCATCCTGAATGATTTGCTCATTAAGCTTCTCAACTTTAGGTTTTGAAGTTTTCTTCTTAATAGAAGTGCCATCATCTTTGATTTTTGCAATTTTCCTTGGAACTAGTTGCACTAATGTTTTCTATCTCTTACCTGGTTCAGTAGCACTCTCTTTTACTCTTTTGCTAGGTGCGGAGGAAGTGGATCTAGTGGATATCTTTTCTTCTTGATCCTTCTCAATTTCTTCCACTTTCACCTTAACTTGTGTTTCTTCTTGTTGTTCTATAATTGATGATAAAGGTGGAACAAACAAAACTTCTTTTGTCCAATATCTCTGATTGCCGCTACTGTTTGCTTTGGTACCAAGAATTCATGCGCAGTCATCCCTATATCTTTTAGAATTTTCTTTATAGTACTCTCAACTCTTTTCTTTGACTGTTTCTCTTCAAGTAAGATCTTTACAAAGTTGAAGTTCTCCTCAAAGGTTCCAAACCTGTTACAGTGAGTGTCCAACTTACACTTAAGTAACCTGCTAACATACTCTTTTGTCTCTACCTCAGATATCTCATAGCCAAGAGGGTCTATGAACTCTGTTCTAGGTTCTACTACTTCAATGTAGGTAAAGTCAGTATCAACCATGAAACATATCTCATTTTTATACTTCTCCACAAGAGACTGTGGGATCCTTGATCTACTAGATACTATATCCTGAAATGTCTTGATTACCAATACTGCACTCTCATTCACTTTGTCAATAACATGCCTTCTGTACACTAGGTTAATCCTTTCCATTGTAGTTTGGCCATCATTCTAGTCATTTCCAATGGTGTAAGAAAATCTTCTCAATAGATGAAAAAACATGTAGGTGATTAGGGATGAGAATCTAAACTGTGTATACTTAGTTTTCTTAATCTTTTCCAGATTCTCAAACAGTTGAATTCTCAGAATCTCACACATATCAAATTGTACATTATCAACACACATCAGATAAGCTACATGTATCATTCCAGCTACCATGTCATCCTCTCTTGAATTTGCACAAAACTTGGTGGTTAGGATCTTGCATAAGTATCTGACATCATCTTGTTGAATCTTACTAATCACAATTCCTCTACCATTATAGGATGAATTTGTGTTGTCAATGACTGTTTTCCTCATGTTCTTCTCATTTAAAGGAATGGCTCCAGTTTTAGATAGTCTGGTGACTTCATGAATCAAGTCAGCTATGATATCTATCACTATATCTTCTAACCAAAACTTCCCATTATGAATTCTGCTTAAGATCTTAGTACATTCTTCATTGTCAAATTCATAATGTAATGCATACTTAATGATTTCATTATCTTTCAAATGTTCAAATCCTTCTTTCTATGTCATATCCTAATTGTAGATCTTCTAATATTCCTTGGTGAAATCACTATCACTGTTAGTCTCTAGTTTGCATCCAAGATAACTTCTAACATTCTCTAGATGTAAAACTTCATCTAGTACAGATGATAAAGCTAACCTAGGATCATCTTCCAAGGGTTCTACTAGTTCCCTTTTCAACTTAGGTCTATTTTTATCTTTGACATTGTGAATTAAAGAGACATCCATGATTTCTTCTAATTCCTTCACTGATTTAAAGATCTGTCAAGTAAAATACCTTGATTTCACGATTTTAGGGCTTGCGTAGATTTGGCACAAAATTCTTCTCCAAATCCTTGCAAAATGCTTCCAATCACTGCTCTTTGATCTCCTTAACACTTGAATTCACTTTGATGATCAAATAATATCGATCATGACCTTTTATTAATTCAATCTTACTTAGATCTGACATCACATTCAATTCTTTTGCCGCTTCTTTCCAAAAAGTTGTTTATGCTAACCTGCAAAACTTAAAACTTCTTGCGATCTCGCAAAACATGATATTTTTCTTTGCACTCTTAACCATAGCATTATAACATCATATAATACCTTACATTAACTGCGCAAGACTCAATTCATCATATATCTACTTCTACACTCATCTAAGTTCCTATTCTACTGCAATTTTCATAAATTAAGTACTTTGAGATGGGTCAGGTAAAGATTCATTCTTACCTTTTAATGCTTCACCTTCCTGATTACCTTCAATGTTGAATATGTCTCCTTGATCTATGCTTTTGATAAACTTCACTTCATCTGAATTACTACAGCATCCTTTCTGACTGTTACTTGCATCTTCATTTCTTCTTGCATGATTTCTGGGATTAGGATTAGGATGAAAAATTTTATTGTTCATTCTGCAAAACCTTGTTGTATGTCCAATCTTGTTGCATATCTAACAAACAATTCCATTGTTTCCATTTCTTGGTCTAGGCTGATTTATCTGTGATCTACAGTTTCTAGCAATGTGTCCAACCTTGTTGCATCTATAACATATTACTCCATTTCTTTTATTCATATCTTCAATAGGTTTCTTATCTGCATTGTTAGTATTCCTAAACATTCTACTACCATCATTATTCTCAATAAATTTAGGTTTTCTACATTCAATAGCTCTATGTCCAAAACCATGACAATTATAACAATAACCATTAAGAGGTTTAAATTGCTTACCTGTGCAATCTCTCTTCATATGACCAATAGTATTACAAGCAAAACATCTACCTTTGAATTCTCTTTCCATACCTTTGGGTGATTCCTCTTGCTTGGGTGATTCTTCTTCTTTAGGTGTATCTTCAGACTTGTTAATCTCATCAGACTTCTTCTTATCTATGCTTTCAAATTTTTTCAAATCTGGTTCCTTGCTTTCTTCATTTGCTTTAAAAGTGTTGAATCCAAGACTAGTCTTATCATAGAATGGTTTTTGATAAGATATTTGTTCATCAATCTTCTCACTAGTTGAATATAGCCTTTCAAGTTGTTGTTTGGATTGAGTCAGTTCACCTTTCACAATCTTATTGTATTTCTCAAGTTCAACATACTGCAAATTGACTTTCTCAAGTTTAGATGTTACTTTACCAAGTTTAGATTTTAGTCCTTCATTTTCAATTTTTAGACTTTCATTCTTAGATTTTAAATTTGCTTCATTTTTGTCATTTCCATCTTTCAAACTAAGCTTCAAATTTGCTATCTTCAGTTCATGCTTAAGGATCTCATTTTCTTTTTCTAAATTGTCATCACAATCTTCAATAAAAACTTTGGATTCATTTTCAGATCTCAGATCTTCCAACTTATTTTTCTGTTTCTCAATGAGGTTCTTTGCATTATCATATTTTCTTTTCAAGGTGTCTTTTTCAATAGTAAGCAAGTCAATCTGTTCAAGAGCTTCTTCAAGATTCTTCTGTAGTTGATCCATATCCATAGAGATCTTACTCAAGCTGCTAGGCTTTCCTTGAATGATTCTTTTCTGAGTAACTAAGCTCTGATACCAATTGTTAGAAATAGGGAATACTAAGAGGGGGGGTGAATCAGTATTCTACAAACTTTTACTTTTGCCCAATTATGGATATAATAGATTATCTTTACACATGCATAACATAAGAAGCTAAACAACATGCATAGCAATAAAACTAAAGAACTCATAACACATTATTTGTTCTCGAGAAAACCCTGGCCAAGGGAAAACCCCGGTGGAGATGGTACCCACAAAGATCCACTAATCAAAAGTATCATGTTAAGGATGTTGACCTTGTTAGGAGTCTATTACATGCATATAGTGTCTCAGTCCTGATTAAGGGACTATAGGCCTTGTTAGAAGCCTCAACCTTGTTAGGAGTTGGCAGTACAAAATGTGATTACCAGATGAGCCCACTGCCCAAACAAGTAATGTACAATATACACTTATTACAAAAGAAGGTTAAGGTACATAACTTTATACTGCTTGCATCAATATCTCTTCACTTCTCTTTCACTATCACTATTACATATGCATCATATATCTCGCATCATATCACTTCTTTATTACATCATTACATCATATCCTTCTTACAGGATTAATAACTTTCGAGTTGGCTATCATATTACAAATAAATTTATCCAAGGGTTAACATCTAGGATGTCATCCCTTTATATTGTTAAGTCATTATTTTGATAAAAAAAATAATCCCTTAACTCAAGTTACCAATTCTATCTTTCATATTATGTCATGTCGGCTTGACATTGTCTTTAGTAAGACTGTCATAACTTCTTTCGTACATGCCATACTAACTTGTGCTCTGAGATGAGTCTTCAATAGTCATCATAGAGTCTATGTTCAAGTGCACAAGCACTGAACTTACTCCAATCAACATTGCAAACAAAAATTGTCTCCAGGGTCACTAGTAAAAATATTGTCTCATACTTAGACAATTTCGCATTGCACTCTGTCATACTAGCTCTCTGACCTGTGTGATCTTCATGTAGATCATATGTTGCCATAATGATAACATCTATGTAATCAACTCAGCCAAATTGCCAACAGCTTGGGGCATATCACTTGGGGCATATCAAATTCATCGAAATCCATATGAATCTGATGTTCTCCTAATCTTGTAGCTTGTATCAACTCTTTGTAACCATTGGTTCAGATATGTTATTTCCTTGATTCTTCATAACTAAAGGGTTCAAATTTGGCATCCTTTCAATTCCTTTGGACAATCAGGTCTGGAGTCAGGATATTCAATTCCTCGTAATCATAGGTTCAGAATCAGGTGTTTTATCACTTCTTCGTAATCACAGGTTCATTGTTGTTACCGTTAACATCATCTCGATTCTTTGGTCAATCAAGACCTAAATCAGTATCTTTAAATCTTTCAATCAATTCCTATCTCGGAATCAGTTAGTCAACCAAGATCAGTTTCTCCACCACATAAATTGAGTCTAGATCTCACCAAATAAATTTATCTTTGAACCACTATGCTTCGCACAGTAATTCAAAGAGGGGCAAAATGTAATACCCCAAAAATGGGCTTCAGTACCATTGACCTCCTACATCAACAAATCGATTGAAATTGACCCTCAAAGTCCTAACCTAAGGCACATCTATACATCAAATCATCAAAACCCTAATCGATCATATTCTAAATCTACATTGGGGAATATTCCTAATTTATCCCAATTATTTCTAATTAAATATTATTTGGCGATAAATGATATTATTTTATTTATCCAAAGTCAATTAATTGAATATGTTAAATATTTAATTAATTAAACTTTATTTATCCACTTAATTATTTTAATTAGATTTAATTAGAATTATTCCTTAATTAATATTGTTTATTTGACAATAAATCAAAAACATAAAAATAATCGATTGAATATTTATCTAATGTATTAAAATCAAATTGTCAAATTTAATAATGTAATTTTGGATAAATATTGATTAAAATAATTGATTGTCCCATAAATCAGTTATTTTTAAATTAAATCAGTTAAGTTGAGAATAAAACACATGGAAATTAAATAAACTCACAATTATCTATGCAAAAATTAGAAAAAAATAGTTAAACTCAAAATCAACTATTGAATTCAATTTGTTAACTTTCCAAACTCAACATGTGATTGTGAGTTGAAAATCAGATGGGAGTGATCTCAACTTCCAATTATAAGTTAAAAAATTGATTTGCATGATTTTACTAGATAATTGTTTCTAATTTCTTGATAACTCGCCAATCAATTCGAGTTGATCAAGGAGTGATTTTTGGCTTTCCATGAGTTCTCAAAACCTTGGATTTCTATATAAACAGGCCTCAGTCCTACAAAAAAAAGACCATGTGCAATTTGGAGAATAGCAGCGCTATACTGTTGAATTCTTGAGATTGTGCAACTTTTGAGATCCATTGCTAACATTGTTTTCTTGTTTTTGCATTCATAGCTAGTTTTCAATTCACTTTCATCAAGTTTTTAGATCAATTTCATATAGTTTATATTATTTTATTGCATAGAAAATTCCAAAAAAATATAGATTAATCTTACATCTATTTCATAGCTTTTGCATTCAAATCCTTCATTTAGGTGTTGCATTGTCATTGATCTTGGTCAAATTCTGAGAATACCATACTCACGTCTGCTAGAAGGCAGTAAAATGGTTGGTTAATGATATATTTCTTTACTGCATATTTTGTTGTCATTAATCAATAATGTTTTACTGATGTGTTGTGTCTTATGAACAGGTATAATTTTCACACACACAAACCCATGATGCAAAAATGAAAGAGCACAAGAGAAAGAGACACAAGAACACAAGATACCCCCCCCCCCCCACCCCCAAAAAAAAAAATAATGATATTTTTGGCACTTTATATATAGTGCGTGTACAATTTCCACTTGTCAAAATGGGCCAAAGTAGACTTCTAATTTTGATGTTTACAACCCCCTCAATGAGGCCAAAAGAGACTCAAATCAATATTGCTCAGAATCAAACCAAGATCCAAGCATTACAATGAAAATACAAGGCCAAAAAAGGACCTAGATCTGAAAGTGATATTTTTGCCCAAATAAGGCCATAATCTGATAGCAAATCTAGAAATTACACGAAAAATTATACACTTTCAAAAAAATGGCACCCAAAAATGTGTCTGTATGAGCCCAAACGAAGCCTCTGAAGTTGCAAAAATAAGGATCAGACAGGTATAGTCACCAAAATCTATATTTTTTGTCAAATCCATGCACTAAAACTAGAAAATAACACCACCATTGAAAAGTTCAAGAAAATTTAGCCAAAATAAAAAAAATGCACTCAATTTGGAGCCTGAATGACCAAGTTGTGGCCTCTCAAAGTCGGACTGCAAATGGTGAGGGGTGCAAATTTCTCAAACCTCGCTAATGTCAGCAATACACAAGCCTAAATTTGATGTCCAAACGACCGTCAAATCAGTGCAAAATCACTCAAAAATGGTCCGGTCAAAAGGCTATCAAAATTAAGTGCATAAATTGATGATGCAATCTTGAGGTTAAATTTGACGACTAAATGGTTGTCAACACAAAAAAAGAAAACCGCTCATTGATGGCTATATGCTCGTCAACTTTAAGATAGTTAAATCCTATAAAAATGAAAAAAAATACTTGGTTTGCTAATGTGGTGAAGCTACCACATGTCGTGTCCTAGTTGGATGCGTTGCTGCTAAGGTGGCAGTGGGACGAGGGCTGATGTGTGGCTACCACATGGAGGATTCCACTATGTTGGCATCTACATGGAGGTCGCGTAGGTGGGGCTGGGTGGAGGTGTCCATGTGGCACTGGCCACGTGGAGCTAGGAGACCGGTGGTGGACCAGTGTAGAGGCACCGATGGAGGTGGCGGGCTGGGGGTATGTGGGTGGTGTGGGATATTTAGTCCCACATTCACCAAAAATGCATATCTAAGCTTTTTTAAATGCCAATGGCTACAACAACCAATTGAAGAACTTTTCAGCTTAGCTATGTTTGCTAGTTGTAGAGCCTGATTTGGTGTTGTCTGTCGGTGTTGTTCCCAAGAAGTGAGTTGCATGTCTGGCATGTACTCTGTCGTGGAGAATATTGCAAGGGCAGGTCAGGATCTAACTACCTAATCCACTTGGAATATTGACTTGTGTCTATGTACAGCCATGTTGACCTATTTTTGTAGACTAACATAGATCTGATAAAACCTGGGTTGGGGTACCCCACAGAAAACCCCAAATTTTTTCAAAAAAATAATGTATATGGAAAAATAATTATAGATCCGAATATGAAAAAATTTCAATTTTTAAATAAAAAATTCAAATCTGTACCGTCTAATTGCAGATCGAGTTGTCCAAATTTGATTTGCAAAAAAAATTGCCTCTGATTTGACTTTTGTCTAATGTGAGCAAATTTATAGTCAAAATTCACCAAAAATGCTACTTGGACGCAATGGTGAGGTCAGATCTTGTTCTAGATGCTCCCACAAGTTGTTGCACCTCCAGATCTAAATCGTGGCCCTCCAAAAGTTGAAGCAAAGAGCTCTCCAATGGCTTGCATTAAAATCTTCTATGGCTCTGATACCATGTAAGAATTTTCCTAAGGCAAAGAATAAAACACCAAGATCTAGAAGCTCAATAGATAGCACAACAAGAGAGACAAAATGATATGATCCTCAAATGACTAGATTCAATGATGATCAATAATCAAATAGAATGAATGAATACAAAGTAGATGTGCCTAAATATATCTAGGCAATGTGATAAGACTACATGATAAGGAGATGATAAGCTATCAACCACACTAGGTGGAATCACATGTTCACCAAAAGTGGATCATCCTCCATTGTACATCAAAGTATGTGCAATATGTGCAATAATGAGAGGATGATAATGTGTTAAGAGCACTAAAGGTGGATCTCACATCTAAAGTGAAAATTCTCCTACACCATGTGCTAAAATGAAATGCAAACTCCTAGGTGTCTCAATGATAACTAATATGCAAATGTATTATCCTAAGTAAACTTAAGTAAAGTGTAATCAATGAATACTTAATTACACCAACACACAACATAGACTAATATTTAATACCTACAAAAGATATTTCCATGGGTGATATCTCTAAATTATGAATGTGTAATGGTGCTTAAAAGCGCAATTCAAAATCCACTATTTGAATGTTAAAATGCAACTTTCTTAACCCTAAGTTATGCCCATAGAATTATTTAAAAATAATGAAAAAGATACAATTAGTGATAAGAATGTTATGATTTAGTCGCTAACTATTTTCGATTGAACTAAGTTTGATGGAACTTGGGACCAATATACGACTTAGCAAAAATGACAAGAAATTGTAATATATGTTGAACACTAATTATGTCAAAGTCTAATGTTCGAATTTATGTTGTTTGTGATTGCTCCCTATAATGTGTGAACGATCATTGAAATTCTATATAATTGAGAATATGAAGTGTTCTAAGATGATGTCTTTACACAATACACAAAATATTATTCCAATAACTAAATTGATATAATAGCATTCATATCAGGTGACTTGGCAAGCATTCATGCCTCTTCTCTATAATCTTGCTAGATTGGTGTGCTCATGAACTTGAAGGTATTGTGCTTGTGGATTTAGACTGTTGTGCTCCATATCAAAAATAAAATCTCATGATTGTAACCTCACCTAATTTAGACCAAACCTAAAATCTCAAACTCACTAATAAACTTTTTTTTAAAAGAATTTAATAGCAAAAAGTGATATAATACTGGACCAATAAATAATGGCCCCAAAAAATTAGAATTTACACTTTTAAAGAGTGAGGACACAATCAATTTTATACAATCCAATTCCAAAAATGACATCGTGCTCAAGTATTCTAAACGAACCAATTTGTACAGGAGTCTTCGTTCCTAAATTAAGAATGGGAAGCAAGCCAAAACTCCATTAGAACTGTCAATGAGCCCTCTTGGAATAGATATTTAAAACAACTTTATAAATAAAAAAATTTTAAAAAATCAAAACCTTTCAAACTCGGTCGATATAATCAAGAATGGGTGAAATATTAAATATCTTTATATGTATCCTGTCACATTTACTTCGATTTATACGTGTTAACTCTTGTCTCATTTGATATAACTGGTTTGGAAAGTTCACGAATCTATCACAGTTATGCCGGCCGCTCTGTAAGATAGAATCATCTGCTTTTACTTGAAAAAAAAAAAAATCCGATTTAGCAGAAGACACACGGAAGAGACAAAGGTCTGTTCTCGTCACCATCATCGACTTTAAAGCTAACAAGAAACAGATATATGAAGAGTTCATGCTTTACTTCATTCTTTAGTAATCCGATATTCCCTTAGCAGCCCTGCAGACACGAAGCCCTTTTTTTTCTTCCCCCGGAGCCTTCTACAAAAAGCCCACTTTTCATATATAAATTGAATTCATGGCCGCCTCTAGTTCAGGAAGCGCCATGGATTCCAATGATACAGGAGTTCCATGGAGGGAAAGAGTGGAGAGCTGGAAGAAGAACGTCAAGTACAGTCATTTAATGCGTTCAGAAACCTTCAATGGAAGATCCCCCAGGCAGAAACCAAATCTCATCATTGAAACGTAAAAAACTGAATCTTTATAATTTGTTCTTTTGTTATTTCTGAATTCATGGTGAGAAGTTGCTTGTTTTTTATTTTTTGGTGTTGCAGAGAGGTGGAACCCAGGCAATCTCTCTCCTCTGAGATACCCATTAAAGGGAACCTACTTCATCCATACAGGCTTGTGATAATTACGCGTTTGTTAATTGTGGGATTCTTCTTTTACTTGAGGATAAGGAGACCTGTGAGAGATGCATATGGCCTCTGGATTACTGCTGTCATTTGTGAAATCTGGTTGGCTATATCATGGGTTCTAGACCAGTTGCCCAAGTGGTCTCCCATGAATCGTCAAACTTACATTCAAAGGTTGTCTAGCAGGTAATCTACGAAGGACTTCTCAGTCATGTAAAACTGTAATTTTTTAAGTTGAAGAGCTCAAAAAGATTTCAGAGTTATAGATATAGATGAGAAACAGAGAAAAGATTACTATTCATGTTTGAAATGGGTATAAATTGTGTATTGTGGGTTGAATTTGAAAGGTATGAGAAAGAGGGCGTAGAGTACTGTGGGCTGGCAAGCGTGGATATATTTGTGGGCACGGAGGATCCAGTAAGCGAGCCGCCATTGATGACTGCAAATGCTATTTTATCTGTGCTCGCCGTGGATTACCCTGCCGATAAAGTTTCGTGCTATTTGTCGGACGATGGTTCAGCCATGGTTACGTTCGAGTGTTTGTCTGAGACTGCAGAATTCGCAAGGCAGTGGGTTCCCTTCTGCAAGGAGTTCAACATCGAACCCAGAGCTCCTGAAGCTTACTTTTCCCAAAAGATTGATTATCTCAAAGAGAAGGTCAAACCTTCCTTTGTCAAAAAGCGCCGTGAAATGAAAGTAAGCAAGACTGCCCTGCATCTCTTAAAGTGCTTTGCATTAGCTGTCTAGAAAAAGAATTTTCATGATTAAAAGTGGGATTTTTATGTGTGAATGAATTCGATACAGAGAGAATATAACGAATTCAAAGTTAGAATGAATGCATTGGTGAACAAACGACAGAAGGCCCCTGAAGATGGGTGGATGATGCAGGATGGTAGGCCTTGGCCAGGGAACAATCCTCGCGACCATCCAGCAATGATTCAGGTAAGTTTTTTTCAGATTTGACAGACCATTTTGAATGTTGGTTTGAATTGTGCATTTTAATTAAAAACATCAGATTTCCACAATTATAAGTGATTTATTTGTATTGTTTTTATTTTCAGTTGTGTGAGATTTGTGTCGTCGATGTTCTGAATGGCATATTAAAGTTCGAATCAAGAGTTGTATATCAAAATATTTCTAGTTTATTTTGATCATAGATTTGATTTGTTTAGATGATTATAATTATTGTCTATCAACTGAATTTGTGCGAAATTTAATTAACTTTTGCAGGTATTTTTAGGTCGCACTGGGGCTCTGGACATCACTGGACAGGAACTCCCTCTGCTGGTTTACGTCTCTCGTGAGAAAAAGCCAGGATTCCATCACCATAACAGGCCCGGCGCCATGAATTCTCTGGTAATAACTTAACAAACTCAAAGCTTTTTGGCTTTCATCTTATGTAGTGGAATTCATATATTTTGAATGATTGCAGGTTCGAGTCTCGGGAATGTTAACGAACTCTCCCTACATCTTGAATATTGACTGTATGCAATACATAAACAACAGTCAAGTCTTGCGGGAGGCAATGTGCTTTATGATGGACGCCCCAGTTGGCCAAAACGTTTCTTATGTGCAGTTTCCTCTCAGATTCCATTCTTTGGACAAGCAAGCAGACAAATATGTTAATCACAACACCGTCTTTTATGATGTAATCACCATTATTTTTTCATTATTTTTTATATTTATATATTTTTTAAATAATATATTTTAAGTTTTGATTTGTTTAGTTGATTTATTTGAAATTGCATTAATAGATGAGTCTTATTGAAAAAGTATATGCAATTTCAACTGAACCATCTAAACAAATCAAAACTTACAATATGCTATTTAAATCTTCCTTAGAAATTAAACCGAAATATTTCCAAAATCCCCTATTCAGTTTTTCACCTTTGGGTAGCTTTGATACTGTTCATTTTTTTCTACTTTGGGTGCAGATAACATTGAAGGGGCTAGATGGTATTCAAGGGCCAATGTACTTAGGCACAGCATGTATTTTCAGGAGACAAGCACTCTATGGTTACGCGCCTCCTCAAATCAGCCAAAATTCCTCCCAATCATGGCGGCCCTGGTTGTTTGGCAGATCCAAGGACACTGACAGAGAAAACTCGGATACCATCAACAATGAAATGCTCACAGACACTGAAAGTAAGAAAATTTTCCTTACCATTAAGGTAGATGGATCAAGTGGCAAAACCCACTTCCTAGATTAACTTAATCTCTATCATGAATGCACACTTTAAGCATGTTTCATCCATTCATATAAAATCACAGTCCTTTTTTAATAGGACCTATTTATTAGTATGATTTAAAATGAATCATTTAAATAAATCAAAACTTAAAGTAAAATGACGAACTCAAAAAATCATCAATATATATTTCTGTATTTGATAAGCGATTTCCTTTTTGACAGGTTTTTATCAATACGAATCAGAAACTGCACAGCTGTTAGGTCCCTTTCAAGATTTGGAAGCGTCTTTGGGGCAATCTCCAGTTTTCATCGCTTCAACTTTAATGGAAGATGGTGGTCTTCCGGACACTACAGACCCCTCTTCGCTCATCAGAGAAGCCATCCATGTCATTACCTGTACATATGAAGAGAAAACCCAGTGGGGAAAAGAGGTATGTCACATTTTGGTTTGAATAATATACTTTAAGTTTTGCGTTGTTTAAGTGGTTCATCTGAATCGCAAATATGATTTAAGATGAGTCGCATATACAAATTAAAGCTTTAAGTATGCTGTTTAAACTCGACCTTATGTCACTGATAAAAAAATCATTATTTCTAGTCTCTCATAAATTTAAGCCTGATGTCCTCTGCAGATCGGTTGGATATATGGCTCTGTCACAGACTATGTCCTCACAGGAATGAAGATGCATGCCCGTGGCTGGCAATCCATATATTGTGTTCCTTCAAGGTTGGAATAAGTTACTGTATTATACAATAAAATATTTTATGAACTAGTAATTGTAAGGGTTCAATAATTTTGATTTAAACATTATATTTTAAGTTTTAGTTTGTATAGATGGTTCATCTCAAATCAAATTAATAGATAGATTATAAAAAGAAGCTAATCTGATTTAGATGAGTCACATAAACAAGTCAAAATTTAAAATATATTATTTAAACTTATCAGATTAAACAATTTTATACTAGTGAAGTCTATTAGTACATAAAACTAATGACCAATTCAATTTCAGGCCTGCATTCAAAGAAAATGGTGCTATGAATTTAGCAGACAGCCTGAGGCAACTGCTCCATTGGGCACTAGGCTCAATGGAAATTCTTCTCAGCAAACGCTGCCCACTGTGGTACAGATTGAGGTCTGGTCAACTTAAGTGGCTTCAAAGAGTCGCCTATATTAACACAGTCGTTTACCCCCTTGGCTTCAATTCCCCTCATCACCTACTGCTTTCTTCCTGCTGTTTGTCTCCTCACAGGGAAATTCATATTTCCACAGGTATGTGAACTTTTAGCCTACCTTATACCCAAATTGAGTATAAATCATGTATCAAAAAAAAATTTCTGGATTTTCTTTTGTTTTCAATGTTTTGGATCAAAATTTTGTGATTCATCACGGAACTTGAGGTCAGGTGGGAAATATAGCAGTGGGCCAAATACCATACCAGATAGATTTTTGTTATCAACATTTCAGATCAAATTCTATCTGTCTTATGATAGATCATAAAATTTACTCCAAAACATTATCAACAAAATAATTTAAAAATAATATAATTCAATTCAAAAGCAAAAATCTTGGTATTCCAAAACATTATCAACAAAATAATTAAAAAATCATATAATTCAATTCAAAAGCAAAAATCTTGATATCATTATACACTGCAGAAATTTCATATATGGTGATAATTCTATATCATCTCATTCCTGTCCCCTGCAGGTAGACGAATTTGGACTGATATGGATCGTAGGTCTCCTTATCTCCATGGTGACCTGTGTGTTCCTGGAGCTCAAATGGAGCCATGTGGAGATTGAAGACTGGTGGAGGTACCAACAGTTTTGGGTGATCGGAGGCACCTCTTCTCACTTTTTTGCAATATTCCAAGGCCTGCTCAAAGTATTGACAGGCGTACAGTTTACTGCCATAGCTACTACTCATCCAAAGCCCAAGTCAAAAAAATTGGATGAGGCAGATGATCTCAAGGAACTCTATGCATTTGAGTGGACTAATCTTCTTATCATTCCAACCACACTGGTGATAGTCAACCTTTTAGCTGTTGTAGCAGGAATCTCAGCCACATTTAACAGTGGATATGGAGAATGGGGATTCTTGTTCAAGAAGCTCTGCTTTGCATTATGGGTTGTAGTACACCTGTACCCATTTCTGAGGGGTCTTTTGGGAAGACAGAATCGAACTCCTACTATAGTTATACTCTGGTCTGTTCTTCTGGCTTCTATTTTCTCGCTTTTGTGGATTAGGGTTGATCCATATATTAAGAAAGAGAAGGTTTCTCCTTATCAACAATGTACTTTTGACTGCTCCTGATTGCTTCAGTAAAAAGCTCTTGAATCTGTCATTTCAGACAATTTCTTTTTATCATTGTAGCCTGTCGATTCCTCGACAACTTTTAAATCAAATCAAGCAATCTAAATTCTTATTCTTTCTTAACCTTTTTAAAATATCTTCCTGATTTAACAAGACCTCAATTATAAAGTCAGTTCTCTGTACAAAGAAATATGCTCACGTTATCAAAAGAGTCTGTTTTGTATGAAGAACCCAAAGGCATTATTACAAGTTCTAATGTTCCACAAAAAGAAGAGGGCAATGAATAGAATTTGATTTATAAGATTCAAAGGTTGCAGATATGTATTAGTAAATCCTAAAAAATAAATATCTATGGGTTGCCATCACATGAGCCATTTTCATATTATTTTTATCACACAATTTTAAAGTGATTTTGTGATGAAATAAAAAATATTTTCATTTTGTAAAATAATAACTTTTTTTGTTTGAGTCTTTTTTAAGAAGATTTTATATATTTTTAACTGATTTTATTTTCTATAATATAAATTTCTTAAGATCTCTATAATATATTACTATTTATTTTGTAAAAATCTGTTATAGGGATGATTCTTTTTTTAACTAGGTAAATATAAAAAAAACATCTTAATCAGCATCATAAATATAAATGTGACCTTATTCAAATTATACAACAAGTGGAAGTAAGAGAAGAATGCTCATAACTTAGAGTATTTAGAGATGAATAAGAATTTGACTAGTCATAGATTGAAACTAGATGCTTGAGTTCTTAGTTTCTCGACACAGGGGTTCACCAAACTCAACTCCGTGGACAACTACCTCATCCACCCCAACTAAGTGAACTCAACAACTTATCCTAGAGAATATTCTTGAAGTATCAAAGTCAATGTCAAGGTCATAGACAAGGGGTGAAATTCGGGTTCTTAAAGTAGATGACTAGAAACATGACTTTGGTGCAACACTTACTACTCATTCCAATAGAGTCAAGCATGTCATTGGACAACTAGGAAGACAATTACAATGCATCACATACTACATTGAAGGTTCACCCTCAATCCCAAAATGATTATTTAAGATGAAAGGATATTTCCACAAGTAATGAGTCAGTCCCAGTGGGTGGATTCCAACTTTAATTACTCCAAGCTCATTGAAAATATTTTCCACCCAAAAAGGAGTAGTACCTGACATATGTCACAATGTTTCCTTGAAGATATTGTCAACCAATCCCTTCACAATACCATAGCACTTGGCGTCAATCACTTTTGTGTAGTAGATGATAGCTTGCTAACCCTCTCAATGCAATGATCAACTCTATATTTATATTGCACACATGCTATCAATAAAAATTGACTCAATCACTCTAATATCACATTTAGAATACCTCTTAACACTCTTTCACCTTCATGTTACAAGTAAAGGCTATTTAGCCCAGAAGATACCATATTAGCTTCAAGCATTGATCATTATCATAGTCTAATGACAACCTACTAATTTTGTAGGTTCAAACTTGTGGTAGTTTACAAGATTAGAATTTATAAGTGTTCTATCCATACTAGACATAACATGGAGGGCACTCTATGGTGAATTTAAGAAAAAAATAGAGTTATTGGAGACTTAAAATCATCATCCTCAGACTTTTGAACTATAGCAACCTTGAAATAATTAATGGACAACCCTTTTATGTGGAGAAAAAACCACTAGGTCATATACTCTAATTAAATAACATAGACTACATTGACCATAGGTTTCCAAGAAATCCAACTTGATTACTAGTTTAGTTTACAAGATAGCTTCACTAGTGAGTTCATCCCTTTTCATCATCATCCCCGTAAGTTGTACAATATTTGGAGTTCAAGTATTTTCATGGTTTATCTTAAGGAGGTGATAACCTCACTTGCTATCCCATAAGATTGTAATAGATCAAAATAACTTATTTGTTAAATTGCTATGAACATTTGTCAAATAATGGAACAACACCAACTTTAATTTCACCAAATTTTTACTTTAGTATAATATAGAATGGATATAAGGAAGCGTTGTGTATTATTTTATATGTTGCATAGCTTTTAATCTCATAGTTAAAGATAATTGAAAATAGGAGAAGTCCTAGGGGTTGTAACAATAATGGCATTTTCCTTCTTTTATATTTATTTTTTATTTGTGCAAGATCATGAATCATTAATAATGGATTCATAGGAAAAAAGAATCAACATTAAATAGGTGCCTAAAACATGACATATTACTAAAAGTTTACATAGGTATATATAATCTTTGCAATTAGCTTACCCTATACACAAACTAAAGAGAAGACTTGCACCATGAATCTAAAAGAAAATGATAATTTTACAACTATGTATGACCTCCTCTTTATCCTAATGATTTACCCTACATTCTTGAGGGATTATCATAAATTGTGGATGTGAGGGAATACTAGCTCAAGTTTGGTTAATTCAAGGGCTTCACATCATCATCGTTGTCGTCGTCGTCGTCGTCGTCATCATCATCATCATCATTTTTTTTGTTATTTAAATGTATATGATACATAGGCCTCTCATAAATTATTTTATGATCTTGTACCCTTATTGCCAAAGCAATCCACTCTTTTCTTTCTATCAATCATGGAGTACTTGCATTTATGGGATCTTTTGAAATCTTATTTTTTTATTTTATAGTTTACTACTATAAATTCCAAATTAGTTTACATAAAAACTCAAAATGAACCATACATCTTGATTTCTTAATACATTCCATTTGAGTTGGAATTTATCATTTTCATATATTGAAGCTCCGTTATTTAAAAAGGAAGATACATTATCTATTACAAAAGAGTCTTCTACATCATTCACAATATGGTGTTCTACATTAACTTTCTTTCTCTTTATTATTGAGGAACACGTGGGCCTTATATTATAGAAATATCAAGGTA
Organism: Chamaecyparis obtusa; assembly: GCA_027943335.1. NCBI lineage: Eukaryota > Viridiplantae > Streptophyta > Pinopsida > Cupressales > Cupressaceae > Chamaecyparis > Chamaecyparis obtusa. The sequence continues at coordinate 3,817,240 of BSBK01000215.1, forward strand.
CCATCACTACTTGGGGCATATCTTCTTCTCCTTTTCACACCTTAGTTAGAAGGGCCTTTTATTCTTTGACCATTTGTGACATACAATTCATAAAAGAAAATTGTATGGATTTATCTTCTTGGCACTAATTTCTCCATCATATAGTTGAATATCAATTTTAGCTTCAAGATAAAGATGTTTCCTTTTTAAAAAAATCATTTTGATTAAAATATTTTCAACTTCATTTCCTCTTTTTAATTTTTCTTTGTACTTATTAAAGCAAGTAGTATGGATTTTGGTCTATATTTTCTACCCATTGTACTTGAAATTTTTGATATGTCATATTTAATCTTTATGATTCTTACTTCACTATCATCATCTAAAATTATCACTTCCATTTGATTTCTAGAAGATGGGATATCATGCTCATACTCCCCCTAATCCATACAAAATCAAAGTTATATCTCAATTTCCTATTCATAAACAAGTGTACAATTCTCTTCTTGACATTGATAAACATTTAACATTATCATTTCATCATCTCTAAACATTCATAATGATATATGCTGTCTTGATGAAATACTCACAATGAAAGAAACATACTTAAGATGGATTAAAAACCATCAAGAAAACATGAGACAACACATGCATTGTTGGAGAAATTATCAAAGTGAAGAAAAATCTACAATAGTATATTTTCGTGCCTCATTTTACTACATCCAAAGTGCACATGTTTTAAGATTATTGAAATGATCGTTAGTTATTTATTCAGTTATTTAAAATGCAAAGATAGGATATATAAAAAGGCTGAATATTTTGTTTGTTTGCATCACACTTGATGAACTGAACTCATATTTTTAGTAATTATTCAACCCTTTGATCTTGGCACATAAATGACTTAAGGATCCTATATTAATTCGAGTCCACTAAAACAATCCAGCCAAAATTTCATTATTCACCTTAACCAACAGAGAGAAAACTCTTATAGAGAACCATTGCATGATGAAGATTTATAAAGAGAGAGAAGAACTTATTCCAATTCACATAGCCTAAAAAATAAAATCAAAATCCTATCTTGAATTTATTGAGAAAAGGCCCCACAACACAAGGTAATGAGGATCGGGCGCCATAGCAGGATTAGGGCACCTCGGCACTGCGTGTGATCGTGGGCCATGCACGAAAAAACCAAAACATCTTTCTTTTTTCTGGTGTTAGACACTACATCAAAAATTAAACGACTTCTCCCAATTGGGCGCCTCAGGCCAGCACAGCACACACGGGCTCTGCGGATGGGCAGGTTGCTGCAGGCAAACTACTAAAACTGTTTTCCTTCAAAAGTCTGGCCAAATTGCCAAGACGGCGGAACGGCCTTATGCGAAATGACGGTCTTTCCATCACTGGTAGTCACTCTGAACGACAGAGTCTGCCCAACAACGTTGAAATGGCTCTGCCAATTCTGACCCCAATTGCGCGACATGCTCTGCCACCCTGAGTTCGCGTGCGTCTGCGGATGGTTGGCCTTCACCGACGCCGCCACCACGTCTCCTGCTCCTCCCACGTTGGTGATCAGCACAAGCTGGAAATACTGCGATCCGTATATTGTGAACCGAATTCCTCCATTCTTCACGCATTCCACCCGCGTGTAGCGCACGGGTACGACGCCGCCTTTGTACAGTGCAATCTGCTCGAAGGCGGGAACGGAGAGATCGAAGTGCGGGAGAGGAGGGTTGCACCACCCGCCTGCGTTGTTGGGCTCGGCAAAGTTGGGCGGGCAGAAGTTGGTGGCGGTGACGGTGACTGATGTTCCGGGCAGACACCACTGTGGGTCGTCCTCTTTCCTGCACACCAGTTTGTAGCATCCTCCGCAGCTCAGCCCTTGGTTGAACAGCACCGTGCTCAGTGCTGCCGTGTATGTTCCGTACCCTTGCTGAGGTAAATTGCCGTACCCACACGCACCTCCTGCACAACAACATCAACCCTGATCAGCATCCACTCTTTTCTAATGTAATGGAAAAACTCTTACTTTTTATCTTAAATTTGTTAACAAAAACTCTTATTATTTAGATAAATTATTTGAAAGCATTTCTAATTATTGAAATGTTTAGGTGGTTCATCTGAAATCAAATTTATTTCTTCAATAAAATCCACACCTATCATGCTTTGTTTGATGGTTTGTATGAAATTGCATTTGCTTCTTCAATAAAACCCACCTATTAATACCCAAAAGCATACTATCATTTCTTTTCAATAAAACCCACCTATTAATACCTAAAAGCATACTATCACTTCTAACTATTGACATGCTCGGTCATTTCTAACTATTGAGACATGCTTAAATGGTTCACTGAAATTACACTCATTTCTGCAATAAAATCCACCTATTAATACCTAGAAGCATACTACAATGACAACAAAGGATAAAGTGTGTTGGCATAAACATATTAACAAAACTCTTATTTTTTATCTTAATTTCTCCATTAAAACATACTCTCCAATTATTTATCTAAACTCTCTCTAAATTTTGACTTTTATTACATTATTCAAAAAAACAAAACCAAACCACACTTACTTCTCAATAGAACCCACCTATTATTACCTAAAAACTATACTACAATGACAAGGAATGGAATGTAAGAACATGAATTTACATATTTTATACAAAAAAGAATACAGACATACCCATTAATGCCAATAGACATTCTATGACAGTATAATGACATAAACATGTAAACTCTTACTCTTTATCCTATATTCGACACATACCCATGGTTCCAGACAGATCGTTGCCGCCATAGAATGTAGCGTGGGCTTCAAGCCATTGTTCCTTTATGTGGACGTGCCTGTGTGGATGGTGGCCGGCGTAAGCAGGGAAAGCCATGCACCCAAATGCTAATGCTAACGCAAATGCTCCCAGAACGACCATGTTTGCAGATGGGGATGCCATTTTTCTGCTGAAGCTCTTTCGATCGATCCTCAATTACTGATGCTCTAAAATCATTGCTGTGTGTAGTGAAGGTGGAGAAAGGGGAGTGTTATATAATGGGTCATACGGTCTATTACAATCCTGAATTGCGGATCTTCTAACCGAGAATTCCTTAACAGAAAGGAGGAAAATCTTTAGTCCCGCTTGAAGTGGGCCTATCTTGTTGAATCCGGAGGCCTATGAGAAATGAGGGTCTATTCCAAGGGGTGTGTTGGAGATGGCTCGTTTGTTTGTTTAGATTTTGTCTTGGAATTCGGGAGACCTTTTCAGGACAATCCAACTCCAACGGCTCTTCCGCTTCAACATGCCAATACTGGCAAAGCTTTTCGATTCGCTATTGCCCTTCCTTCGGAAATTAACTGGATGACCAATTACAGTGATGCTCCGAGCATGTTGGAACGAATTCAATTTACAGTCTTTTCATTTGCTTAATTAGATAACAGTTGAATATATGAAGGGCAGTATTTGAATTTGTTAGATTTGTAGAACAAACTATTAAGATGGTCTACAGATCATCGACTTAGGAATGCGTCAAATTAACGCTTATCTTATCATAGATGGAGAAGAATGCATGTTTAGAAAGAGATGAAAAAAGGTGAATTATACAATTAATTACGATCGATACTTAATCAAGTATTATTGTCTCATTAACTTCTGATAAATGAAAGGATTGTTCGATATTTATTATCTAAAATTCTCCTTCATAATGAATATTGATAAATAAAAAACAAGAGAAAAGAAAATGTCTATTATCCCCTTTCTCCTCCATAGCAAATATTGGAAAGAGCAAGTAAACTGTAAGGGGTTGTCGATTTACAAGATGAAACTCATGTTAGATGGGACTGAGCGACAAGCTCGATGCTCTCAGTTGTGGCATAAGTTGATGTGTGGTGCATAATCCAAGGAGTATCCGATGGGGCTATGTTGTGCACAAGGCGCACATAGTTGTGGTGTAGAATCTTATCCTAGACGAACTCGAGGAGTAACCTTTTGGGATTGTGGGGCGAGCTAGGCATTCACAATTATGGTGTAGGATCCTGAATGGGATGGATTCGAGGAGCAAGCTTGGGGTTGTGTTGTTTTGACCCCTATGCACAGTTGTGGTGTAGGAACCGTGTGGAATGGATCTGAGGTGTAGGCTTGGAGGGTAAGTGTCAGAGTGCATCAAGGGCGGTCAAGGTGGTCGACCTCCCTCAAGAGGGACGAAGTAGAATAGTCCTTCCCTCTAGTCTTTGGGCAAGGCTTGAGGTGATATCATGGATATAGGAGTGAAGAAGAGTAGCTCCACCTTGTCACTTGGTGGTGGGGTTTTGTGGCGGATGTAGGCTTGTGGTCTCTATCTCAGTGAAGTGCAGTAACTGAGCCAATGTTGGAAGTGACTCTAGTGGGGTGATCAAAGATCTGAAAGTTGGGGAAGCGGATTACCTAGTCCCAAGGTGGGAGACAACTGTGTAGTGGGTTGTTTAGTCCCTATGTGGGAGACAACAATGCAATGGGTTGTCCAAGTAGGAGAGTTGGAACTCACGGTGAGTTATGTGGGCAAGTTTTCCAGAGCTGGATATCTACGAATGATGGATCTAAAGGGGTGTTACAGCAGGTGGACATCCAGGTTACTTGGAAGGTTAGATTTGCATTGGGATCAGGTATCTCAAGCGTCGTGGGGTCCACAATGGTAGTTGGAATATATGGCATTCCAGTGGTGAGCTCAAGGTAAGTCGAACCATGAGGTGAGTCTAGAAGGGTGATCAAAAAGGTGAGTCATGGTGTTGTGGTGCATGACTGAAATGGTGTGGCATGGTTCGTAGGCAACGTGATATGGTGGTACAACTGAATTGGAAATTAAGTACAACAACCAAGAGATTGGGTGGATCATGGAGCCATGGTAGAGTACTCAAGTAGGTATGCCTTACATAGGGGAATCCAAGGGACTAGGATTACATGTGAGCATGGAGTTGGTTTGAATGCAATGGATGCATGAGTAACATGGTTCACCAACGAAGTCATGTAGGCAAATATCGAGGGATTCAGGCAGTCAGTGTTTAGTGATTAGATTTAGAGCTAGCTATGGTGGTTAGCAGTCTCATGGGAAATAGATTGGTGCATCAAGCTCTATGGCAGACTGGAGGAGCCCAACATGGGACGACAAGGTAAGGAGGTATTGGGCATGACTTGGTTGCGTACTAGAATGGATTGGAGGACTCAAGATGTTCTAAAGGTGCTTTGGGGTGTTGAGTATACTAAGATGGTATGCGCGTCAAATAGGAGGACTCAAAGGTCTTAGTCTAACATAAGGTAGGATGGATTCGGGGCCTAGGGAGCTCCCAAATACCAAACCTACTTGCAGATAAACTACTCAGAAGCAACAACATGGAGAAGGAGAGAAGGAATGTAGATATCTTTCATTTATTCATCAAACTTCATACACGCTGGGCTATAAGGCCTTCCTAGTTACGGCCAATACAATTAAATTCAATTACATAACAGTCCTCATACATGCGAGGATCCACAACTTCAAATTCTATCTTCCTACTTCCTTAATCACTTCCCTAATCCTAGAACATCTCTACTTATTTATACAAGAGACCACCAAACATGTCGACTCAAAAGATCCTTAGATCCAATATTGGAGAAAGAAATGGCCCAGATTTAGGTCCACATTTGTTTACCAATGAGGGATCCCAACAATAATATCATGACCCAAGTCAACTGCATGTGTCGGCCAACATCAAATAATTAACTACATCAGTCAGTGAACTTAGGAATCGAGCAACACTGATCATACCGAACCAACTCGTTAAAGAACAACAAATCGGTAACTGAGCTCGCTAGTGACCAACATGAACACTTCACCGAGCACTCAAAAGTACTTACCAAGCAAACCAAACAAGCTACTAAGTAGCCAAACAAGCTCTAACATATTTTTGGATGATCTGAGATTGCCATTAACCCAAGATGCTCATGCATCATAGTCACTCAAGAAGGATGTAGTGTTCAGGGAGGGAGACTCAAGGAGTCTCAATGTATTGAGGGAGTACAAAGCATAGCTCAAGGAGAATGCATAGTTGAGCAGGGGGAGCCATGGTGGTTCTAGGGCATCATTGGAGTGGCACAATGACATGATCATAGTGAGCTCAGATGGTTGGGTTCACAAAGGCCAATGTTAGTAGCTTCAATCTTATGGGGGATACAGGAGGCGAAAACATGAGGGGGCCAATAAGGGATTTAGCTAAGGTTGGACAGGAGTAGAACCAAGAGCTTGAGGATGTGTGTAGAGATGTGCCAGAGTGGTAGAGACAAGATGATTCGGCATGCACTTCTATTCTGTAGGTGTGTATGTTTAAGTAGGCACTCAAGTGAAGGATGCTTGATGAAGGGGGAAGGTGTAGTCTGGAAGTAAGAAATTGACTCATCTGCAATGGGAGTTTGAGAGTAAGGCTTGCCAATTTCACGCGACATTGGAGATTCTCAGGGAGATGGATCATCCTGGGTGTGAGCTAAATCTAGCCCCATGACAGTTGGTATCAAAGAAAAATTGCAAAAGTTGGTTAGTGTAAAAGATGGTCAAACAGATATATAGCTTTTGGTAAGTTGATATCAACATTGATGGATTTGGTTTCAACAATGGAACTTGGCTTTGGGATTCAAGATGTGGCAAGGTGTCGCTAGGCCATAAATTTGTTGATGGACATGGTGCAATAGCAAATGTTGTGCTTCATCAAGTCACCAACTTATCTTAAGAATGTGACGATGGCAGTGTTAGGGACATATAAACTGGAGCATGGATGGGCTATGAGGAGCAGTGTGGTGTGGGCATTGTATGGCATAGTTTTGAGGAGTAAAAAGTTGGGTTGCAGGGAGGCCACATTGGCCATTCTTAGTGTGGATTAGGATGGTGTGCGGGACATTATCCAAGGCAAAATCAAGGGGTTGCGTGGAATAGATTTGAAAAGAAGAAATACATAGGATGTATGACATAGTGAGGAGTAGGGACTCATTTGGTATGGGGCCTGAGGAGAATCAAAATGGGCTACACAAAGTAGTGAGGGATAGGATGTTGTCAAGGACTTTGGTTTAAGCTCAGGAATGAGGGTGCTACAAGGTGTGGTACAATTGTTCAATTCTGTCAGGTTATCATCTGAGGTGAATGGTTTGGACCACAAGGTGTGGTGAGGAGTAGGATTTTCATGGTGCCAGTCTGAGGTGCAACAATCGAGTTGCATGAGGCAGTGTGGTGTAGAAATTGCATGGTGTGGGGTTTGAGGAGGAACAATTTGGGTTGCATGGAGTAGTAAAATATGAGGTCTTTCCTAAAATAAGTCATGTTGGTCTATGGTGATTTATTAGGGAAGTATTGTACACTCTCCATGTACCCTCACCAAGGTTGGGGATTACACTAGGGCCAACGTAGGGGTTTTGGGGCAGCAGCCCCCAAGAGCGGGGGTTTGGGGGTGGCAGTCCTTGAGAAAAAAAAATTGGAACTACTTTTTTGGCTAATTTTTCTGGCCAACATGTTGTAACCAATTCTAACCCTAAAGCGGCAAAAAGCTTGTATAAAATGGCTTAGGGTTAGGGATTTTAGGTTGTATATTTTTAATAGCTTCTTGTGGTAGTATTGAGCTATAAGGGATTACAGATTGTAATCAGGTTGTAATCACTAGATAATAAGTGTTAGGATTAACAAAATAGAAATAACAATTACATTCAAATATAACCAATATCAGAACAACCATAAACCACACTGAAGAGAATAGAAGACACAAAGATTTAATGTGGTTCACCCAACCCTTGGGCTATGTCCACCAACAGTGAGTCCAATCTTTTATTATCCAGTGATTATAACTTGATTACAATTCGTAATCCCTTACAGCTCAATTCCATCGCAAGTACAAAAAACATACATTATGAAAACCCTAACCCGAAGCCATATTATACAATATTTTGCCACTTTAGGGTTAGAATGAGTTACAACATGTTACCCCGGTGAGGGCAAGAGGAAAAGTGTACAGTACTTTGCTAATCAGTCACCACAAGATAACAATCTCCCACTTGGCGACTGATGAGGATCCACACTAAGAAACCTCCCACTTGGAGATTGATCCTGTAGAATTACTACTACCATATGAGGCTCCCACTGGATTGAACCACCCTGGACTCAGTTGTTCCTTTATTCTGTTCAGTCTAGAAGACCAACTAAAGTTGAACATGAGTTCAACTTCTCCCTTCTTACTACCTTTGTAAACATATCTACTGGATTTTCATCTGTATGTATCTTTTCCAGCTTTAACTTCCCATCATCCAAAACTGACCGAATGAAATGGTACGGCAACTGTATGTGTTTTGTCTTTGAGTGCAAAGAAGAATTCTTCACAAGATGAATGGCACTTTGGCTATCTGTATGCAGAAAATTATCCATCTGTGGATGTCATAAGTCTTGCATGAATAATTGAAGCCATATCATCTCCTTGGCTACCTCTATAGTAGCAACATACTTTGCCTCCGTAGTGGATAAAGCAACCACCTTTCGTAGTCTAGAAATCCAACTCTGTGTTGTCCCACCAACAGTAAATACATAGCCTGTAGTAATCCGCCCGCTATCTATATCTCCTGCCAAATCCAAGTCAACATAGCCTTGTACAGTAGTAGTAGATCCCCCAAAATGTAAACACTTACTGGATGTACCTCTCAAATATCTGAGAATCCATTTGACTGCATTTCAACGCTCAATACCAGGGTGACTCATATATCGGCTAACGACTCCCACTGTGTGTGCAATATCTGGCCTAGTACATACCATAGCATACATTAAGCTCCCTATAGCTGAAGCATAAGTTACCTTAGATATTTTAGCCTCATCTTCTGATGTCTTAGGACACATCTCCTTCATCAATTTCAAATGACTAAGCAAAGGTGTGCTAACAGCTTTGGCATTCTCCATAGAGAAACGTTGCAACACCTTCTCAATATACTCAACCTGAGATATAGTCAACTTCCTATTTTTCCTATCTCTACAAATTTTCATACCAAGGATTTGTTTTGCTGCCCCCAAATCCTTCATAGCAAATGAATGTGCTAACTGTTGTTTTAACCCGTTAATGTGATCCATGTTAGACCTAGCTACAAGCATATCATCAACATATAAACATAAAATAATGTAGCTATCATCATCCAACCTCTTAAAGTAAACACAATAGTCAGAATGACACCGAGTGTATCCATGCTCATTCATAAAAGTGTCAAATTTAATATACCATTGCCGAGATGCTTGCTTCAAGCCATATAAACTTTTCTGAAATCTACACACCAAACTCTCCTTACCCTTGACCTCAAATCCTTGTGGTTGTACCATATATATTTCTTCATCCAAATCACCATGAAGAAAATTTGTTTTAACATCAAGCTACTCTAAATACAAATCTTCAATAGCCACAATACTTAAAATAGTATGAATAGAAGGCATTTTAACAACTGGAGAAAATATCTCATCAAAATCAATGCCCTTTTTCTGCGCAAATCCTTTTACAACTAACTTGGCTTTAAACCTTTTCTTACCTCCATCCTCTTTTTTCAACCTGTAAACCCATTTGTTTTGTAAATCTCATTTACCTACAGGTAACTTGCATAAATCCCAAGTTTGATTTTTCAGCAAGGAGTCCATTTCCTCTATCATTGCAGACTCCCACTAAAGCTTTGTATCCACTTGCACAGCTTCATTATAACATTCAGGCTCACCAGCATCTATTAACAAAATAGAATACATAGAGGGAGAGAATCTTTCTGGAGGTCTACTTAGCCTTGTTGATCGTCTAACATTCACTGGGGTGTGTGGTATTTTTTGTTGCTATTTTTGTGGAGCATAAGGGTCTACTGGAACATCATCTTTTGGAGTATCATCCAGTACTACATAATCATTTTATTTCTTCTCATGCTACAACAACAGATCTTTGTACAATACTTTCTCATTGAATATGACATCCCTGCTTCTTACAATTTTATGATTTTCAAAATCCCAAAGCCTATAACCAAATTTATCAATGCCATATCCAAAAAATACATATTTCTTTGACTTAGCTTCCAACTTGGTTCTATTTTCAGAATCTATATGTGCAAAATCTTCACAACTGAAGGTTTTGAGAAAAGAATAACTCACCTTCTTACCACTCCATGCTTCCTTTGGAATACCATAGTCCAAAGGAGTAGAGGGGCCTCTATTAATTAAATAAATAGCAGTGTTTACAACCTTTTCCCACATGTTTAAGGGCATCCTAGCATGCAACCTCATACTCCATTTTCTTGTGGAGTCCTTAGTACAATTTTCTACCTACAAATACCATTAGAGGAACAATAATCTTAAAATTTTGTGCTACAATACTCACCACCATTATCAGATTTGAGACATTTTAGCTTTTTACCAATCTCATTCTCAACCAAGCATTTCCATTTCTTAAAAGTTTGAAATACATCATATTTCTGTCTAAGAAAATAAATTCATACTTTTCTTGTTGCATCATCTATAAATGTAACATAATACAAAGAGCCACCAAGGGAAGATACCTAAGCTGGTCCCCATACATCTATATGCACAAGCTCTAATTTCTCATTTTTCTTTTCCCTTCCACTCTTTACAAAACTCTCTTTTGTTTTCCATAAACACAACTTTTACAGAAAGCCATATTGACACATTTCAGACCAGGTAAAGCTTTCTTTGAATGAATTAATTTTGTATCTTTTTCACTCATGTTCCTAAGTCTGATGTGCCAAAGTGTTGTGTCAGAATCTACAGCAATAGTTTGATGTTCTTCCTACTCAATTACAGCCACTATTCTTGAACATTCATTATTTTCTGAAACAATTAAAGTAGAAGGAATAGTATGACCTATACAAAGATATAAGGTGCCTACTTTCACACCTTTTTCTACTACTAAGGAACCTTTTGAAACCTTCCAATTTCTATCATTAAAAGTAACTGTGCAACCCTCAACACCTAGTTGCCCTGCTAAAATTAAATTCCTACTCAGCCTTGGAACATGTCTTACCTCTTGTAGTAGCCAATGATTCCCATTCTGCAACTTAATCTTAATTTTTTCCTTTCCAACTATCTGATAGGGTTCATTATCTCCCAAATAAACTAGCCCAAAATCCCCTTGGACATAATCAAGAAAATAACTTCTATGGGGTGTAGCATGAAATGAAGCCCCAAAATCTAAAACCCATGAATCTTCAATACTTTCTAAAGAAAGAAGCAAGGCATCATCTTCGGGTTTATTACTTACCACATTTGCCTCCTTGTTACCTTCTTGTTTGTCTCCTTCTTTATTCTTCTAAGACCATCAATCTTTCTTCTTATGACCTAGTTTTCCACATTACCAGCAATCATTTGGACCTTTGGATTCAAACCTATTTCCCTTTGATTTTCCTCTTGATTTCCCACAATTTCTAGAATTGTTTTCTCTCTCATTGGTTCTACCTCTTCTTTGTGCATTTAAGACACTACCTAATGAGGATCCACCTAAGCTTTTCCTATGAATTTCCTCACTCAGAATAACACCAATAATATCATCAAATTTTAGGGTATTAGAACCAGAAACAGAGTTACTAACAGCCATTACCAAGCCATTCCAGCTTTTAGGCAAAGAACACAAAATCAAGAGAGCCCTAAATTCTTCATCAAAAATAATATTGATAGAAGTTAATTGACTGGTAACTATATTAAACTCATTTAAATGATCAGCAACTAACCCACCTTCCACCATTTTCATATTAAAAAAAGGCTTCATGAGAAATACCTTATTTGAAGCGGAGGGCTTTTCATACAACTTCGCTAGGGTTTTCATCAAATCTTCAATTTTCATTGCTTGTGTAATATTGAATGCCACCAATTATGCCAGGCATAATCAAATACTACCAAGGGCCTTTCTATCAAGAATAGCCCACACCTCATCAGAAGTGCTTGCCGGTTTCTTGGCTTTTCCTTCCAATGGTCGCCATAGATCCTTCTAATAGAGATAGTCCTCCATTTTCATTTTCTATAACTAAAAGTTCTTCCCATTAAACTTGTCAACCTTCAGCCTACTTTCATCTACCATTGCTCCCACTCAACCGTGAGATCTTCCTGCAAAGGATAACTAAAAAATAACCTTGCTCTAATACCATTTGTTAGGATTAACAAGATAGAAATAACAATTACATGCAGATATAACCAATATCAGAACAACCATAAACCACACAAAAGAGAATAGAAGACACAAAGATTTAATGTGGTTCACCCAATCCCTGGGCTACGTCCACCGACAGTGAGTCCAATCTTTTATTATCTAGTGATTACAACTTGATTACAATCCATAATCCCTTACAGCTCAATTCCACCGCAAGTACAAAAAACATACATTATGAAAACCCTAACCCTAATCCATATTATACAATATTTTTTCACTTTAGGGTTAGAATGAGTTACAACATGTTACCCCAGCGAGGGCAGGAGGAAAAGTGTACAGTACTTTCCTGATCAGTCACCGCAAGCTAACAATAATAATATTGGACTCATTGTTAATATGTAGCCTAGGGATTAGGTGAACCACGTTAAATCTTTGTGTCTTATGTTCTCCTCTATGTGGTTTATTATTTTCTGATATTGGTTAATTTGCATGTAACTATTATTTATGTCTTGTTAATCCTAACAAGTGGTATCAAAGAAAGGTTTTTTTTCAGTTATCCTCTTTAGGAAGGTCTCACGGTTGAGTGGGAGTCTCACAGTTGAGTGGGAGCAATGGCAGATGAGGGTAAGTTGAAGGTTGAGAAGTTTAATGGGCAGAACTTTCAGTTATAAAAAATGCAAATGGAGGACTATCTCTATCAGGAAGATCTATGGTGACCATTGGAAGAAAAATCCAAGAAATCGTCAACAATAATTGATGAGGAGTGGGATATTCTTGACAGAAAGGCACTTGGACTTGTATTCGATTGTTCTTGGCATAATCAGTGGCCTTTAATATTATGAAAGCAAAGACAACTAAAGACTTGATGGAAACCCTAGCAAAGTTGTATGAAAAGCCCTCCACTTCAAACAAGGTATTAATCATAAAGCATTAGTTTAATATGAAGATGGCAAAAGGTGGATCTGTTACTAATTATTTAAATGAGTTTAATATGGTTACCAGCCAATTATCTGATGTAAATGTTATTTTTGATGAAGAAATTAGGGTTCTCTTGATTTTGTGTTCTTTGCCTGAAATCTGGAATGGCTCGGTAATGGTTGTTAGTAACTCTGTTTCTAGTTCTAATACCCTAAAATTTGATGATATTATCAGTGTGATTCTGAGTGAGGAAACTTGTAGGAAAATCTCGGGTGGATCTACATCTGGAAGTGTCTTGAATGCACAAAGAAGAGGAAGAATGAATGAGAGAGGAAATAATTTTGAAAATCGTGAGAAATCAGGAGGAAAATCAAGGGGAAAGAGGTATGAATCCAAAGGTCCAAATGATTGTTGGTACTATGGAAAACCAGGTCATAACAAGAAAGATTGTTGGTCTCGGAAGAATAAAGAGGAGACAAAAAAGAAGGTAACAAGGAGGCAAATGTGGTAAGTAATAAATCTAAAGAGGATTCTTTGCTTCTTTCTTTAGAAAGTGTTGATGATTCATGGGTTTTAGATTCAGGGACTTCATTTCATGCTATACCCCATAGAGGTTATTTTCATGATTATGTCCAAGGGGATTTTGGGATAGTTTATTTGGGAGTTAATGAACCCTAAAAAATTATTGGAAAGGGGAAAATTAATATTAAGTTGCACAATAGGAATCATTGGCTACTACAAGAGGTAAGGCATGTTCCAAAGCTAAGTAGGAATTTAATTTTAGGAGGGCAACTAGGTGATGAGGGTTGAACAGTTACTTTTAATGATAAAAATTGTAAGGTTTCAAAAGGTTCCTTAGTAGTAGAAAAAGGTGTTAAAGTAGGCACCTTATATCTTTGTACAGGTCATATTGTTCCTTCTACTTTAATTATTTCAGAGAAAAATGAATGTTCAGGAACAGTTGTTGCAGTTGAGCAGGAAGAACATCGAATAATTGTTGTAGATTCTGACATAGCACTTTGGCACAATAGAATTGGGCACATGAGTGAAAAAGGTATGAAATTACTTCATTCAAAGAAAGTTTCACCTAGTCTGAGATGTGTCAATATGGATTTCTGTGAAAGTTGTGTGTATGGAAAACAAAAGAGAGTTAGTTTTACGAAGAGTGGGAAGGAAAAGAAAAATGAGAAATTAGAGCTTGTGCATACATATGCATGGGGACCAGCTTAGGTATCTTCCCTTGGTGGCTCTCTATGTTATGTTATATTTATAGATGATGCAACAAGAAAAGTATGGATTTATTTCCTTAGACAGAAATCTGATGTATTTCAAACTTTTAAGAAATGGAAATGCTTGGTTGAGAATGAGACTGGTAAAATGCTAAAATATCTCAGATCTAATAATGGCGGTGAGTATTTCAACACATAATTTGAATATTATTGTTCCTCTAATGGTATTCATAAGCACAAAATTGTACGAAGGACTCCACAAGAAAATGGAGTGGCTAAACACATGAACAAGATAATAATGGAGTGTGCAAGGAGTATGAGGTTGCATGTTAGTTTTCCCTTAAACATGTGGGTAGAGGTTGTTAATATAGTTGTATATTTAATCAATAGAGGTCCCTCTACTCCTTTGGACTATGGTATTCCAGAGGAAGCATGGACTGGTAAGAAGGTGAGTTATTCTTTTCTCAAAACCTTTGGTTTTGAAGCGTTTGCACATACAAATTTTAAAAATAGAACCAAGCTCGAAGCTAAGTCAAAGAAATGGGTATTTTTTGGATATGGCATTGATGAATTTGGTTATAGGATTTGAGATTTTAAAAATCATAAAATTGTAAGAAGCATGGATGTCATATTCAATGAGAAAGTGTTGTACAAACATCTGTCGTAGCAGCATGAGAAGAAAGAAAATGATTATGTAGTACTGGATAATACTCAAAAAGATGATGTTTCAATAGTTCCTTATGCTCTACAATAATAGAAATGTAACAAATACCACAAACCCCAGTGAATGTTAGACATTCAACAAGGCTATGTAGACCTCTAGAAAGATTTTCTCCCTCTTTGTATTCTATTTTATTAACAAATGTTGGTGAACTTAAATGTTATAATGAAACCATTCAGGTGGATACAAAGACTTGGTGGGAGTCTGGAATGACAAGAAATGGACTCCTTGTTGAAAAATCAAACTTGGGATTTATGTACGTTACCTGCAAGTAAAAGGGCTTTACAAAATAAATGGGTTTACAGACTGAAAGAAGAGGATGGAGGTAAGAAAAGATTTAAATCTAGGTTACTTGTAAAAGGATTTGCATATAAAAAGGGCATTGATTTTGATGAGGTTTTTTCTCCAGTTGTTAAAATGACTTCTATTTGTACTATTTTAAGTATTGTGGTTGTTGAAGATTTGCATTTAGAGCAGCTTGATGTTAAAACAACTTTTCTTCATGGTGATTTGGATGAAGAAATATATATGTTACAGCCACAAGGATTTGAGGTCAAGGGTAAGGAGAGTTTACTATGCAGATTGCAGAAAAGTTTATATGGCTTGAAGAAAGCACCTCGGCAATGGTATATTAAATTTGACACTTTTAAGAATGAACATGGATACACTCGGTGTCATTCTGACCATTGTGTTTATTTTAAGAGGTTGGATGATGATAGCTACATTATTTTATGTTTATATGTTTATGATATGCTTGTAGTTGGGTCTAACATGGATCATATTAAGGGGTTGAAACAATAGTTAGCACACTCTTTTTCTATGAAGGATTTGCCAGCAGCAAAACAAATCCTTGGTATGAAAATTTGCAGAGATAGGAAAAATAGGAAATTGACTTTATCTCAGGCTAATTATATTGAGAAGGTGTTGCAATGTTTCTCTATGGAGAATGTCAAAGCTATTAGCACACCTTTGCCAGGTCATTTGAAATTGACTAAGGAGATGTGTCCAAAGTGACGCAAGAGGAGGGGCAGGAGGGGCCAACAATGGCACACCCTAACTTGATCCCCCTTGCTCAACAACACACGGAAGCAACAAACATAACAGTGAGAGAGAGAATGCAGAAACTTTCATATATTATCTTCAAATTGATTCATACATGTCAGGTTGTAAGGCCTTCCTAGTTTCAGCCAAATATTACAATCAAGTACAGAAGTCCTCAAACATGCAAGGATTTGCAAATAAACTCTAATCTTCTATCTTCTACCAAAACTGAATCCCTAAACTCTAACCAAACAACTACATTTATACAAGAGGCTACCGAACTGAGTCGGCCTTCAGATCCACAATCAATAGAAGGAACGATCAGATCTAGGACCACACACTTTCCAATGATGGATACCAACATTAAATCCATGACCCAAATTAAATGCACAAGTCGACCTCAATAGAAAATCAAAATAAACCCGTCGATAAGGAAAGCCAACCAAGCACTAGACAAACATCACCGAGAGCTAGGAAAATTCACCAAGCCCCAGAGAGATAACCAACCAACACCGGTGAACAAAGGAAATTGAGCAACACCGAACCAACTCGGTCAAGGCAGGAACTGAGCAACACAAATAAACTCAAATATGTTTTTGGTGACACAAGATTGCCAAGGACCTGAGATGCTCCTACATCAGACACCTGGGGTTGTTTGAAATGATTCTCCAAATCATGAAATAGGTATGATCTGAGATGCATCCAACTCAGACTGTGAAATCCATGAATTATCTTCAATCAATCTATTCTTCCACTTCACTAGATATTCCATATATTATTTTTCTCTTGTACTTTTTCCAATTCTTTGCTCCAAAATATGCTCAACTTCTTCATTTTGCTTCTTACGATAATCCATCGGTACTACCATGTCTTCTTCAAGTTCATGAAACTCATACAAATCAGCAATGTTGAATATAGGTTATATATCCACATAATTAGGTAACTCAACTTAATATACATTTCCACTGTCAAATTTCCTCAAAATCTTGCAAGGTCCAAACTTCTTCACCGGCTTCCCATATGTTCCAACAGGAAATCTACCTTTCTTCAAATGAACCATCACTTCATCACCAACATCAAAAGTCTTATGTCTTCTTGATCTATCAACTTTGTCTTTGTATTTTTTATTATTCTTTTTTAGTTTAAGTTTCACATCTTCATGCAATGTCTTCATATACTAAGCAAATTTTACTCCTTCAGCACTTCTCTTTCTTTCATCATCAATGTCTCTCAAATCTGATATACCTCTTAGTTGTATGCCATTTACAATCTCAAAAGATGTTTTTCCAGTACTCCTATTCACTGAATTATTGTATGCAAACTCTGCTTGTGCCAACACAGAATCCCAATTACCCATTGTGTCTCCAATTAAACATCTCAAAAGATTTCCCAAGCTTCTATTCACAACTTCTATCTGTCCATCAGTTTGTGGGTGAAATGTAGAACTATATTTCAACTCAGTATCCAACTTTCTCCAAAGAGTCTTCCAAAAGTATCCAACAAATTTACTGTCTCGATCAGAGATAATACTCCTCAGTAATCCATGCAATCTGACAATTTCCTTAAAGAAAAGATCTGCTACATGTACTGCATCTGATGTCTTTCTACAAGGTATAAAATGTGCCATTTTAGAAAATCTATCCACCACCACAAATATAGAATCATTACCTCTTACTATCTTCAGTAAGCCAAGAACAAAATCCATACTGATGTCAATCCAAGGTTTCTCAAGTACAGCAATCGGTGTATACAATCCAATATTCTGACTAACTCCTTTTGCAACTTGACAAACTCCACAAATTTTCACAAATTTTTGAACATCTTTATACAAATGTGGCCAAAAGTATTTCTCCTTAAGCAAATTCAATGTCTTATCAACACCAAAATGTCCAACCAAACCACTACTATGTTTCTCTTTTATCAAATTAGTTCTCATTGGTCCTCTCGATATACACAATTGAATACCTTTAAACAACATACCTCCTTGCATAAAATATTCTTCACATTTAGCACTCTATTGATCTTGAATAGGTTCTCTGCACTTTCTCCATGGCTCAGAAAAATCAAGATCAAATTCATAAGAATCTCTCATGTCATCAAATCCTAGAATTCCAAATTTCATCTCGATCATCAAAGATCTCCTTCTACTCAATGCATCAACAACTCAGTTAGTGACTCCACTCTTATGCTTTATCACAAATGTTGATGCAAGATCATTTTGGGTTCCTGATGATCTTTCTTAGTCTTGGAGGAATTCCCTGGCAAAGGGATGCATAACTTTATTTTTGGTAGTTTTTTGAGTTTATGTGGTGTGATGATCTGTGGAGATCTCTAGCATATGTGATGAAAGGTATTTTTTCCTTGATTTTTTTGGATTTTATTTCTAATATCATAGCTCTTGAGGTGGCATGGTTTGGGATATATTGGATGGACAGTTTCAAAGTTACAGTTGTTTTCCTTGCCGTCGAAACTGTATTTCCTGTAGTTTTGGAGTTGATAGTGGGATGTGACATTGTTGATCCTTAATGAATCAGCCTTTGTGATCTTATGGCCTTAAAGAGGACCTAAAATAAAATCTTTTCCCAAGAGAGAAAGTCCTAATTCATTATGAGTAAAAAGTTATGCCCATTTTTCTTAGGGACCTATTTTCTGGCAGTTTTCACGCAAAATGTGGAGTGTTTCTTCTTGCGCGGTTCCGTGTGATGAGATGGGGCCTTGAAAAGTTAAGGGAATGTTCTTGGGTCATGTGTGGACCTAAATCATAAGGTGCATTAAGTTTTGATCATTCTTTCATTAGTTTTGGTTTCTTTCCTTAGACCGGACCTATATTGTAATTAAAGCCTGACTGGCCGACTTGTGGCTTAGTTGGCTATATATTTAGAGCTTAGGTAGATGTTTAGTATTTAGTGGAGTGGTAGATGATCATTAGATCATTAGGAAAGATCTATATCATCATGATATGATGGAAGAGTAGAGTAGAAGTAGATTTGCAAATCTGGGACTTTGTAGCAGAACTAGTGGCCTGCGGGCTTAGAACAACAACAAGGGGTTACTTGGAAGGTTGCGAGCACAAGTTTAGATCCTATGTTGGTTGTTCCTATCAGAGGCTATCTGTTGTAGATCTAAACTAGTTGGTGGTTCCTTGGATCTTGTGAGATCTTGCTAATACTTTGTGATTTCATTGTAATAGGTCGAAAGCTGGAAGGCCTTACAACCGGGCATGTTGCATGAAACTCTATTTTGAAGCATTATCTTGTTATATTCCATTGTGCTTGGTGTTTTCATAATCAATAGTGTAGGCTTGGACTGTCCATTATTGGATCCTCCATCCCTACCCTACATCAAGTGGTATCAAAGCTTGAAGATCTTGAGTGTGTGGACAGAGTGCTGAGCAGGCAATCTACACCAGGACCTTGATTTGAAGATGCCTCTAAGGAGAGCATATTTGATGTGAGAGATGAAGATTTCCTTGAGTGAACAGATCACCAAATTGAGGCAGGTTGTGAAGATCAACAATAGATTGTCATGTGTGTGGAGGCAACTGGTATCTTGTAATCATATTACCGAGCAGAGGCAGTTTCACTTTGAAAGTAAATTGATTGATAAGTTGGGTCAACTTTGGTCTAAATTCTAAGAGAGAAGACATCTTGAAAAGGTTGCTTGTGATAGTATAGAGGTTGAAGAGGTATGTGATATTGGTTTTTGTGATTATCTAGTGGACTCTAACATGAAACCTACAAAGAAACTTGTGACTGTTGTTGAGATACCTATGTTTACTGATACTGTGGTTGACCTTGTTGAGGCTGGTGAGAAGATTTGTTTTCATGTTCAATCGGTTGTGCCTGACATGGAGATTTTAGAGCATCTGGTTGGGTGTGATCAGACTGTGTTGGTGATGAGTTATCTATTGCTCAACACCTTTGTGATAGTGGTGTTGGTGACTTTCTTTTGTTGAATGTTATGGTGTAGATCTTATTTTCTGGTTGTGGACTTGAATTGTTGGTTGATAGTAATGAGTCTTGTGATGAGTTGCTGATATGGGATGTTGATGATGAGGGATTTCATATTGATGTGGATCTGAATTTTGATCTACTTGTTGGGGAGTTGGATACTCTTGTTTCTGATATTGGTTGTGGTGATCAGCGATATGCTAATTGGATTAATGAGATTCATGTGATCCTGATGTTTGAATGGATGAAGCATAGATGGTTGATTTTCCAATTTGTTCTCTTATCCGTGATGGATTGGAAGCCTTTGGTGAAGATGAAGTTGATTGAAAGTAATTATCTTGAGATTAAAGTATGGGACATACTTTCTATTTACCTAGGTAGTCTGATGCAAGAGCATTTTGGGTTCTTCAAGATCTTTCTTAGTCTTGGAGGAATTCCCTAGCAGAGGGATGCAGAACTTTGTTTTTGGTAGTTTTCTGAGTTTCTATGTTGTGATGATCTATGGAGATCTCTGGCATATGTGATGAAAGGTATTTGTTCCTTGATGTTTTTGGATGTTATTTCTAATATCATAGCTCTGGAGGTGGCATGGTTTGGGAGATATTGGATGGACAGTTTCAAAGTTACAGTTGTTTTCCTTGCCGTCAGAACTGTATTTTCCTGTAGTTTTGGAGCTGATTGTAGGATGTGGCACTATTGATCCTTAATGAATAAGACTTTTATCTATTAGGGCCTTAAATAGGACCTAAAATAATATCTTTTCCCAAGAGCACAAGTCCTAATTCATTATGAGCAAAAATTTATGCCTATTTTTCTCAGGGACCTATTTTTTAGCAGTTTTCACGTGAAACATCGAGTGTTTCTTCTTGCATGGTTCTATGTGATGAGATGGGGCCTTACAAAGCTAAGGGAATGTTCTTGGGTCATGTGTGGACCCAAATCTAAAGGTGCATTAATTTTTTATCATTCTTGCATTAGTTTTGGTTTCTTTCCTTAGATTGGACTTATATTGTAATTAAAGCGTGACTAGCCGACTTGTGGCTTAGCTGGCTATATATTGAGAGCTTGGGTAGATGTTTAGTAGTCAATGGAGTGGTATATGATCATTAGATCACTAGGAAAGATGTATATCATCATTATATGATGGAAGAGTAGAGTAGAAGCATATTTGCGAATCTAGGACTTTGTAGCAGAACTAGTGGCCTGCAGGCTTAGGACAACAACAAGGGGTTGCTTGGAAGGTTGCGAGCACAAGTTTAGATCCTGTGTTGGTTGTTCCTATCAGAGGCTACTTGTTGTATATCTAAACTAGTTGGTGGTTCCTTGGATCTTGTGAGATCTTTCTGATACTTTGTGATTTCATTGTAATAGGTCAAAACCCGAAAGGCCTTACAGTTGGGCATGTTGAATAAAACTCTATTTTGAAGCATTATCTTGTTATATTTCATTGTGCTTGGTGTTTTCATAATCAGAAGTGTAGGCTTGGACTATCCATTATTAGATCCTCCATCCCTACCCTGTGTCAAATGTATAACTTTGTAAATACTCAACCCATTTCATATGTCTTTGATTCAACTTATTCTGACTACCCAAATATTGTAAAGCTTTATGATCGGTATACAACACAAATTCACTCGGTATCAAATAATGTCTCCATTTCTTCAGTGCTTGAACAATAGCATAGAATTCTTGATCATACACAGAATATTTCATTTTTGCATCATTCAACTTTTCACTAAAGAAAGCAACAGGTTTACCTTCTTGACTCAACACAACTCCAATTGCACTACCACTTGCATCACATTCCACTTGAAATAGCTTATTGAAATTAGGTAATGCCAAAATAGGTAATTCAGCAACCTTCTACTTTAGAGTCTCAAAAATTTTATCAGCTCCATGTGTCCACTCAAATTCTCTTTTGTCTCCTCTCATAGTCTCAGTCATAGCATTAAAAATTGAACTGAAATTTCTAATGAACTTTCGGTAAAAACTTGCCAAACCATGAAATGATCTTACCTCACTAGCATTCACAAGTGTAGGCCAATTCAAAATAGCTTCAACATTTTCAAGATCCATTTTTAAACTATCAACTGTAATCACAAATCCCAAATACACAATCTCCTCTTTCATAAATGAACACTTTTTTAGATTTATCAGCAACTTTTCTTCTTTCAAACTCTGCAAAACTTTCCTAACATGCAACAAATGTTCTTCTCTGGTCTTACTAAATATCAGAATGTCATCAAGATATACAATCACAAACTTACCCAAGAATTTCTTCAAAACTTCATTCATCAACCTCATAAAAGTACTTGGTGCATTAGTTAAACCAAAAGGCATAACCAACCACTCATACAAACCTTCTTTTGTCTTGAAAGTAGTCTTCCATTCATCACCTTCTCTGATTCTAATCTAATGATATCCACTTTTCAAATCAATCTTGGTGAAATACTTTGCTCCAGTCAAACTATCCATTATATTATCCATTCTCGGTATAGGAAACCTATACTTCATTGTTATCTTGTTGATTGCTCTGGAATCAGTACACATTCACCATTCTCCATTCTTCTTAGGTGCCAATACCACAAGTACTACACAAGGACTCAAAATTTCTCTAATCAAACCTTTCTCCAACAATTCTTTAATCTATCGGTTCAATTCCTGATTCTCGGTAGGTGTCAACCGATGAGGTGCCTTATTCAGTAAACTAGCTCCAGGGATAAGATCCATGCAATTATCAATGCTTCTCTTCGGTGGAAAACCATCAAGTACATTATCAGAAATAATTTCACTATACTTGATGAGTAACTTATCAATCTCCTCAGGGACACTATCCTTTGTTTTCTGACTTGGTTTGTTTGGAATCACAGCAAAACATACATCATTCTTCTTCAAGTCCTTAACAAACTTTCTTCCTTCCATCAAGTAAACTTTCGTAGATGTGTAAACATTACTAATAGGTTCTTCCATCAAAGGTAACAAGATTTGTCTTCTTCCATCAGCCCAAATAGTATATTTATGCAACCTCCCATCATATATAGCATGTCTATCATATTGCCAAGGTCTACCCAACAAAATATGACAACAATCCATAGGCATGATATCACATAACACCTTATCATAGTACTTTCCAATCTTCAAATTCACATAACATTGTTCACTTACCAAGAGTGTATGCTCATCTGTGATCTATGAAATCTGATAGGGCTTTGGATGTTCCAACATTTTCAACTACAACTTTATGACCATCTCTTTAGATGCTAGATTCTCTGAGCTACCATTGTCAATGATTACCTTCCAAACTTTATCAAAAACTCTACATCTGGTCTTGAACAAACTTTTCCTTACCGGATCTTCCTTTTTACCTTCATTCCAAACTACTCTTCTTACCATCAAGTTATTTTCCTTCTCAAGTTCATTCGGTGACTCTTCTTGCACCAAAGCATTCCGACTATTACCACCCTTCTTACTTGCATGTGTACACTCAAATGATCTATGTCCTTCTCCACAATTGTAACAAGTTCCTCAGAAACCACCTCTATTATAACCACCTTGGTAGTTACTACCTCTGCCTCTAGATGAACTTTCACCTTTCCACTCGATCTTGCCTTTACCCAAAGTTATCTTTTCAGGTTCAGATCTATTATTTTCACCATTGGATCTACCTCTTCCTCTAGGGAATCTACCACCTCTACCTATTTGTCTTTGCTCATGTCTCTTGTTCAATTTCTCCTCAACTTTCAATGAAAATTGATAAGCCTCTTCAATATTCTCCAATTTAACCAAACTGGTTTCTTCTTGGATAGAAACCCTCAAACCACTCAGGTATCTAGCAATTCTTTCCACATCATCTTCATCATGTCCAGATCTAATATCTAATATATAGAATTCCTTAGTATAATCATTTACTGAGCTATCTTTCTACCTCAAACTTTGCATTCACCTAACTAGGTTAATCTGATAATCACAAGGTAAAAACTTTCATTTCAATTTATTCACCATTTTACTCCATACCTTGATTTTGTCTTTGTCTTTTCTCTTTTTATCCAGCTACAGATGTTCCCACCATAAGGATGCATGACTTTTCAACTTTTTGCTTGCAATTTTCACCTTCTTTTCCTTAGGTACATTTTCATACTCAAAATACTTTTCCATCTCAGTGATCCAATTCACTAATTCATCATAATCCAATTTTCCACCATACTCAAGAGGATTAAAGTCTAGTGTAGACTTTAGACTTGTCAAAGCCTTCAATAATATTTCCTCACCCTGATCCATCACAGGTGCAGGTTCTACGTCACCTTGTTCTACCTCAATTTCATAATCACTAACATCTTCAAGATGTCTTCCTCTTCCCTGGGTTGTTTCAACAGCTTCTAATCTAGCAGCAAGTTGTCTCAACATGTTAGCCAATCCTAGATCTGTATCTTGCTTCCCATGAACCATCTTGAAAACCCTCTACAATTGTAGGTCATATCACAATCTGCTACCCCACAACAATTCAACTAGGGCTTCACAAGAAGGAACCTTCAAATCTAGATTCACAAACCTAGATCTAGATCTCACCTCGCTCTAATACCACCTAACACAAGAGGAGGGGTAGGAGGGGCCAACAATGGCACACCCTAACCTGATCCCCCTTACTCAACAACATGCGGAAGAAAAAAACACAATAGTGAGAGAGAGAATGTAGAAACTTTCATATATTATCTTCAAATTAATTCATACATGTCGGGATGTAAGGCCTTCTTGATTTTGGTGAGATATTACAATCAAGTACAGAAGTCCTCAAACATGCGAGGATCTACAAATAAACTCTAATCTTCTATCTTCTATCTTCTACCAAAATTGAATCCCTAAACTCTAACCAAATAACTACATTTTTACAAGAGGCTAACAAACTAAGTCAGCCTTTAGATCCACAATCAACGGAAGGAACGGTCAGTTTTAGGACCACACACTTCCCAATGATGGATACAAACATTAAATCCACAACCCAAATTAAATGCACAAGTCAACCTCAATAGAAACTCAAAAGAAACCCGTTGGTAAGCAAAGCCAACCGAGCGCCAAAAAACATCACCGAGCACTAGGGAAATTCACCTAGTGCTAGAGAAATAACCAACCAACATTGGCGAACAAAGGAAACCAAGCAACACTGAACCAACTCTGTCAAAGTAAAAATTGAGCAACACAAACAAACTCAAATATATTTTTGGTGACATAGGATTTCCAAGGACCCGAGATGCTCCTGCATCACAAAAACACCAAAAGAAGAGGCTAAAATGTCCAAGGTACCTTATGCTTTACTTGTAGGGAGCTTAATGTATGCTATGGTATGTACTAGGCCAGATATTGCACATACAGTGGGAGTCATTAGCTGGTATATGAGTCACCCTTGGATTGAGCATTGGAATGCAATCAAATGGATTCTTGGATATTTGAGAGGTACATCCAGTAAGTGTTTACACTTTGGAGGATCTACTACTACTGTACAAGGCTATGTTGACTTAGATTTTTCAGGAGATATAGATAGAAGATGGAGTACTACAAGCTATGTGTTTACTGCTAGTGGGATAGTAGTGAGTTGGATTTTTCAATTACAAAAGGTGAATGCTTTATCCACAACAGAGGCCGAGTATGTTGTTGCTACAGAGGCAGCCAAGGAGATGATATGGCTTCAATTCTTCATGGAAGAATTGGGACATCCACATATGGATAATTATATATATACAGATAGCTAGAGCACCATTCATCTTGCAAAAAATGATGCTTTGCACTCAAAGACAAAACACATACAGTTGTGGTACCATTTAATTTGGTCAGTTTTGAATGATGGGCAGTTAAAATTGGAAAAGATACATACAAATGATAATCCAATAGATATGTTTACAAAGGTAGTAACAAGGGAGAATTTGAACTCCTATTCAGCTTTGGACATAATAAAGGAACAATTGAGTCCAGAGTGGTTTGATCTAGTGGGAGCCTCATATGGTAGCGGTATTGCTACATGATTAATCTCCAAGTGGAAGATTGTTGTTTAGCATGGAATATCAGTCATGAAGTGGGAGATTATTATCCTATGGTGATTGATTACTAGGGAAGTATCATACACTCTCCATGTACCTCACCGGGAGTGGGGGTTGCACCAAGGCCGACATGGGGTTTTGGGTGTGGCAACCCGCAAGAGCGGGGGTTCAAGGGCGGCAGCCTCCAAGAAAAAAAAATTGGTGCTATTTTTTTGGCTACGTTTTCTGGATATTTTTTTGGTCGACATGTTGTAACCAATTCTAACCTTAAAGTGGCAAAAATATTGTATTAAATGGCTTAGGGTTAGGGATTTTAGGTTGTATGTTTTTAGTAGCTTCTTGTGGTGGCATTCATTTGTAAGGGATTGTGGATTGTAATCAGGTTATAATCACTAGATAATAATAATATTGGACTTGATGTTGGTGGATGTAGCCCAAGGATTGGGTGGACCATGTTAAATCTTTTTGTCTTGTGGTTTATTATTTTTTGATATTTTTTATATTTGCATGTAACTATTATTTTTGTCTTGTTAATCCTAACAAGTACAAGGTGGAAAAAATTTTGGGGCCATCTGATATAGTGTGGTGTAGGATTTTTCAAGATGGAAATCTAAGCAGCACTAGGTTGGTGGTGTGATAGGTTAGCTTGCTGGCTATGGTGGCAAGCTAGGAAATAGTGTCATGAATCGATGAAGTTTGGGAGATTTAGTATCGAGAGGTGTAGGGTTATGAAAGTCATGATCTGAGGATGATGAAGTAAGTTCTGAGGTGGTCATAAGGTTTAGGAGGTGTATTGAAAAATGGATGCTAGTGGGCATTCTAGGTTGAGTTGTTGAGGATGAGGTGGATTACCACATGCCAGAGGATCGGTCTAAATTCAAGCAGGATGACATAGAGAAAGCCGACGAAGTCAAAGGTTGGACATGGAAACTTAGGAAAGAAGAATTGGGAGTTCTTTGGGACAGTTTGGTGTAGGATTTTGTTTAACACATGATCTGAGGAAGCTTGATGTGAGTACTATGGAAGGCACATAAGTTATGGAAGTGTATTCATAGATAGAGGTCTGTGGGCATTTTGGGTTGTTTTTTTGAGGATGAGTATGGGTGTGTGGGGCATGTCATGAGGTCAGTCAGTAGGAAAGGAAAGTGACACAACGGGAAGTCAACTGGATGAAGGTTGGACACGTGCAAACTTTGAAAAGTAGGGGCTTGCACAACTGGGTTGGGGCAGACATGTCTTTCAATGGATGTCAAGAATGGTTCTTGGGTAGTTGAAGGTGGAAGACAAAATTGGGGTGTTGTCCTGGGATGACGTAGGAAGGATGAGTGGAGACAAGTATTTTTTATATAGTTCTTAGGGTGCCATCAGGTATGGTAGTGAGTCATGGAGTGGATTTGTGCAATGGATCAGTATTCGGTATGTTGGAAGCATAAAGTATGTTATAGTGACAAAAATGGTGCAATGGTGTAATTGTGAGGAGTATAGTCATTGTGCAGAGTACAAGGCATCTATAGATTGCTTTGACAAGTTCTAAGGTTGTGAAGTACGGGTATCAAGTCGATGGATCTGGCGATGAGGGCATCACCTATTTTAGAGTGGGGGAGAATGTAAGGGGTTGTCAATTCACAAGAAGAAACTCATGTTATATGGGACTGAGTGGTGAGATGGAAACTCTCAGTTGTGGCATAGGTCAATGTGTGGTGCATCATCCAAGGAGTATTTGATGGGGCTATGATGTGCACAAGGTGCACATAGTTGTGGTGTAGGATCACATCTTGAATGAATTCAAGGAGTAACCTTTTGGGACTGTGGAGTAATTTGGATGTTCATAGATGTGGTGTAGGATCTTGAATGGGATGGATACGAGGAGAACTCTTGGGGTTGTGTTGTGTTGACCCCTATGCACAGTTTTAGTGTAGGAATTGTGTGGAGCGAATCTGAGGTGTAGGCTTGGAGGGTAAGTTTTGGAGTGCATCAAGGGAGGCCAAGGTGGTCAACCTCCCTTAAGAGGGATGAAGTAGATTATTCATTCCCTCTAGTCTTTGGTCAAGGCTTGAGGTGATATCATGGATATAGGAGTGAAGAAGAGTAGCTCCACCTTGTCACTTGATGGCAGGGTTTTGTGGCAGATGCAGACTTGTGGTCCCTATCTCAGTGAAGTGCAATAACTGAGCCAATGTTGGAAGTGACTCTAGTGGGGTCATCTAAGATCTAAAATTTGGGGAAGCAAAGTAATTGGTCCCAAGGCAAGAGACAACTGTGTGGTGGGTTGTTCAGTCCCTATGTAGGGACAGCGGTGCAATGGGTTGTCCATGTAGGAGAGTTGTAACTCATGGTGAGTTATGTGGGTGAGTGTTGTCAAGTCAAATATCTACAAATGATGGATCTAAAGGGGTACAGTGTTTCAGTGGATGGACATCCAAGTTACCTGGAAGGTTGGATTTGCAATGGGACCAAGTATCACAAGGGTTGTGGGGTCCAAGATGGAAGTTGGAATATATGGTGTTCCAGTGGTGAGCTCAAGGAAAGTCGAGCCATGAGGAAAGTCTAGAAGGGTGATCGAAAAGGTGATTCATGGCATTGTGGTGCATGACTGAGATGGTGTTGCATGGTTCATAGGCAACGCAATATGGTGGTACAACCAAGTTGGAAAGTAAGTACAATGACCAAGAGATTAGGCTGGATGATGGAGCCAGGGTAAAGTACTCAAGATGGTCTATAGATCATCAACTTACAAATGTGTCAAATTAATGCTTATTTTTTCATTGATGTAGAAGAGTGCATTTTGAAAAAATGATGGAAAAAGGTGAATTATAAAATTAATTATGATCGATACTTAATAAAATATTATTGTCTCGTTAACTTCTAATAAATTAAAGGATTATTCGATATTTATTATCTAAAATTATCCTTCATAATGAAAATTGAAAAATAAAAAATGAGAGAAAAGAAAATCTCCATTATTCCCTTTCTTCTCCATAGAAAACATTGTGAAGAACAAGTAAATTGTAAGGGGTTGTTGATTCACAAGATGAAACTCATGTTAGATGGGACTGAGTAGTGAGCTAAGTGCTCTCAATTGTGGCATAGGTTGATGTGTGGTGCATCATTTGAGGAGTATTAGATGGGGCTATGTTGTGCACATGGCGCACATAGTTGTGGTGTAGGATCTTATCCTAGATGAATCTGAGGAGTAACCTTTTGGGACTGTGGGGCAAGCTGGGCGTTCATAGTTGTGGTGTAGGATCCTGAATAGGATGGATCTGAGGAGAAAGCATGGGGTTGTGTTGTGTTGACCCCTATGCACAGTTGTGGTGTAGGAATCATGTGGAGTGGATCTGAGGTGTAGGCTTGGAGGGTAAGTGTTGGAGTGCATCAAGGGTGGCCAAGGTGGTCGACCTCCCTCAAGAGGAATGAAGTAGAGTAGTCCTTCCCTCTAGTCTTTGGGTAAGGCTTGAGGTGATATCATGGATATAGGAGTGAAGAAGAGTAGCTCCACCTTGTCACTTGGTGGTGGGGTTTTGTAGTGGATGTAGGCTTGTCGTCCCTCTCTCAGTGAAGTGCAATAATTGAGCCAATGTTGGAAGTGACTATAGTAGGGTCATCCAAGATCTGAAAGATAGGGAAGTAGAGTACCTATTCCCAAGGTCAGAGACAACTACATATTGAGTTGTTGAATCTCTATGTGGGAGATAGTGGTGCAATGGGTTTTCCAAGCAAGAGAGTTGGAACTCATAGTGAGCTATGTGGGAAAGTTTTGCAAAGCCGAATATCTATGAATGATGGATCTAAAGGAGTGTCATAGTGGGTGGACATCTAGGTTACTTTAAAGGTTGGATTTTCATTGGGATTGAGTATCTCAAGGGTCATGGGGTCCAGGATGGTAGTTGGAATATATAGTATTCAAGTGGTGAGCTCAAGGAAAGTTGAACCATGAGGTGAGTCTGGAAGGGTGATCGAAACGGTGAGTCATGGTGTTGTGGTGCATGACTGAAATGGTGTGGCATGGTTCATAATTAACATGCTATGGTGGTACAGTCAAGTTGGAAAGTAAGTATAGAGACCAAGAGATTGGGTGGATCATGGAGCCATGGTAGAGTACTCAAGTAGGTATGCATTACACAAGGGAATCCAAGTAGCTAGGATTGCATATGAGTATGGAGTTAGTTTGAGTGCAATAGATGCATGAGTAATAGAGTTCACCAATGGAGTCATATAGGTAGAGATTAGGGGATTGAGGCAGTCAATGTTCATTATTTGGATTCAGAGCTAGCTATGGTGGTTAGCAGTCTCATGGGAAATGGATTAGTGCTTCAAGGTCTATGGCGGACTGGAGGATCCCAACATGGGACAACAAGGTAAGAAGGAGGTATCGAGCATGACTTGGTTGCGTGTTAGAATGGATTAGAGGACTCAAGATGTTCTAAATGTGCTTTGGGGTTCTAAGTATGCTAAGATGGTATGCACAACAAATAGGAGTACTCAAAGGTGTTAGTCACTCAAGAAGGATGTAGTTTCAGGGAGGGAGACTCAAGGAGTGACGATGTACTTAGGGAATACAATGTATAGTTTGAGGAGCATGCATAGTTGAGTAGGGAGATACATGGTGGTTTTGGGGCATCATTGGAGTGGTACAATGACACAATCATGGTGAGCTCAGATGGTGAGGTTCTCAAAGGCCGGTGTTAGTAGCTCGGATCTTATGGGGATACAAGAGGCAAAAACATGAGGGGGCCAACTTGATGGGTTCAACTGAGGTTGGATAGGAGTAGAGATAAGAGCTTGAGGATGCATGTAGAGATGTACCAGAGTGGTAGAGCCAAGATGGTTTGACATGTGCTCCTATTCTGTAGGGGTGTATTTTTAACTAGGTACTCAAGTGACGAATGCTTGATGAAGGGGGAAGGTGTAGTCTGGAAGTAATAAATTGACTCATCCACAATGGAAGTTTGAGAGTGAGGCTTCCCAATGCCATGCAATATTGGAGATTCTTAGGGAGATGGCTCATCTTGGGTGTGAGCTAAATCCAGTCCCATGAACGTTGGTATCAAATAAAAATTGGAAAAGTTGGTTAGTGTAAAAGATGGTCAAATAGATATACAACTTTGAGTAACTTGATATTGACATTGTTGGATTTGGTTTTCATAGTGGAAATTGGCTTTGGGAATCAAGATGTGGCAAGGTGTTGCTATGAAAGAAATTTTTTATGGACGTGGTGCAGCATCATATGTTGTGGTTCATCAAGTCGCCAACTTATCTTAAGAATGTGACAATGGCAGTACTAGGGACATATAAGACTGGAGCGTGGATGGGTTGCGAGGAGCAGTTTGGTGTAGAAGGTGTATAGTGTAGTTTTAAGGAGTAAAAAGTTGGGTTTCAGGGTGGCCACGTTGGTCATTATTAGTGTGGAGTAGGATAGTGTGTGGGACATTATCTGAGGCAAAATCAAGAGTTTGCATGGATCAAATTTGAAAAGAAGAAATACATGGGATGTATGGCACAGTGAGGAGCAAGAACTCATTTGGTATGGGGCCTAAGGAGAATCAAAATGGGCTACATGAAGTAGTGAGGGGTAGGATGTTGTCAAGGACTTTGGCTGAAGCTCAGGAATAAGGGTGCTACAAGGTGTGGTATAGTTGTTTAGTCCTTTCAAGACATCATTTGAGGTGAATGGTTTGGGACATAAGGTGTGGTAAGGAGTATGATTTGCATGGCACAAGTTTGAGGTGTAATAATTGGGCTACATGGGGAAGTGTGGTGTAGAACTTGCATGGTGTGGGTTCAAGGAGGAACAATTTGGGTTTCATGGAGTAGTAAAATATGGGGGTTTGCATAAAGTAAGTCCAAGGTGGAAAAAATTTGGGGCCATCTGATATGGTGCATTGTAGGATTTTCATGGTGGAAATTTAAGGAGCACTGGGCTGGTGGTGTGACAGGTTGGCTTGGTGGCTATGGTGGTAGGCTAGGCAACAATGTCATGAATCAAAAAAGTTTGGGTGATTTTCTATCGATGGATGTAGGGTTATGCAAGTCATGATCTAAGGATGGTGAAGTAAGTACTAAAGTGGTCATAAGGTTCAAGAAGTGTATCGATAGATGGATGTTGGTGGGCATTCTAGGTCAAGTTGTTGGGGATGCGTTTGATACAGGGCATGCTAGAGGGTCGATCATAATTCAAGTAGGATGACATAGAGAAAGTTGACGAAGTTTAAGGTTGAACATGGCAACTAAGGAAAGTGGAATTGAGAGCTATTTGGGATAGTTTGGTGTAGGATTGTTTTCAGCACATGATTTGAGGAAGGTGATGTGAGTACTAAGGGAGGCACATAAGTTTTGGAAGTGTATCAATAGATAGAGGTCTATGGGCATTTTGGGTTGTGTTGTGTTCTTGAGGATGAGTATGGGTGTGTGGGGCATGTTGTGAGGTTAGTTAGTAGGCAAGAAAAGTGATACAGAAGGAAGTCAATAGGTCAAAGGTTGGACGCATGCAAACTTGGTAAAGTAGGGGCTTAAACAACTGGGTTAGGGTAGGCATGTCTTTCATTGGATGTCAGGAATGGTTCTTGGGAAGTTGAAGGTGGAAGACAAAATTGGGGTTCTCAGGATGCCATCAGGGATGGTTGGCTCAGTTGGAGTGAGTCATGGAGTGGATTCATGAAATGGGTTAGTATTCAGTATGCTAGCAACATAAAGTATGCTACAGTGATAGAAATGGTGTAACAGTGTAGTTCTGAGGAGTACAGTCAATGTGCAAAGCACAAGGCATCTGTACATCACTTTGATAGGTTCTAAGGTTGTGAAGTATAGGTCTCAATTTGGTGGATCTAGTGATGAGGATGTTGCCTATTTGAGAGTGGGGGAGGATGTAAGGGGTTGTCGATTCACAAGATGAAACTTGTGTTAGATGGGATTGAGTGGTGAGATGGGGACTCTCATTTGTGGCATAGGTTGATGTGTGGTGCATCATCCAAGGAGTATTCAATGGGGCTATGATGTACATAAGATGCACATAGTTGTGGTGCAGGATCTCATCCTGGACTAATCTAAGGAGTAAAATTTTGGAGCTGTGGGGCAATCTGGATGTTCACAAATGTGGTATAGGATCTTGAATGGGATGGATACAAGGAGAAAGCTTGGGGTTGTGTTGAGTTGACCTCTATGTATAGTTTTGGTGTAGGAACCGTGGACCAAATCCAAGCTGTAGGCTTGGAGGGTAAATGTCAGAGTGCATCAAGGGAGGCCAAGGTGTTCAACCTCCCTCAATAGGAAAAAAAAGTAGAGTATTACTTTCCTCTATTCTTTGGACAAGGCTTGAGGTGATATCATGGATATAGGAGTGAAGAAGAGTAGATTCACCTTGTCACTTGATGGCGGGATTTTGTGGTAGATGTAGGCTTGTGGTCCCTATCTTAGTGAAGTGAAATAACTAAGCCAATGTTGGAAGTGACTCTAGTGGGGTCCTCTAAGATTTGAAAGCTAGGGAAGTGAAGTACCTAGTCCCAAGGCGAGAGACAGCTACGTAGTGGATTGTTCAGTCTCTATGCAGGAGATAGTGGTGCAATGGGTTGTCTAAGTATGATAGTTGTAACTCATGGTGAGTTACGTGGGTGAGTGTTGTAGAATTAGATATCTACAAATGATAGATCTAAAGGGGTGTTGCAGTGGGTGGACATCCAGGTTACCTAGAAGGTTGGATTTTCATTGGGATCAAGTATCTCAAGGGTTGTGGGGTCTAGGATGGAAGTTGAAATATATAGTGTTCCAGTGGTGATCTCAAGGCAAGATGATCCATGAGGCATGGTGAGTCATGGTGTTGTGGTGCATGACTAAAATGGTGTTGCATGGTTCATAGGAAATGTGATATGGTGGTACAACCAAGTTGGAAAGTAAGTACAATGACCAAGAGATTGGGTGGATGATGGAGCTAGGGCAAAGTACTCAAATAGGTATGCATTACACATGGGAATGCAAGGAGCTATGATTTTATGTGAGCATGGAGTTTGTCTGAATGAAATGGATGCATGAGTAACAAGGTTCACCAATGAAGTCATGTAGGCAAATATCGAGGGATTAAGGCAGTCAATGTTTAGTGTTTGGATTCAGAGCTAGCTATGCTAGTTAGCAGTCTCATGGGAAATGGATTGGTGCTTCAAGGTCTATGGAAGACTAGGGGAGCCCAACATGGGATGAAAAGGTAAGAAGGAGGTATTCGGTGTGACTCAGTTGCATGCTAGAATGGACTAGAGGACTCAATTTTTTATAAAGGTTCTTTGGGGTGCCAAGTATGCTAGGGTGGTATGTGTAGTGAAGAGGAGAACTCAGAGGTCTTGGTCACTTAGGAAGGATGCAGTGTTCAATGAGGGAGACTCAACGAGCTCATATGTACTGAGGGAGTACAATCCATAGCTCAGGGAGCATGCATAGTTGATCAGGGGGAGCCATGTTAGTTTTGGTATATCATTGGAGTGGCTTAGTGGTGATCATGGTGAGCTCAGATGGATAGGTTCACAAAGGCCATTGTTAGTATCTCAAATCTTATGGGGGATACGGGAGGTGAAAACATGAGGGAACTAGTAAGGGGTTCAACTAAGGTTGGACATGAGTAGAGATAAGAGCTTGAGAATGCATGCAAAGATATACCAGAGTGGTAGATGGTTTCACATGTGCTCCTATTCCACAAGGGTGTATGTTTAGGTAGGCATTCAAGTGAAGGATGCTTTCAATGAAAGGGGGAGGCATAGTTTGGAAGTAAGAAATTGACTCGTCCGCAATGGGATTTAGAGAGTAAGGCTTTCTAGTGTCGCACAGTGTTGGATATTCTCAAGGATATAGCCTAGGCATGAGCTAAATCTAGTCTCATGACATAAACATTTGATGAATGATAATAGTAATTCAAAGTTTATAATCTTTCATTCTCCCTCACAAGGAACAATGAAAACAAAAAATAAGAAGGAATAAAATGTTGACCTTAATGAGCATTGGGAAGAACACTAACTAAGTTTTGAAGTATCTAGAACAATCATGAGTAAGGGGCTTTGTAAAAATATCAGTAATTTATGTTGTAGTGGGACAATATATAAGTTCAACCAAGCCTTCCTAAACTAACTCACGAATGTAGTGGTGTTCAATTTCAATGTGTTAGTCCTACCATGAAATGTGGGATTTTTATTCATTTGTATAGTACACTCTGATTGTTATAATATAACGATGAGGGACCACCCTGAAGGTTTTCTCCATCTTGTAACATTCTCATCAAATGAAACAACTTGACAAGAAGTTAAATTAATAGTTTTGTGTTCAGCCTCTATGGTAGAAATAAATACAATGGGTTGCTTCTTTAATTTCCAATAAATCATTGCATAATCGAGACTAAATGCATGACCAAAAGTAGGCTTTTGATCATCTATAAAATCTATCCAATCAAAGTCAATATATTCATCTAATTGACTATCTTTGAAATGTTGAAAAGAAATACCATAATGCATTGTTCCTCTATAAAATATAAGAATCCTTTTAGAAACACCCTAATATATTTCCTTTTATTCCAACATGAACCTAGAGACCAAAGTTATTGCATATGTAATAACTAGTCTAGTAGTGGTCAAATAGAGAAACCTTCCAACTAATTGTCTATAAAGAGTGGGATTCAAAAAAGGTGAATCATGAAACTTAGACAACTTAACATAGCCTCCATAGGTGTCACCATAATATTGTAACCCTATGAAGGAAACCTTTGAAGAAGATCTAAAATATGCATATGTTGCGACAAAGATATACCATTTTTATGTTGTCAAGCTTCAAGACCAAGAAAGTAAAGCATGTCTCCTAAATTATTCCTTTCAAATTTTTAAACCATTCTAAATTTAGAAAACAATGATGAATTATTGTCATTGTGTATGAGATCATCCACATATAAAACAAAAATTAGAATATCCTCACCAAAATATCTAATATATAAATATTATAATTAAACTTCCTTTTAGAAAACCTTTTCACAAGAGATAAGTATGAATTCTAGAGTACCATGATCGAGGTTCCAATTTTAGACTATATAAAGTCTTCTTCAAATTGTAAACAAAGTGTTCTTTGGAAGGAACTTATAAACCTTGAGGTTGAGAAACATAAAATTCCTCATCAATATAACCATTCAAGAAGGAACTTTTAGCTTACATATAATGATTACTCCATTCATTTTGAGTAGCTAAATATAGAACTAA
Source organism: Chamaecyparis obtusa (assembly GCA_027943335.1). Lineage (NCBI taxonomy): Eukaryota > Viridiplantae > Streptophyta > Pinopsida > Cupressales > Cupressaceae > Chamaecyparis > Chamaecyparis obtusa. The sequence continues at coordinate 3,853,459 of BSBK01000215.1, forward strand.
TCTAACAATATCCATTCTAGAAATAAGAGAAAAAGTTTTGGTATAGTCAACACCTTCCTGCTACATGTATCCTTTTGCAAATAGACTAGCTTTATATGTATCAATAGTCTCATCGTATTTATGTTTTACTTTATAAATCCACTTTGTAACTACAACATCCTTTCTAGATGGCAATTTAACTAACTTCCAAGTGTCTCTTTTGTCAATGGATGGCATTTCACTCTTTATGGTTTCAATCCACTCTTCCTTTGCAATGGCATGTACAAAATCTTTATGCTCACTCTTTTGCATAACATGAGTCACCAGAGAATAGTTAACTTGTCTATGAGATCTTTTAGTCATTTGAACAAAATTAGTATCTAACATGAGTGGTGGAGAATTATTTTTCTTAGTTCTTTGATATTTTTGGTACTACATAGTCTCCACATTTGAGGATGAAGGTTCTATATTATCGGCGACTAATTCATCAAACATAAGAAAATAAGAGCCCTCTTTGCCTACATCATTTATAGGGGGTTATATTTCTTCAAACCAATCTCAATATTCTTATCCTTTTCATTGAGACTACATTGTGCTATCTCATCAAATATGGCATCTCTTTATGATTAATTTCTTACTAATGTGATTGTATAATTTGTAAGCTTTGTTTTTAGAACCATACCCAATAAAAATTCATTTAATAGTTTTTTCATCCAATTTTTTTCTTTATTTCATTAGGAATATGCGCATAAGAAACACAACCAAATACCTTAAGATGAGAAACATATGTGTAAAAGAAGGCCAAGCTTGTTCAAGAGTCATTCTATGAATTTCTTTTGTGGGGATTGTTATACACTAAGTTTGCACCCTTGTTTCAAGCTCTCTTGGTCTTGATAACCTAGTATAACATGGGAATCATCTCCAGGTTGTGGGACCTATGCTAACTGAGATGAGACCTCCAGGTTCTAGGTTGGTTCCTCTTGGATAATCACCTTAATTTGCTTCTTGACAAGAAAGTAAATTCTTGAGGGAAAAGGGATAGAAGGAATGCATGAAAGGGAAATAATTGAAAGCAAACTATCCTACTAGGTGATACACCAAAATGATGGTATGAATTACAATATGGAGGATGAAATTAGTGCATAAACTTAGGTCTACACAACTCACTGAATAGGTTTGCATCAATATTTCATAGAAGGGTCTGCAATAGAAAGAGGCTATTCAGGGAAAGAGAGAATTTCACAAACAATAGCATTCCTAAGAACTGGACACAATCTATAACCTACAAAAAAACATCCACTTGTACAAATAGGTATAGGAATGAGACAAATTGTCAGGGGGTTGAAGTATACCCACAAGATTATTCAAATCAAATCATCCATAGGAATACACATGAATTGCAAAAAGAAAGAGGGATTAGGAACCCTAAGATATTACTGAAAACATACATATACTTAATCCATTAAGCAAAAATTTAGACAAGAAGGCATAGGGATAGAAAGAATGTTACAAAATACCTTTGCAATATCTAAACCTAATGAAAGGTTACAAAAAGAAAAAGCTAGAGGGCAGAAAGAATGCCTCGAATAACTCCTCAGAAAGAAAATCTCTCTTTACAAAATGTAAACTCTGAGCTTCAAAAGCTCCAAAAAACTAATATATACATCTCCTCAATTACACACAGGCAGGAGCCAAAACCTAACTAGGGTTACATAGATTTTCATAAAATAACAAAAACCATAATTATGTCAATTCTAATCATAAATGCCCATGAAAATATCCCAACATATCAAATTACTATTTGTGTGTCCATCCTTGTACTGTATCTACCTGCAGACAAGCCGCCTTGATCTATCTACCTCTCTGCAACTTAGGCTTGCCATAACTATTCAAATCTGGTACTCTCAGATATTTGAATTTAAAAGAATATAACGGTCACAGGTGGCACCAAGCTTTTTCCATCTACGACTGATATTCAAACCTGATCTATCTTTTAAAATGTGGCCGTCAGATCTTCTATTTTACCTGTGCACTACTTATGTTCTTAACCTTAACTCTACATTTAACCTCAGGCCTTTCTTTTTTTCTTTAGTCGCTGAATCTCACAACCTTTTATTTAACCCTGGCTTATTCTGGTGATTACACAACAAACCTTTATCCCACTTTGATAGTCATCAAGTCACCTAAAGTCTTTAGAATATTTCTTCCAATTGAGCGATTGCCCAACTGAAGAGAAAATATCATAGTCGCTGAATGGAAAAGAATATTCTCCCTTAATTAGGTGATCACCTGACTAAACCTACAAACTTGGGCCAATCCTACCACTTGTCATGATATTATTGCTTGACTTATAGACACCTCAGATTATCTGGCATAGGACCCACTCTGCTTTCTTTCATGGCCTGATACCCAATTGACAGTTGTCGCATGATCTCATGGCTCAGAAGATTCCTTCAGATCATGCACCAGCCATAGATCTTATTTCACTGCCACCTCACTTAAGAAATACTCGGACCCACTGACAGATGCCAACTGTATTACCTAGCAACCAATAGAAATTTAGCATGTCAGACAAACCCACCTGACATCAGCCTAAACACCTGGAAGATCGAATGGTCATCACATAAGTGCAAAAGCTCAGAAGATTCCATGTGATTATAAGACAACCGTAGATCTTCATTAAGTTGGCACCCCTATAGATTCTCTGACAATGGTCCCACTGACAAATCCCTGTCATCATCCAGCCAGCCAATAAAACACGGGCACGTCACAATAAGAGGACCCACCTGACAGAGCCCTAGCAATAAAACAAGATCAACGGTTGGCGTATGATCGCATGGGCTCAGAATATTCCATGCGATCATAAGACAGTCGTTAGATCTTAAAGGAAAGACAACTCACTGGGCCCCGCTGACATGCTTCCACATCATAATCCTTAGACCAATCAGGAGCAAATACCTCAGCAATAACTAATAGTAGACCTATTGGCACCTGAAAATTCAAACCAAAATAAACAAAATGTCAAGGAAGTATCATATATATTTTCATATTTTCCTATGTAAAAAATTAAGATGATAGAGGAGCAAATGTATTTCCATTTGTTAATTATCTTTCCAAAATGCATATTTAATTTTGAAAATAAATAATTATTGAAAAAATAAAATAGGTTGGAAAAAAGGCGGCGAGAGGGAGTTGAACACTCGACCTCTCAATCCATCCTTTCTTCCTACCTATCTACCCTCCTACCCCCTAACCAGTTAATCTATATGTTTTCTTCGAGAGGAATAGGAGGAGATACTTATTTGTTTTTGTTTTATGTGCAGGTGAGAAGTAAAAACAACCTCCTACACAGGGAGTTACCTCTTCGCTAATTATTTTTTACAATTTATTAATGTGATTATTATATATTTTGAGCATTTATATATTTTCTAATTTTTAGGAAAAAGAACGGGGAGAGGGAGTTGAACACTCAACCTCTACCTGAGCCTACCCTTACCAACTAGTCTACATTATTCTTCGAGAGTATATGTGAGAATAAATATATAAATATAAGATAATCATATTTCCTTTAAAGTAAATTATTAAAATTAATATGATTTATTGGGGAGATTTTTCACATGTTGTAATCACTTATTCTTGATTTGTATTTTACCCTAAAAATTTTAAATTATGTAACATAGTGAGTCTATTATTTGATTAACTTATTTACTTTGTGACCTAACTTCTTATCACCTCCTCATTTTCATGTTTTCACATATAGTTAATATTAATGTTTTTAGGGTGAAGAAATTTTATTATTAGTGAACTTTAATTATGTATAATTTGTAGATTAAATTTTGTATGTATTATTAGGGTTTGAGTAATGATTAATCATTTTTTCTTTCTAATCTCAAATCCCTTAATGTAATTTCTCACTTTTTGTGTCACTTTAATTTTAGGGTTTTAATAGTTTTATTTTATTTTTTTTAGTTAGTTAATCTTTTATAGGTAATATATTAGGGTTGTTTTCAGAAAGTTAAATCTTTTAGATACCCTAATCATATATATTTTTCATAATTATAATATTATTTTATATTTGAAATATTTTTAGGGTAATTATTTTATAAGCTTAATGTGTTAGCCTTTAAGTGAATGAATTTTATTTTTAGGGTTAATTTCATTAAGTGGATTCTATTCTAAAATAAGTACATTATGTTTTATTTTGAAATAAAAAGATAATTATGAACATAATGTTTTATTTATCTCATTGTATAAATCTTTCATAACTTAATAATTTTTGTGACTTAAGTATAATTATATTTTCATTTTTATTTTTATGATACTTAAGTATTAATAAATAATAAATAGTTTTATAAGATTAACACATTACATAATGTTTTTATTATTATGATTGAGATGAACTAATATTGATTATTTTGTGTGTGCGGGAACTTAAAGAATAAATTATTATGCACGGCACTCATAAATTATGAGGGAATTTTATCCTGAACCAACATTGTAATGATTTATTATACATATGTTAGGGTTAGTCGCATGATTAGGTCCTGTGAAAGGGCATGTCCTTTCACAGGAAACTATTGAAATTTATATTTATACCTACTAAATTGTAAAGGGAAGAGACACAATTCTATCACGGCAAAAATGTACCTTCTCACGGATTGAAACTTAATTGTCCAAAGATCTCAGGGACAGATATCTGATAAGTACTTATACATATTGATTTTACAATTTTTTATGTTCAGTCAATTTCTTGGATTACTCTCTAACTAGGGTATCCTATTATGCTTTCTATTTTATATATTTATTTATGATCAATTTTTACAATTTGAATAATAGTAGCATGGTCTGGGAACCTGTTACTATTTCCTTTGGGCTCTTAAGTTGAGTTAAAAATCTTAGGACCTATTGTATAAATTGTTGTAAATTTTGTTTTAATAGTAGCTTGTAGGGTGATGGTCTCGTTTTGCAGAAACGAGTTATCTTAAAACTGTCTCCAGTTACTTATGGTATTGAATGTATCTGACTCTATTTTCAAATTTGTATAAGGCACTGGTCTATTTGTTCTTTTGAAATTGTCATTTATTTCTTTCTGTGGGATATATTTCAAATCTATTACTTTATCTACAAAACATTAGATTAGGTTTAGTGTTAGTTCATAGCATTAGTTTAAATATCTGCCTATTAGGATATTCAATTACATTATCTTCCAAGGATTAGTAACCTCTATGGAAGAAATTTTGTTGTTTACGCACATTGTTTGTGCAGTTAGACAGTATATTCAGTTTAGGCCTACCAGCCTTGGTTTGATTGAACCAAAATTGCAGAGGCATTTATTGTGTCTATCAGTTGGCCTCAAAATGACCAGCATTTTTTAGCACCAACAGGACCCACTACATCCTTAACCTTTCATTAGATGGTTGTCGTTATACTACAGCCTTAAACTTCATGCATCTCACTTCAACGATATAACGATAGCCATCGATCTTGCTCAAATCTTAACTGCCTCAGAGTCGAGACCACTAGAAATAAGATAATCACTCACCAGATCATAGGATGCTAAGGACTTAACTGCTAGGAATAGGAGATCTTGTGAACATAGTCGCTCAGTCGCCGAATGAAAAGGAAAAAAACCTTTCGACTAGGAGATCTCGTGAACAAAGGGTAGTCACAGGATCAGGAGATATAAAAGAATATTCTACTGGGTCTTAGAGACCTTGCGACTAGTCTGAGCATATAAAGCGCACATGGGAAATGGAGACTTAAGTGGCCGAAAAAGGTAATAGCAAATTAGAACAGGCCCTAGGGTTTTGAGGGTTTTTTGCTATATAATGGTCACTTTTTCAAATAAAAACCTGCAAACCAGAGAGTTAAACAATTGCAGAGACCAGAGGACAGGACACAAGCCCATGAAAATTTTTTAGAGGTTCAATAGGGTTTGTAAAATACTGTATGGATCCCAGCCTATGGCCAAATTGTAATGGATAGGAAAATTTCTTCTTAAGAAAAAGTAAACCACAAAAAATAAAATACCTATATCTTTGATACCATAACCGTTATCTCTAATTGACCATTAATGATTGTCATTAGTATCAAAGACATTGGTCGGTTTCCTATGTTAACCTAGTCGGTAAAAGCAAGTATCTCAAGCTAGTGGGTTAAGTCTTTACACTGAGCACAGAACAGTTTTACTGAGCATCAGACACCGATACCGAGCGTAGTAAAAACCAAGTAGACTAGACATTGGGCACCAGTGTAATTACTGAGTAGTATATATAGTGTTTACCAAGGATCATAGAAAATAGTATAGGAATCAGGAATGACACATTTATCTATGCAAATGGTTACAACAGAATCACAAAATGTTTTACCAAGATCGAGGATAATTTATTATTGAGATATTCATTAAATGCGATGAAGATCTTATGTAATTGTTTGATCTGGGTTATTTTTCTACACCGCAGATCTTAGGGTTTTTCTCTAAGATATTGTAACCTAATTTTGTAAGCGGCATAAAGCAGTATGCTATATAATTGTATTTTGCATCATTTTGATGTAACTATGGAGATGTCTAAGTGAAGAATTTCTTGAAGCATTAGCCAACTTCAAGATTATCAGTTGTCAGACAAAGCAAAATAGTATTTAGAGATAATCAGATTGAGCAGAATCAGATCAAGCTACCGAGCAGTTCAGAGTTGAGTTCTTCACATAGAAAGGTGATATCTATTCAATATTTCATTGATTTGTATCACACAATTTGAGTTGTCATTAGTAGATAGATACCTTTTATTTTCTAATCATTGTAACAAAGTTTTGGTAAAATCTCCCAACATAGTAGACCTAACAATCTTTACGTAAATATCTTAACCAAGAGCACACTCAAGTAGTGTTGTTAAAATCCTATCACTAGGTAGATCTAACTAATCTAAAATGTTGTTCCTAACAGGGTAAGATCACCAGAAGTGATCACCACTTGTAGCCCTAACAGGCAAACCTTTTGTATCTACATTAGTAAAGAATTTGTGGGTGTCATCACCACCGCAGTTTTTACCTTATAACAAGGCTTTCTGCATTACCAAAATACTTGTGTTATATGATGATTATCTTGTTGATTTCATGTTATTTACTTTGATAGTTAAATGAATGAATGATGCATGCAATGTATTCAAGTAATAGTTGAAGGTTACTACTATTTGTTGTTCAAGGTTTGAAAGGTTTATGAGTTGAAAGTTTTGGTGGGCACTGATTCACCCCTCCCCTCTCAGTACCCTATCTCTCCAATCCCAACAATTGGTATCAAGAATAGTTCTCTTATTGGATAGTTTAACCACTAAAGGGTAAATATCTAGTCATGGAGAGGTATAAGTTAGATAAAATAATAGAGAATCAAAAGATTCAAATGCAGATGTTTGTTGAGCATTATAAGCAAGCCAAGGATGGATTGAAGAAGTTATTGGTTGAAAGGAAGAACCTAGCTATTATGCAAAATGAGATTGGTTACCATGAAGAATAGATTGATGACTTATTTGATCACATTAGATCTAGTTCAAGAAGTATTTCTGATGGATCTGAAAGTATAATCTCTAATTTGTCTAAAAAGAATCTTCACTTAACCGAACAAGTAAAAGAACTGCAAATCGTTCAGGAATCACAGATGGTGAGAATGGTAGAAGCAATGAATAATGCTAGACAAGCTAAGCAAGAAAGGAATCTAGCTATTGAAGACTGAAGATAGATGATTGAACAACTTCAAGAAAAGGAAAGTGAGATACAAAGACTCACCATGCACCGTTTTGAAATTTCTAATCAGATGATAACTGTGAATCAGGAGGTCAACTGATTAAATGGTGAACTATCAAGAAGACTTGAAGATGTGGCAATACTCAGGGGAGAAAATGAGAAGTTGATAAATGAAGTGAAAACTCAATAATAGCACAAAGAAATGATGAAATTGGCTGAGGATAGTTCCAAAAAGATTGATGATTTTCTGACTAATCAAAGAAGATTTGGAAGCAAATCTAGTTTAGGATATACCGATGAAGCAAAATCATCCAAGAAAGTAGAAAAAGTGAACAACAATCAAAGTCAAAAGCCAAAAACTTTGTCATGCTATCACTGTGGAAAACTGGGACACACTTCTAATGTCTGCAAAAGAAAAGCACAAGGTAAACCTCCAGTCACTCCTAAGTTTAATGGTTACTATTATTATTGTGGAAAATATGGTCATCAAGCTTATGAGTGTAGAGCTAAACTGAATAAGAATGCTAACAATCCTACCATGGAGAAATTATGTTATACTTGTAATGAACATGGACACACTGCATGAGAGTGTAAGGCTAAGATGAAGCAAGTATGGATGCCAAAACAAAAAAGCAAGTCCAAGCCTTATCAACCTAAGAGACAAGGTAGCTCTTATGTTTGGGATTACAATACATAGGTCAACTATGTTGCATGTGATAGGTATGGACATATAGCAGAAAATTGTTACAGAAAAAGATAGGATGGACAATCACGAAGCTAGACAAGCACTGGAATGGCATGCTTACATTTTCATAAGGTTGGTCATCTAAGCAAGGACTGCAAAGACCAAGCACTAGAAGAAGGACATGTATTTGAGAGTGGAAACACTATTTTAGATATAATGAGAATCAGAAACACCATGTGGAGAAAGGCATCTAATGAGAATGCTAAGTCAAGTAATGTTGTCAGTGAAACCTCGTCCACTAGATTGGGTGACATCGGTACCTCTACTTAAGGTGATATAGGTATGTATGGGGCTGACATTTTAAATGATCATATTTTACATATAGTTCCTTATATATGATGAGCACATACCAAATCTGCATGAATAAAGATGCATTATGGTTTATATGTTATGAGCTAACAAAGTTATACAGTCGGTAAAAGTTAGACTGAGCAAATGGTTACCCGTCGGTAATCACTATTCAAGGTTAACCATGTATGCACCCTAAAATGGTCACCTAGACTTTGGGCCCCCATTCTTCAATTTATCAATTTCCTGAATCAATGGTTTGCAATATTTTCAATCAAATCAATTTCCTTGATCAAATCGTAATTAATTTAATTATTTCAATATTTCCTAAGGTTTGATCATTTTATCCTAAGCCTCATTTAATTAAAAGAAAACTTCCCTTTTAATTAAATAAATCATCTTATTAAAATAAAATTCCTCCTTTAATAAAATCCCCACTTAAATCTCTCTTTGTGTTGAAAAAGGAAATAAAATAAATAAAAATCCCTTTTTCTCTCCACTTTGAATGCACATACTTTTAAGTGGTGGCCCTTTTTCATCTTTTTGCCTCTTAAAGAATCTTGAGCACATGGATCAACCAAGATTTAATCCCCACCATTGCTCATTTCTTTTTGCCTCTTAATCTTGACTGTCCACTTTCCTTTATAAGGAGCTCTCTCCTTCTCATTTCATACATCTAGATTTTTGTATTGTTATGCTGCAAGTTTGCAGAGCAACTTTTGAGGAGAATTTGAGCACTTGAGCTTGGATATTGCAACTTCTCTTTTTTTGTCTTCTTCTCTCATGCTCCATGGAAACTCATTTAGATTAATCTTTCACTTGTGTATTAGATTAGATTCATATTTCCTTTCATAGAATAATCTTGCATAAGCATTTCCTTTCATAGATTAGTTTTCTTTCATGCATTGTTATCATATAGAATAGCTTCCATTTTCATTTGCATGCATACTTGATGATCATGGAGACTATCATTCTTGCTCTTCCTCTTTGAATCTCTCATTTTATGGTGTACTTGCATGGGCACAAACTAGGTCTAATTTGAGGGCCTTCATTACAAACCCTTGCACTCCATGAATAGAGAGCTATGAGTCACCATTTGAGACATCATTCTTGAGTAATCTTGGATTTAATGACTCATAGAAGTGTGACAACATTTTAGCACACATTTTTGGTGCCCACTGTGGGGCTCGAACCCATGACCACAAGGCTTTCTCATCCCACCAATGTGGCTTAACATCAGGTATATGATGCTTTGCAGGATCTTGAGGATGTGTAAGGTTGTTGGCAATGAGTGTTTTGAAGACATCCTCATATGAATCACCAAGTTTTTCAAATTGATGCCTCTCTTTCTTAGGCTTATCTTGATATCTTGGCTTGTACTCTTGTTGGTTAGATGAGTTGAGCTTCATAGCTTGAACAGTGCTAGACAAGTGAAGAACAGCTTGATCCTTGGGTTGAGAAGAGTCCACAACTCCATCATTGACCATTTGTTTGTTCCTATTCCAATGTGAGTTTTTCCCTTTATCCTTATTAGAGTTGTTATTTTGACCATTGTTTTTGTTTTTGTTGTTGGCCAAAATTCCTTGTTCTTTGAAGACATCCTCAATCCTACATGCAGTTTATTTCACAATTGGCAGATAGAGCTCAACCTTTTAACAAGAACTTACACAAGGGAATCAAATGTGTTTGGAATAAGGATTGTCAAAAGAGCATAGATCAAATCAAGAAATAATTGGCAAATCCTCCTATTTTAATGCCTCATATCCCAGGGAAACCACTTATTCTATATGTTTCAGCAACAAAATCTTCCTTGGGGGCATTACTAGCTCAACTTGATGAACATGGGAAAGAAAGATCAATATACTACATCATTCATACTCTTGTTTCATATGAGATTAACTACACCAACGTTGAGAAAGCTTGCCTCATAGTTGTGTTTGCTTCCCAAAAGTTGCGACATTACATGCTTGCGCACACAATACACCTCATAGCAAAAATTGATCCACTCAAGTATTTACTTGGTAAGGCTACCTCCATAAGTAGACTTGCTAAATGGATGATGATACTTTTTGAGTTTGACATAGAGTACATTGAACATAAAGCAATCAAAGGACAAGCCATAGCAGATCAATTGGTTGATTTCCCAATTCAAGATAGTATACCTATTCAAGTTGACTTCCCGAATGAGCACCTCATGTATATGACTGAAAGAACATTAAAGCTATTCTTTGATGGATCTTTTATGCAAAATGGTTCAGGAGCTAGTGTGTTGTTTGTTTCTCCTCATGGGTACACAATTCCTAAGTCTTACAAGCTATTGTTCCCATGTACAAACAACATTGCTAAATATGAAGCTTTAACAAATGGACTTAAGATGGCCATAGAATGGAGAATCACAAAGTTACACATCTATGGGGATTCATAGCTGATAATCAACCAAGTCAATGAACAATATCAAACAAAAGATGAGAAACTGGTACCTTACAAGAAAATGGTTGATTCCTTGAAATGATACTTTACATTTGTCACATTTCAACAAATCCCTAGAGCAGAAAACAAAGAAGTTGATGCTATGGCTTCACTTGCTTCACTCCTTCAGTTAGAGCAACATGAATCCAGATTTGAATTCCTAGTGGAAGAGCTACATCACCCTATCTATGACTCCCAAGAAAGCCATGTTATTTGTACCCTGGTTGGTCATGAGTCATCCCTTTATGGTGCCATTTACTCATACCTTCATGATGGCATTATCCCTGAAACCTTTAATCGATTTGAATGCAGAAACCTTACCCGAAATGCCTCTTGCCATACCCTTATCTCTGGTGATTTGTATAGGAGGGGTCTAGATGGAATACTTCTTAGATGCTTAGAAAAGGAAGAATCTGATCAAGCGTTAGTTGACATTCATGAGGGCATCTGTGGGGGACATTCCAATGGTCTTGCCATGGCCTGAAGGTTACTTAGGGCGGGGTACTATTGGTCTATGATGTAGATTGATGTAGTAGCTTTTGCAAAGTCATGTGAAAAGTGTCAAAAATATGGTAACCCAATACATGCTCCAAGAAAGGAGCTCATTCCTTCTGTATCTCATTGGCCATTTTAGCGTTGGGCCTTTGATCTTGTTGGGCATATTCATCCCAACTCATCAAGTGGACACAAGTTTATTATCACTGCTACTGATTACTTCACTAAATGGGTAGAAGTTGTCCCACTTTCTATTGCCTCAGGCAAGACAGTCTCTCTATTCATTCTGAATCATATCATCTGTCAATATGGAGTGCCTTCTAAGATTATCACTGACAATGGAGGTCAGTTCAAAAATAAGGACCTTAAGCAACTTTGCAAGAAATTTAAGATTAAACAACATTGGTCCTCCATTTACTTCCCGCAAGGAAATGGTCAAGCAAAGGCATCAAACAAAACCATTCTTAAAATCCTACATAGAACAGTTCATAAGAACGGTAGAGATTGGCATTTACAGATAAATTTGGCTTTATGGGCCTATAGAATGAGTATTCATACTCCTACTAGGGCTACTCCTTTTCCCCTTACATATGGTGCTGAAGCAGTGTTACCTTTAGAGGTTGAGATTCCTTCACTTAGAGTTTCCCTCAAAGGTCTAGTTACAGATGAAGACTATCATGCCATGAGACTTCAAGAGTTAGAACTTCTAATTGAGAAATGTCAAGCATCATTTGACCACATGAGGGTTTATCAAAAGCGTATGTCCAAAGCCTTCAACAAAAAGGTTCACCCTAGAGAATTCCAAGTGGGAGATCTTTTCCTACATAAAAATCCTAAGAATCAACAACATAGAGATCAAAAGGGAAAATTTGAACCTAATTGGCTTGGACCTTATATCATTACAGAAGCTTTTGGGATAGGTGCTTATTTATTATCTACTAAAGAGGGAGAGCAGCTCCCTGATCCTATCAATGTCTTGCACCTAAAGAAGTTCTATCCCTGATGCTCATTCTATATGGGGGCATCCTTTGTACATACTTATTGATCCTGAAAAAATCCAAAAAATTGATATATTGTTAAAAATTTTAAAAATCATAAAATGTCCTAAAAAATGATCATCTTAGTGAAAACCTAGCAATAGGCACTTTTGATGTATCTCCAAAAAAATTATATATTTCAAAAATACCAAAAAATTTAAAAATTCAAAAAAAATAGAAAAAGTGCCTTGGTGAAAACCTAGAAACAAGCACCTTGGTAGCAAAAAAAAAAAAATTATAAAAAGTCCTAAAAAAAAATTTGCAATAAAATCCAAGTGGTGAAAACTTGGAAACGGGTGCCACTTGAGGCCTTTGCACCCATGTTTCTTAGCACGCATCCTCGACACTTAGCCTTTCTCCATCATACCTTGTCCTTGTTGCCTTGGTTTGGAATTGGTCTTTGTCCTTATCTAGGGGGCATAACTATGTTAGCTTTGGTCTCTTGGATGTGTTAGTCTTTAGGACACCTCGCAAACTGTGTTTTTCAACACAACCCCTGGCATTGAGTGTTTTTCAACACTTCTTAGTTTGGTCTTACCCAGTTTTGTCATGTGATCTTACCTGCTTGCAAGCATTCGATCCTTATCCTCGAAACTCAGTATCAATGAACACCCTTAAATTTTTAAACACAACACTTAATGCTTGAGCTATGTCATGATCTTTTCTTTGTGTGCTGACTGTTATTGATTTTCATTGAGTGTCCTTGTCTAATAAGTCTCTCTGGGATACATAGCTAGAGGACTTGGGGCATGGGGCATGTTTTTATTTTCTTTCTGCTTTTGGGTGTGGTCTTGAATCTCTTGAATGTCTCTTGTTGTTCCCTTGAAACACTTAGGAGATTTGAGGCATCATCCTTGATTGTTTTTGCACAACTATTCTTGTGGTCATCCCGGCATCTTTTCCTTGATGCGAGTGTGGTTTTGCTACGTTAAATTGGGTAAGCTAACATCAAAGTCATCTTGACCTTTATGTCATTGATGCTTATGTATCTTTCCACATTCCAATCCGATATCAATTGCATTCATAGCTTCATAGTTGCACTTGTGACTAGTGATGATTGTGTGATTTTCTGATGTCTGTTAATAATGGCCCAATGATGAAAATAAGTTCCTTAACATTCTCTAATGAATGATGAACACAAAATCCTATGTTACAGTTGCTCTATTTCAAGTACACCTTTTCATTTCATGTAGCTCGCATTGTTAGACTTCATGTTAATTTGTATTTTTAGGCTGCATTAGGAGTTTGAGAGGGTTTTCCTTCATCTTTCTTTTGGACTTTTAATCAACAGTGGCCACATTTTGATCTTCATTTCCTTATCTTCTTTTGTGATCTCAATCAAAATTTCCTAGCTTAAACAGTTGATTGATTTTGAGGCATCCTCTTTCCTGAGGCAAATTATCTTTCTTCTCTTCATTTTTTTCCACCTCTTCCAAACTTCGATCTTCCATTCACTTTGACCCCACTTCTTTTCTTCTAATTCAACCTTGGGGCATGATCTTTCATGTTTGATGATCTACCTTGGTTCTCTGATCCTTATATCTTTCATCTTACATCAAGAACCTTCTCTTTAGTTTGATTTATTCAAATTTATCAATTTGTTGTTTCTCCTCTATCTCATTTCAATTTCAATCACAAGGGGGTAGTACCTATCAAACTTCAATTCTTGATTCAATTTTATCAAACCTATCAATTAAACCTTGCTTGAGACTTGACAATTACCTATCTACAGGGGTGTTGGCCTTGTCTTTTTCAATCAGCTTATCTTTGTCCTGATGTGTTCCAGTCTATCGATCACATGTCTGGGTTGTTTTGTGATCCCAAATCGATCTCACATTTTAACTTCATTCTTTGACTACATGTGCTCCCATGAAGATCACACATTAGTCAAAGAGGGGAAAATGTATGCACCCTAAAATGGTTGCCTACACTTTGGGCCCCCATTCTTCAATTTATCAATTTCCTAAATCAATGCTTTGCAATATTTTCAATCAAATCAATTTCCTTGATCAAATCGTAATTAATTTAATTATTTCAATATTTCTTAAGGTTTGATCATTTTATCCTAAGCCTCATTTAATTAAAAGAAAACTTCCCTTTTCATTTAATAAATCATCTTATTAAAATAAAATTCCTCCTTTAATAAAATCCCAACTTAAATCTCTCTTTGTGTTGAAAAATGAAATAAAATAAATAAAAATCCCTTTTTCTCTCCACTTTGAATGCACATACTTTTAAGTGGTGGCCCTTTTTCACCTTTTTGCCTCTTAAAGAATCTTGAGCACGTGGATCAACCAAGATTTAATCCCCACCATTGCTCATTTCTTTTTGCCTCTTAATCTTGACTGTCCGCTTTCCTTTATAAGGAGCCCTCTCCTTCTCATTTCATACATCTAGATTTTTGTATTGTTATGCTGCAGGTTTGGAGAGCAACTTTGGAGGAGAATTTGAGCACTTGAGCTTGGATATTGCAACTTCTCTTTTCTTGTCTTCTTCTCTCATGCTCCATGGAAAATCATTTAGATTAATCTTTCACTTGCATATTAGATTAGATTCATATTTCCTTTCATAGAATAATCTTGCATAAGCATTTCCTTTCATAGATTAGTTTTCTTTCATGCATTGTTATCATATAGAATAGCTTCCATTTTCATTTGCATGCATACTTGATGATCATGGAGACTAGCATTTTTGCTCTTCCTCTTTGAATCTCTTATTTTATGGTGTACTTGCATGGGCACAAACTAGGTCTAATATGAGGGCCTTCATTACAAACCCTTGCACTCCATGAATAGAGAGCTATGAGTCACCATTTGAGACCTCATTCTTGATTAATCTTGGATTTAATGACTCATAGAAGTGTGACAACATTTTAGCACACAAACTGAGTATTAGTATCAACCAAGAGAGAAATTCATGTGTTAACCGAGCTGATGGAAGTTTGCAACATTCACTGCGCTGATAGTTGTCACAAATCAGAAATTAGGTCAAGCATTAATGACAAAGTTTTAAGTGGGAAATTAGAAAATTCTATAAATACATAGAAGTTTGAGTTCATTTTCATAAAGAGATTTCAAAGAGTGAGTATTTCATAGAGCGAGTTCGAGCAAAGAATCTTTCAAGCTAATTCAAAGCAGTTGCAGATCAAATCGAGCACATTCATCATTCATTCCGAGTAAGTTGAAACCCCTACCAAGCATATTCTTCACACTTACCAAAAACCTAGTTTGTTGAAATGGCATCCACTGTAAGTACTTCTAAATTTGTTGAAGAGGAAGTTAATCTTATAGTGTCAGCAAACTATAGTGAACCCAATTACAAGTCACGCCTAGAAGTTGCATCAAAAATGAATTCAGCGGGTGCTTTTTCAAGCATCCCACCTAGGGTTTTACTGGTCGAAGACATCTGATCGTATATTCACTACAAAATAGGAGAAATAGGAGATTTTGATATGTATGTGGCATACTAGGTACTATGTGATGAAAATATAAAGTTTAAACTAGAGCATAAACAGGTAGAAATGATTGGATTGACAAATGCCCTAAATTTTTTGAAGAACTTCAAAATAGAATGGATAAGGGTTGTGTTAAGTTGATATCATGCGGGCACATTTTAGTTGGATAGTCTGATCAAAGTAATAAAGAAAATGATTCATAGGGTTAAAGGGTATCCTACAACTGACAAGGCCAAAGCATTTCGAAGTTCATCTCAAGCTGAGATTGAGAAAAATACAAGTGCAGCATGAGATGGTTGTGCATTGAAGATAGATTCAATTGTGGATCCAGAAGTTAAGTTTGTAGTGCATGTTATAGGTTATAAGTTCTTTCAGTCGAGCAAATTGAATAGTGTACCATGTAGTGTTGTGGATATGGCTCACAAAATGATAAAGAAGGGTCATCAGATAGACCTTGCCAAGCTACTCCTAAAATAGGTTGAAGAGAATATGAAAACCATCTGGTCACAAAAGTCTAACACCTGTAAGTTTGGCTAACTATTAGTATGTTTGTTTTTCTATCTCCAGAAATTCTTTCCTTCTGTCGGTCACATAGATTGGCCTACTGACACGCCAATCATCTCACAAATTTCTGATATAATGAAAATTCTGGGAGATAATGTGAATAATGTTATAGATAGTTATTTTGAGGAGTTTAAGATTAGGATGATTCTAAGGAGAATAATTCCAAGTTCACCAGTTGAGAAGTATGAGATGGATATTTGTTTCCTAGTGGACACCAACCATACAATGATTAAAGCTATAGAGCCGAGGAAAAAATGGCTAGCACCCATGGGATATGAAATGGATCATGATTTTGGTTTGAAATCAATCAAGGCTTTACTAGCATTTTTGAAGGACAAGAAGGCAGAGAGGTTTGGAACCTTTGAAGAAGCAAAATCAAGAATAAAAATAGGTCTTGTCATTGGAAAAATAACAAGAAAAGAAAAGAAAATGAAGAAAGTTTTAACTGAACAATTTGGAGATGTATCTGACTCATCTAAGGAATCACCGATTGAACCTACAATCGAAGGTCAGTTAATTTTGGTTGACAAACCATATGATATTGAGGAAATCGAGTCCAAGAAAGAAAAAGATTCTATACCGATTTCTCCCACTCCTCCTAAGAAGAAGTAGTTGCCAGTGCAAATAGGTGCATGAACAAGGTCAGCAACCGAAGATTCACCACCATAGAAAAAGGGAGTTGTGAAGGAAGCAAAACCAAAGGTAGCTACACTGACTAAAACTTATGCAAAGAGAGGACCCAAGGTTGTAGTTGAGGCACCAAGGAAAAGAAGAAGACTAATAAGATGTAAGGAAGACCTTGATGAAGAAGAAAATGAAAATGACGCAAGTCAATTCAAGGTTGTAAGTAACAAGGATAGAAATTTTAATGATGTTGCTACTGACATCATAGAGAATGGAGATCTCACCGATCCAGAACTTAGTCAGTTTGACAGCATGTCTACCAAGGACCAAAATACAATTGAGGAAGCAGTCATTCAGATGATGATACGCTTCAAAAAAGTTCCATTAGAATTTTCTACACAACTTCTTGAGGTATTAGAAGAGAGAATAAATTAGAAGTGGTCATATGCCTTGGATACCGAGGGGAAAATGAGGGAACAAGCCCTAGTATCGGCAGCACCAGACTTATCTCTTTTTTAAATTAAGGAGCTAATGGATACATATGTTCAAAGATTCAAAATAAAAGGTCGGGCGATGCAAGTTTTAGATGAAAATCTGGCAGATCTTGATGAGACTGGTCAACTCATTTAGAGTTCAATTTTTGTAGTCAGAGAGCAAAATGAGAAAAATGCATTTCATTTTTTTTTCTAAAAAGAGACTGAAGTCCAAAGGAAAAGGTATATTTATTGATGATGGTATAGAAAAGAAGAAAAAAGAGTCAGATGTATCATTTAATGAGGTGATTGATACAACACTTGCTAAAGAAATTAAGGATAGTTCACCAGATGCACAGGATCCAGTAGTGATCCAAATAAAGGAGAAAGATGAAAATGATGTTGATGAAGGGTGCTCCCCTTAATACCACAAACACATAACAGAAATAGAGAACAACAACAATAATATGCAAGAACAGAAAATTGGCTTCTTATTATCTCCACAAATGTGGAATTACAAACTTCCAGAATTACAATATGCAAAGCCACATGGGCATTACTTACAATATTCTGTAGGACAAAGCCTCAAATCAATACCCAGATCTACTACCCAGAACTATTCTGAACTGCCTAAGACACTAATACAGCCTTCCTTATATAGGCAATTTTCCACCGCCTGGGAAGGTTCCAGAATTTTAGCCAATACGGCCGACCAAACTTAGAATTATTTTATTTTACATTTTATTACATCATAGTCGGCTCAAAATAAATTTTGAAACCCGAACAGAAATTTTGAAGAAAAATCATTTTCCGCCATTTCAGGTGACCCAACTTCCGAAGACCATAAGTCATCACCAGTTGACCCGATTGACTATTGTAACCCCATTTCGGAAAGGGCGCGAGGAGCTCTACAACGCCTAAATCAAGCAAGCTTCATTCAGCCAAAAATTCGACCTCATCCGGGGCCTCTAAAGCCTTCAAAACTAAGTTCAAAGTTTCTGTACCCTACTGCCAATACCGAAAATCTTCAATATCTTCCAATATACACTTGATCTGGCAATGAAACTTTACTGGCAGACTTATATGACCAAAATGAACCTCCAAGAAAGAAATCAGATCATTCTGAGCACATACGAAAATTATCAAAAATAGTAACTTTCCATAAATAGCAGCTCTGCACAAAATAGCCCTTATTGAAAATAAAAACAGAAATATTTTTGGGTGATGCAAGATTGCTCTTACACCCAGGATGCTCCTGCATCAGACATACCACTTGATGAAGGGTGCTCCCCTTAATACCACAAACACATAACAGAAATAGAGAACAACAACAATAATATGCAAGAACAGAAAATTGGCTTCTTATTATCTCCACAAATGTGGAATTACAAACTTCCAGAATTACAATATGCAAAGCCACATGGGCATTACTTACAATATTCTGTAGGACAAAGCCTCAAATCAATACCCAGATCTACTACCCAGAACTATTCTGAACTGCCTAAGACAATAATACAGCCTTCCTTATATAGGCAATTTTCCACCGCCTGGGAAGGTTCCAGAATTTTAGCCAATACGGCCGACCAAACTTAGAATTATTTTATTTTACATTTTATTACATCATAGTCGGCTCAAAATAAATTTTGAAACCCGAACAGAAATTTTGAAGAAAAATCATTTTCCGCCATTTCAGGTGACCCAACTTCCGAAGACCATAAGTCATCACCAGTTGACCCGATTGACTATTGTAACCCCATTTCGGAAAGGGCGCGAGGAGCTCTACAACGCCTGAATCAAGCAAGCTTCATTTTGCCAAAAATTCGACCTCATCCGGGGCCTCTAAAGCATTCAAAACTGAGTTCAAAGTTTCTGTACCCTACTGCCAATACCGAAAATCTTCAATATCTTCCAATATACACTTGATCTGGCAATGAAACTTTACTGGCAGACTTATATGACCAAAATGAACCTCCAAGAAAGAAATCAGATCATTCTGAGCACATACGAAAATTACCAAAAATAGTAACTTTCCATAAATAGCAACTCTGCACAAAATAGCCCTTATTGAAAATAAAAACAGAAATATTTTTGGGTGATGCAAGATTGCTCTTACACCCAGGATGCTCCTGCATCAGACATACCACTTGATGAAGGGTGCTCCCCTTAATACCACAAACACATAACAGAAATAGAGAACAACAACAATAATATGCAAGAACAGAAAATTGGCTTCTTATTATCTCCACAAATGTGGAATTACAAACTTCCAGAATTACAATATGCAAAGCCACATGGGTATTACTTACAATATTCTGTAGGACAAAGCCTCAAATCAATACCCAGATCTACTACCTAGAACTATTCTGAACTGCCTAAGACAATAATACAGCCTTCCTTATATAGGCAATTTTCCACCGCCTGGGAAGGTTCCAGAATTTTAGCCAATACGGCCGGCCAAACTTAGAATTATTTTATTTTACATTTTATTACATCATAGTCGGCTCAAAATAAATTTTGAAACCCGAACAGAAATTTTGAAGAAAAATCATTTTCCGCCATTTCAGGTGACCCAACTTCCGAAGACCATAAGTCATCACCAGTTGACCCGATTGACTATTGTAACCCCATTTCGGAAAGGGCGCGAGGAGCTCTACAACGCCTGAATCAAGCAAACTTCATTCAGCCAAAAATTCGACCTCATCCGGGGCCTCTAAAGCCTTCAAAACTGAGTTCAAAGTTTCTGTACCCTGCTACCAATACCGAAAATTTTCAATATCTTCCAATATACACTTGATCTGGCAATGAAACTTTACTGGCAGACTTATATGACCAAAATGAACCTCCAAGAAAGAAATCAGATCATTCTGAGCACATACGAAAATTACCAAAAATAGTAACTTTCCATAAATAGCAGCTCTGCACAAAATAGCCCTTATTGAAAATAAAAATAGAAATATTTTTGGGTGATGCAAGATTGCTCTTACACCCAGGATGCTCCTGCATCAGACATACCACTTGATGAAGGGTGCTCCCCTTAATACCACAAACACATAACAGAAATAGAGAACAACAACAATAATATGCAAGAACAGAAAATTGGCTTCTTATTATCTCCACAAATGTGGAATTACAAACTTCCAGAATTACAATATGCAAAGCCACATGGGCATTACTTACAATATTCTGTAGGACAAAGCCTCAAATCAATACCCAGATCTACTACCCAGAACTATTCTGAACTGCCTAAGACAATAATACAGCCTTCCTTATATAGGCAATTTTCCACCGCCTGGGAAGGTTCCAGAATTTTAGCCAATACGGCCGACCAAACTTAGAATTATTCTATTTTACATTTTATTACATCATAGTCGGCTCAAAATAAATTTTGAAACCCGAACAGAAATTTTGAAGAAAAATCATTTTCCGCCATTTCAGGTGACCCAACTTCCGAAGACCATAAGTCATCACCAGTTGACCCGATTGACTATTGTAACCCCATTTCGGAAAGGGCGCGAGGAGCTCTACAACGCCTGAATCAAGCAAGCTTTATTCAGCCAAAAATTCGACCTCATCCGGGGCCTCTAAAGCATTCAAAACTGAGTTCAAAGTTTCTGTACCCTGCTGCCAATACCGAAAATCTTCAATATCTTCCAATATACACTTGATCTGGCAATGAAACTTTACTGGCAGACTTATATGACCAAAATGAACCTCCAAGAAAGAAATCAGATCATTCTGAGCACATACGAAAATTACCAAAAATAGTAACTTTCCATAAATAGCAGCTCTGCACAAAATAGCCCTTATTGAAAATAAAAACAGAAATATTTTTTTGTGATGCAAGATTGCTCTTACACCCAGGATGCTCCTGCATCAGACATACCACTTGATGAAGGGTGCTCCCCTTAATACCCCAAACACATAACAGAAATAGAGAACAACAACAATAATATGCAAGAACAGAAAATTGGCTTCTTATTATCTCCACAAATGTGGAATTACAAACTTTCAGAATTACAATATGCAAAGCCACATGGGCATTACTTACAATATTCTGTAGGACAAAGCCTCAAATCAATACCCAGATCTACTACCCAGAACTATTCTGAACTGCCTAAGACAATAATACAGCCTTCCTTATATAGGCAATTTTCCACCGCCTGGGAAGGTTCCAGAATTTTAGCCAATACGGCCGACCAAACTTAGAATTATTCTATTTTACATTTTATTACATCATAGTCGGCTCAAAATAAATTTTGAAACCCGAACAGAAATTTTGAAGAAAAATCATTTTCCGCCATTTCAGGTGACCCAACTTCCGAAGACCATAAGTCATCACCAGTTGACCCGATTGACTATTGTAACCCCATTTCGGAAAGGGCGCGAGGAGCTCTACAACGCCTAAATCAAGCAAGCTTCATTCAGCCAAAAATTCGACCTCATCCGGGGCCTCTAAAGCCTTCAAAACTGAGTTCAAAGTTTCTGTACCCTACTGCCAATACCGAAAATCTTCAATATCTTCCAATATACACTTGATCTGGCAATGAAACTTTACTGGCAGACTTATATGACCAAAATGAACCTCCAAGAAAGAAATCAGATCATTCTGAGCACATACGAAAATTACCAAAAATAGTAACTTTCCATAAATAGCAGCTCTGCACAAAATAGCCCTTATTGAAAATAAAAACAGAAATATTTTTGGGTGATGCAAGATTGCTCTTACACCCAGGATGCTCCTGCATCAGACATACCACTTGATGAAGGGTGCTCCCCTTAATACCCCAAACACATAACAGAAATAGAGAACAACAACAATAATATGCAAGAACAGAAAATTGGCTTCTTATTATCTCCACAAATGTGGAATTACAAACTTTCAGAATTACAATATGCAAAGCCACATGGGCATTACTTACAATATTCTGTAGGACAAAGCCTCAAATCAATACCCAGATCTACTACCCAGAACTATTCTGAACTGCCTAAGACAATAATACAGCCTTCCTTATATAGGCAATTTTCCACCGCCTGGGAAGGTTCCAGAATTTTAGCCAATACGGCCGACCAAACTTAGAATTATTCTATTTTACATTTTATTACATCATAGTCGGCTCAAAATAAATTTTGAAACCCGAACAGAAATTTTGAAAAAAAATCATTTTCCGCCATTTCAGGTGACCCAACTTCCGAAGACCATAAGTCATCACCAGTTGACCCGATTGACTATTGTAACCCCATTTCGGAAAGGGCGCGAAGAGCTCTACAACGCCTGAATCAAGCAAGCTTCATTCAGCCAAAAATTTGACCTCATCCGGGGCCTCTAAAGCTTTCAAAACTGAGTTCAAAGTTTCTGTACCCTACTGCCAATACCGAAAATCTTCAATATCTTCCAATATACACTTGATCTGGCAATGAAACTTTACTGGCAGACTTATATGACCAAAATGAACCTCCAAGAAAGAAATCAGATCATTCTGAACACATACGAAAATTACCAAAAATAGTAACTTTCCATAAATAGCAGCTCTGCACAAAATAGCCCTTATTGAAAATAAAAATAGAAATATTTTTGGGTGATGCAAGATTGCTCTTACACCCAGGATGCTCCTGCATCAGACATACCACTTGATGAAGGGTGCTCCCCTTAATACCACAAACACATAACAGAAATAGAGAACAACAACAATAATATGCAAGAACAGAAAATTGGCTTCTTATTATCTCCACAAATGTGGAATTACAAACTTCCAGAATTACAATATGCAAAGCCACATGGGCATTACTTACAATATTCTGTAGGACAAAGCCTCAAATCAATACCCAGATCTACTACCCAGAACTATTCTGAACTGCCTAAGACAATAATACAGCCTTCCTTATATAGGCAATTTTCCACCGCCTGGGAAGGTTCCAGAATTTTAGCCAATACGGCCGACCAAACTTAGAATTATTCTATTTTACATTTTATTACATCATAGTCGGCTCAAAATAAATTTTGAAACCCGAACAGAAATTTTGAAGAAAAATCATTTTCCGCCATTTCAGGTGACCCAACTTCCGAAGACCATAAGTCATCACCAGTTGACCCGATTGACTATTGTAACCCCATTTCGGAAAGGGCGCGAGGAGCTCTACAACACCTGAATCAAGCAAGCTTCATTCAGCCAAAAATTCAACCTCATCCGGGGCCTCTAAAGCATTCAAAACTGAGTTCAAAGTTTCTGTACCCTGCTGCCAATACCGAAAATCTTCAATATCTTCCAATATACACTTGATCTGGCAATGAAACTTTACTGGCAGACTTATATGACCAAAATGAACCTCCAAGAAAGAAATCAGATCATTCTGAGCACATACGAAAATTACCAAAAATAGTAACTTTCCATAAATAGCAGCTCTGCACAAAATAGCCCTTATTGAAAATAAAAACAGAAATATTTTTGGGTGATGCAAGATTGCTCTTACACCCAAGATGCTCCTGCATCAGACATACCACTTGATGAAGGGTGCTCCCCTTAATACCACAAACACATAACAGAAATAGAGAACAACAACAATAATATGCAAGAACAGAAAATTGGCTTCTTATTATCTCCACAAATGTGGAATTACAAACTTCCAGAATTACAATATGCAAAGCCACATGGGCATTACTTACAATATTCTGTAGGACAAAGCCTCAAATCAATACCCAGATCTACTACCCAGAACTATTCTGAACTGCCTAAGACAATAATACAACCTTCCTTATATAGGCAATTTTCCACCGCTTGGGAAGGTTCCAGAATTTTAGCCAATACGGCCGACCAAACTTAGAATTATTCTATTTTACATTTTATTACATCATAGTCGGCTCAAAATAAATTTTGAAACCCGAACAGAAATTTTGAAGAAAAATTATTTTCCGTCATTTCAGGTGACCCAACTTCCGAAGACCATAAGTCATCACCAGTTGACCCGATTGACTATTGTAACCCCATTTCGGAAAGGGCGCGAGGAGCTCTACAACGCTTGAATCAAGCAAGCTTCATTCAGCCAAAAATTCGACCTCATCCGGGGCCTCTAAAGCCTTCAAAACTGAGTTCAAAGTTTCTGTACCCTGCTGCCAATACCGAAAATCTTCAATATCTTCCAATATACACTTGTGGCAATGAAACTTTACTGGCAGACTTATATGACCAAAATGAACCTCCAAGAAAGAAATCAGATCATTCTGAGCACATACGAAAATTACCAAAAATAGTAACTTTCCATAAATAGCAGCTCTGCACAAAATAGCCCTTATTGAAAATAAAAATAGAAATATTTTTGGGTGATGCAAGATTGCTCTTACACCCAGGATGCTCCTGCATCAGACATACCACTTGATGAAGGGTGCTCCCCTTAATACCACAAACACATAACAAAAATAGAGAACAACAACAATAATATGCAAGAACAGAAAATTGGCTTCTTATTATCTCCACAAATGTGGAATTACAAACTTCCAGAATTACAATATGCAAAGCCACATGGGCATTACTTACAATATTCTGTAGGACAAAGCCTCAAATCAATACCCAGATCTACTACCCAGAACTATTCTGAACTGCCTAAGACAATAATACAGCCTTCCTTATATAGGCAATTTTCCACCGCCTGGGAAGGTTTCAGAATTTTAGCCAATACGGCCGACCAAACTTAGAATTATTCTATTTTACATTTTATTACATCATAGTCGGCTCAAAATAAATTTTGAAACCCGAACAGAAATTTTGAAGAAAAATCATTTTCCGCCATTTCAGGTGACCCAACTTTCGAAGACCATAAGTCATCACCAGTTGACCCGATTGACTATTGTAACCCCATTTCGGAAAGGGCGCGAGGAGCTCTACAACGTTTGACTCAAGCAAGCTTCATTCAGCCAAAAATTCGACCTCATCCGGGGCCTCTAAAGCCTTCAAAACTGAGTTCAAAGTTTCTGTACCCTACTGCCAATACCGAAAATCTTCAATATCTTCCAATATACACTTGATCTGGCAATGAAACTTTACTGGCAGACTTATATGACCAAAATGAACCTCCAAGAAAGAAATCAGATCATTCTGAGCACATACGAAAATTACCAAAAATAGTAACTTTCCATAAATAGCAGCTCTGCACAAAATAGCCCTTATTGAAAATAAAAACAGAAATATTTTTGGGTGATGCAAGATTGCTCTTACACCCAGGATGCTCCTGCATCAGACATACCACTTGATGAAGGGTGCTCCCCTTAATACCACAAACACATAACAGAAATAGAGAACAACAACAATAATATGCAAGAACAGAAAATTGGCTTCTTATTATCTCCACAAATGTGGAATTACAAACTTCCAGAATTACAATATGCAAAGCCACATGGGCATTACTTACAATATTCTGTAGGACAAAGCCTCAAATCAATACCCAGATCTACTACCCAGAACTATTCTGAACTGCCTAAGACAATAATACAGCCTTCATTATATAGGCAATTTTCCACCGCCTGGGAAGGTTCCAGAATTTTAGCCAATACGGCCGACCAAACTTAGAATTATTCTATTTTACATTTTATTACATCATAGTCGGCTCAAAATAAATTTTGAAACCCGAACAGAAATTTTGAAGAAAAATCATTTTCCGCCATTTCAGGTGACCCAACTTCCGAAGACCATAAGTCATCACCAGTTGACCCGATTGACTATTGTAACCCCATTTCGGAAAGGGCGCGAGGAGCTCTACAACGTTTAAATCAAGCAAGCTTCATTCAACCAAAAATTCGACCTCATCCGGGGCCTCTAAAGCCTTCAAAACTGAGTTCAAAGTTTCTGTACCCTGCTGCCAATACCGAAAATCTTCAATATCTTCCAATATACACTTGATCTGGCAATGAAACTTTACTGGCAGACTTATATGACCAAAATGAACCTCCAAGAAAGAAATCAGATCATTCTGAGCACATACGAAAATTACCAAAAATAGTAACTTTCCATAAATAGCAGCTCTGCACAAAATAGCCCTTATTGAAAATAAAAACAGAAATATTTTTTTGTGATGCAAGATTGCTCTTACACCCAGGATGCTCCTACATCAGACATACCACTTGATGAAGGGTGCTCCCCTTAATACCACAAACACATAACAGAAATAGAGAACAACAACAATAATATGCAAGAACAGAAAATTGGCTTTTTATTATCTCCACAAATGTGGAATTACAAACTTCCAGAATTACAATATGCAAAGCCACATGGGCATTACTTACAATATTCTGTAGGACAAAGCCTCAAATCAATACCCAGATCTACTACCCAGAACTATTCTGAACTGCCTAAGACAATAATACAGCCTTCCTTATATAGGCAATTTTCCACCGCCTGGGAAGGTTCCAGAATTTTAGCCAATACGGCCGACCAAACTTAGAATTATTCTATTTTACATTTTATTACATCATAGTCGGCTCAAAATAAATTTTGAAACCCGAACAGAAATTTTGAAGAAAAATCATTTTCCGCCATTTCAGGTGACCCAACTTCCGAAGACCATAAGTCATCACCAGTTGACCCGATTGACTATTGTAACCCCATTTCGGAAAGGGCGCGAGGAGCTCTACAACGCTTGAAACAAGCAAGCTTCATTCAGCCAAAAATTCGACCTCATCCGGGGCCTCTAAAGCCTTCAAAACTGAGTTCAAAGTTTCTGTACCCTACTGCCAATACCGAAAATCTTCAATATCTTCCAATATACACTTGATCTGGCAATGAAACTTTACTGGCAGACTTATATGACCAAAATGAACCTCCAAGAAAGAAATCAGATCATTCTGAGCACATACGAAAATTACCAAAAATAGTAACTTTCCATAAATAGCAGCTCTGCACAAAATAGCCCTTATTGAAAATAAAAACAGAAATATTTTTGGGTGATGCAAGATTGCTCTTACACCCAAGATGCTCCTGCATCAGACATACCACTTGATGAAGGGTGCTCCCCTTAATACCACAAACACATAACAGAAATAGAGAACAACAACAATAATATGCAAGAACAGAAAATTGGCTTCTTATTATCTCCACAAATGTGGAATTACAAACTTCCAGAATTACAATATGCAAAGCCACATGGGCATTACTTACAATATTCTGTAGGACAAAGCCTCAAATCAATACCCAGATCTACTACCCAGAACTATTCTGAACTACCTAAGACAATAATACAGCCTTCCTTATATAGGCAATTTTCCACCGTCTGGGAAGGTTCCAGAATTTTAGCCAATACGGCCGACCAAACTTAGAATTATTTTATTTTACATTTTATTACATCATAGTCGGCTCAAAATAAATTTTGAAACCCGAACAGAAATTTTGAAGAAAAATCATTTTCCGCCATTTCAGGTGACCCAACTTCCGAAGACCATAAGTCATCACCAGTTGACCCGATTGACTATTGTAACCCCATTTCGGAAAAGGCGCGAGGAGCTCTACAACGCTTGAAACAAGCAAGCTTCATTCAGCCAAAAATTCGACCTCATCCGGGGCCTCTAAAGCCTTCAAAACTGAGTTCAAAGTTTCTGTACCCTACTGCCAATACCGAAAATCTTCAATATCTTCCAATATACACTTGATCTGGCAATGAAACTTTACTGGCAGACTTATATGACCAAAATGAACCTCCAAGAAAGAAATCAGATCATTCTGAGCACATACGAAAATTACCAAAAATAGTAACTTTCCATAAATAGCAGCTCTGCACAAAATAACCCTTATTGAAAATAAAAACAGAAATATTTTTGGGTGATGCAAGATTGCTCTTACACCCAGGATGCTCCTGCATCAGATGTACTCATTGAGGGCATCACTAATGGTGATCCTAATGATAGAGATGATGATGAAGATGTGAATATAGCACCAAACATCACACAAGATGAAGGTCAAGATACCGAGTCAGCTTTCACATCATTACCAGGCGAGCTTCCTATTCTTGTTGAAGCAGTTGAAATCTTATCTCAGGAGAAACTCAAAGGCTCAGACCCTGAGCAACCACAAGATACAATAGGGGAACAAGTAGCAGAAATACCAACAGAGACAAACAAGACTGAAGAAAAAGAGGCAACAAACACAAAATCAAAAGATCAAGAGAATCCTACTGTAACCGAGGCCACCCCATAGGACACTACATCAGAAGCTCCAACACAATCAACTGACACAAAGACTACCAAGGAGTAGCAGAAGGATGACACAGTGTCAACTGGCAAGGTTACACAAAGTATAGAGGTAAAGGCACTTGTACCTTTTGTTAAAAGTTCATCTACTGAACCTAAGAAGAAAAATAAGAAAAAGAACAAAGGAAAAGGGTTGGTCACTTTAGATGAAATTATTGTCATACCCAAATGTGACCCCAGGACCCTTAGCCCCCAATAATTGAGGAAATATGGTGAATTATGTACAAGGAAGGCCACACAAGAAAAATTAAGGCAAGAGTGCAAGAGCAAGGAGATACTTGAGAATGTCTGGGATATCTTACAATGGGTAGTACCTGAGGTAAAAATAGATGAAGATACTCCCATCATGGACCAACTTGTTGCACTAACTAAGGAAATAAATGCCCCATATATTGAAGTAGAAAAGAGGATAGAAGAGCAGGCAGAATAAAAATACAGCATAAATTGGCAGAAAGGATCGGCCAAGAAGTGGCAATTAATAAGGTCAAGCTATCGAAGGTAATAACTGATATTCAGTCTATTACTTAATTAATAAGTCAAATCTTGATCAAGCTATGCACTGTGGATAATTTCACTACCAGGGTCAGTGAAAAGATAAAACAACTTGAGAAAGAAATTCAGTCCAGTGCACAAGCAGCCTTAACCGAGCCTCAAGCTTTTGCAAAGCACATCTTGAAAGTTCAAGAACTCTAGCAGTTAAGAGTAGGCCTCAGAAACGAAGAAGAAACAATAAGTGATCAAGTCACAGAACTTCAAACCGAGTTGCTTCCGTACCTGAAAATATTTGAGAATCACATTATGAAGGCCCAAATGCTTGTTGAAACACCAGAAATTTTTGTGTTGGACAACATTTTTGACATGCATGCACAATTCAATCTTGAGCATCTTGCTCTCACCAACTTGAAAGAGGAATGGAAAAATCTCTTGGAGTCACTGAAGAAAACCCATAAGCACATTTTTGACAAGCTGTAAGTATACATATTCTTATTTGGCATTAATATCAAAAAGGGGGATAACATGTATATGCCAAGTATGTATATAAAATGCTAAGTATACTACACATTACCGGGAGCATGCACTAAGGGGGAGGATAAATTTTTGTTGACTATTGTATATGGTGAAGACAGGAAATATTTTTTGAGACATTTTGTCTATATACATTTTGAGTTTTGATACTAATGTCAAAGGGGGAGATTTTTATCTCTAATTGAGCATTAATGATTGTCATTAGTATCAAAGACATCGGTCGATTACCTATGTTAACCTAGTTGGTAAAAGCAAGCATCTCAAGCTAGTCGGTTAAGTCTTTACACCGAGCACAAAATGATTTTACCGAGCATCAGACACTGATACCAAACGCAATAAACACCGAGCAGATTCGATACTAAGCACCAATGTAATTACCTAGTATATACAGTGTTTACCAAGGATCACAAAAAATGGCATAGGAATCAAGAATGGTACATTTATCTATGCAAATGGTTACAACAGAATCACAAAATGTTTTACCAAGATCGAGGATAATTTATTGTTGAGATATTCATTAAATGCAATGTAGATCTTATGTAATTATTTGATCTAGGTTATTTTTATACACCATAGATCTTAAGGTTTTTCTCTAAGATATTGTAACCTAATTTTGTAAGCAGCATAAAGCAGTATGCTATATAATTGTATTTTGCATCATTTTGATGTAACTGTGGAGATGTATGATTGAAGAAGTTCTTGAAGCATTAGCCAACTTCAATATTATCAGTTGTCAGATAGAGCAAAATAGTATTCAGAGATAATCAGATTGAGCAGAATCAGATCAGGCTACCGAGCAGTTCAGAGTTGAGATCTTCACATAGAAAGGTGATATATATTCAGTATTTCATTGATCTGTATCAGACAATTTGAGTTGTCATTAGCAGATAGATACCTATTATTTTCTAATCATTGTAACAGAGTTTTGGTAAAATCTCCTAACAGAGTAGACTTAACAGTCTTTATGTAAATCTCTTAACCGAGTGCACACTCAAGTAGTGTTGTTAAAATCTTATCACTAGGTAGATCTAACTGATCTGAAATGTTACTCCTAACAGGGTAAGATCACCAGAAGTGATCACCACTTGTAGCCCTAACAGGCAAACCTTTTGTATCTGCAGTAGTAAAGAATTTGTGGGTGTCATCCCCACCATAGTTTTTACCTTCTAACAAGGGTTTCTGCATTACCAAAATACTTGTGTTATATGATGATTATCTTGTTGATTTCATGTTATTTACTTTGATAGTTAAATGAATGAATGATGTATGCAATGGATTCAAGTAATAGTTGAAGGTTACTATTATTTATTGTTCAAGGTTTGAAAGGTTTATGAGTTGAAAGTTTTTGTGGGCACTGATTCACCCCTCCCCTCTCAGTACCCTATCTCTCCAATCCCAACAATAACTAACTATCATGCACCTATGTAGTATTCAAGACTTGCTTGCATGAAGAAAAGTAAAGGGGAAACATATGGTCACCTGTCATTTGTGCATGTGCAACCACTGCTTGTATTTGTCACTTATGTTTAATTATATATTTCTTCCCATCAAAAAAACTAGATAATTTTGTTGAAGCATCTAATTAGCTGGTGAAAAATCCTCTTTTTTTAGTAGAACCTAACAAAGTATAAAAAATGTGCTTAATTTTACCATTTGAATTTTCTACTTCAATGGTCCCTCTTTCTTTAGTCTCGTGTGATTTATTATTCCCCAACACAATAGTAATATTATGTTTTTCATCTAAATTAATAAATAGATTTGATTTATTATTCCCCAACACAATACTAATATTATGTTTTTCATCTAAATTAATAAATAGATTTTCAGTAGAATTCATATGTGAGGAACAACTAAAATCAATATGCCATGAAGTCTTTTTGTTAGAACTTACATTCAATCAAAAAATAAATCATTTTTGTGTATTTTCTATAGTATTGTGAGTATATTTCTTATGCCAACATTCAAACTTATAATGGTCAAATTTGTTGCAATGAAAAAACTAAACATTTATTTTGTCGCAACTAGTATTTATGCTTCTATATCTTCTTCTACCTCTATAATTGTTGATTCTTCCTTGAAAACTAGAACATCTTCAATGATATAGCACGTGCCTCTACTGTGGTTACTAGACTCACATTTGTGCTAATATTTAGAATCATTTTCATATTCATATTTATGATAACTCTTAGATAACTTATTATTTTTAGGTATGTTTGCCTTAGATGAAAATGCTTGTTTTATAGGTTCTTTACTATTCTTCAGTCATTCTTCTATTGTTACTTAAATGCTAATTAACTCATCAATTTTCATAGATGTGATATCTTTTAAAATTTATATTGTAGAAACAACACTATCAAATTTAGAAGGCAAACTTCTTTAAAAAAATTAACCACGTGTTGATTACTTTCATCATGAAATTTTGTTAGAAACTCATCAAGTAATTTGTTTTAACTCATTTTAACATTTTTGAAACTTTTGTTTATTGTTTGCAACTTAGTTATATGAGGACTTTGATATGCATTTAAAAGAATGTGATACGTCTCTTTAGAATGTACAACACCACTTATCCTAGGAAAAATTGATTGATTTAATACACCATGAATTAGAAATAAAGCTTCATTGTCCTTTTGTTCATTTTTCTTGAGTTCTCATTTTCACTGATTATTTAATCCATTAATATTTTTAGGTTCCTCATATCCATTAATAACAATATCCTATAAATTTTTAGATTTTAACAAAGTCTATATTTGTGTACTCTAACAAGAAGAAAATATTGTTACATAAAAAATAGAATTCAATAGCCCTAATATTTTCCATTTCAAATAAATATAAAAAATGAATTACACCTATCAATCTCTATTGATAATCTATTTCTATAAAATACTTCTTTTTGCAAAAGATACTTTTTAATATCTAAGTAATGCATCAACCCTTTCTTCTGAACTTCAAAATAAAAAATTTTGAAAATCAATTATGACTCTCAAAAAGAAACTTCTTCTTATGGAATTATTTTTTTACTTGCATCCTTACAAGTGTTGGTGTAATTAAACATTCCTAATTATACTTTACTTAATCTTACTTAGGATAATGCATTGCATCGTAGTTTGTCATTGAGACACCTAGGAGTTTACACCTCATTTAAGCACGTGGTGTAAGAGAAATTCCATTTTAGGTGTGAGATCCACCCTTAGTGCTCATATCACATTATCATCGTCATCCTATTGCACATACTTCATTGCATAATGGAGGATGATCCACATTTGGTGGACATGTGATTACACCTTGCATAGGTGATAGCTTATCAACTTCTTATCATTGTCGCTTATTGCCTTTCCTATATAAGAAGGCCTATTATGTACATTTTAATCATTTCCATTATCAATAATATCATTCATGCATCTTAATGCAATTATCTTGTCAATCTCTAGGGAAAACTTTAAGAAACCCCCTCCCTAGAAAAAGTGTAAAATCCTGGCGAATCCTACATTATTTTGGGTCAAAAAAATAATATTGTTGGCAATTTTTTTTAATTTGAAAGAAAAAAATATTATTTATACTAACAATTTTTTTAAATAATATAAAAATTCTATAAAATATTGGTGAATCTTTTATCATTGAAGAAAATCACAACAAGAACACATACCTAGAAATCATCATTATTTGACATGGGTTTGGGGGCAACACACCGAAGACGGGTGACTTTTATTATTTTATTGAGGTACTGTGAGTTAATTGTCTATCTCCTGATGGGAGATAACCCTACTTTTTGTAACCATTTGATGATCCGAGATCAATGGCAGGAATTCTATTTTGGGCCAAGGTTTTAAAGGACACAAAGATTCCCCCAAAAATCTCCAGAATAGAGATGTGTGTCAAATCTATTTTGGGCCAAAGTTTTAAAAGACATAAAGTTTCATTGAAAGTCTTCAGAATATAGATACATGTCAAATCTACATACATAACCTATACCCTAACATTAAATTTTGATGACATATTGGCAAATATGGTTGTCAATTATAATAAGCTTTGGAAATTGTAGGTGAAATGTTTCAATTTATAGTGTCCAACAATTAGATTCGATTGGTGATATTGTGAAAGAAAAGGGGAAAAATACATAAACCAATGGGCAATGGACTTGGGCATTCCACCCAATATTTATAAAGTTTGAGTGACATGGTCAACCTGATATACACATTATATTCACCAAATCTTAGGTTGGTGACATGTGACATTCACCAAATGGCAAATATTCGCCACTAAAGTTTTCCCTGTCAATCTCTTGTGGAAGTTATCTTGGTCTTGCATTCGAGCCTGGGAGTGTTGTAGAGTCACCTAAAACTCTAACATGGTATCAAAGCTTTCAAGGTCTGAAGACCTCTTCTCAAGAATATCAATCTTGGCTTGATTCAATTGTGGGTGTAGAATTTAAGGTATTTGGACATCACCATTTCATAGTCTATTTGGAGAGAATTTGAGGTTTTGTATTTTGTGTCTTTCTATTGCATGTCAATATTGGAGCTTGCTAGTTTAAATCAGAGGTTGACATCATATTAAGAAGGCCCAAAAACCCCTAAATCAATTTTTTTTCATCCAAATTGGACACCCTAGGCCAAATCTAGAGCCATTTGAATTTTGGAAGTACGGCGGCAGCGATTCAGAAAAAATAATTTTAGAGGCGATTTTCAAACAGTGATATCTCAGTCATCTGGACTCCTTTTTTTGAGTAATTTTTTTTGTTCTGAGGTTGAATTTCACAATCTACACAATGGTGCAAGTGGTTTCTAATCTTTGTTCCTAATTTTTTCAGAAATCACAAATCTTAGTGTTTGCAACTTCCAAGGCCTCATTTGTGCTCATATGAACTCCTTTTCAGGTGCAATTTTTTTTAAAGTGCATGTAATTTTTTTTGTATTTTCCAGATCTAGAATCAGATTTTAGTAACTATTATTAGAAATTGTACTTTCATAATTTGGCTTAGTTTTGTAATTATAATGCATAAGTCTTAGCTTGGTCTTTTGCATAGTGATCTAAGTATATTATAGCTTGATTTTGGAGTGTAATAATTTGTTGATCTCAATTTGTAATGTGAGAAGTGTATCATTAATGTAATCATGGGATATGGTAGACATCTTGCTATAATATATTTGACTGGGGATAATTATAATTCATGAGAAAAAGGAATCATCACACATTGTAGATGGCTTAATCTCTTGCCTCGTCTTTATGGAGTAATACCTGACCGAAAGACAAAGTGGAAGAAAATAGTTTGGGAAGATAAAAATGGTCATATTAAAGGATTGATTGGTATGAGTCTCTTCTTATATTTTCACCATTCATTCTACTCCAAAATCAAGCATATTCAAAGCCACACATAATTTGGAAAAATATTTGGGAGCATTTTGGAGATCCACATGTTCCTCCATTCCCAAATGATCATATTGTAGATTGTCTCATTCCACTTGATGATGCATATATTATTCCCTTTGATGATGATACATTAGATGAGATTGAGTTTAATGCATATCTTGAGAGCAAGGATGATCCAGTGACTCCTCTTGCAACTCCTACTTCTCTAGTTGAGATCACACAATCATCTCTTATTCGTGATTCCAGTGTGATGCAGGAGCATCTTGGGTGTAAGAGCAATCTTGCATCACCCAAAAATATTTCTATTTTTGTATACAATAAGGGCTATCTTGTGCAGAGCTACTATTTATGGAAACTTCTATTTTTAGTAAGTTGGTCATATGATCTCGGAATGTTCTGATTTCACAGTTGGAGGTTCATCCTAGTCATTTCAGCCTACCAGTTGAGTTTCATTGCCACATCATCTGTATTGGTGAAGTTATTGAGGTTTTTGGGTATGAAATCTTTCAGGTCAATTTTGAAGGCCTTAGAGGCTCTGAATTGTGATTGACCCTCGGCTAACTAGCGCTAGCGTGTGTCAGGCACTGTAGATCTCGTCATGGCATTTTTGAAAAGTGGTTACAATATAAAAATAGAGCTATGGTTAGAAATTTATGGCCTCTGAAAGTTGGGTTACCTAAAATTATAATTTGTATTTCTTTTGAGCCGACCCTATTGTAATAATTGTGAAAAATAAATAATTCTATGTATAGTCGGCCTTAAAGGCTAAATTTCTGGAACCTTCTCGAGCGGAGGAAATTGCCTATATAAAAAAGGTCTGTAGTGTTGTCTTAGGTAGTTCAGGACAGTTCTGAGTAGTAGATATGGGTATTGATTCAAGGCTTTGTCCTATAGAATATTGTAAGGGAATGCCCATGTGGCTTTGCATATTGTAATTTTGAAAGTTTGTAATTCCACATTTGTGGAGATAATAAGAAGCCAATTTTTTGTTCTTGCATATTGTTGTTGTTTCTCTATTTCTGTTATGCGTTTGTGGTATTAAGGGGAGCGCCCTTCA